>JAODKN010000079.1:16220255-16233856 GCA_026774425.1 Petrocephalus zakoni
TTTCTGGTATTTTGTATTTCTGGAAAAGGCAGGGTGGAATTCTCTAAGTGACGTACGGTCCATGTGTCAAACCGTTGTCAATAACTTGCACCTCTTTAGTTTCTGATATTTAGAGAGAGGCGATGCTATTTACCAGCTCTCCTGGAGCGAATCTGTTAGAATGAACGTGAACAGAAAGGCCAGTCTCTGGTGTGCAAACACTTGGCCGGCCGAAAATGTCGCACTGCCCCGTTACTTTCCCACTGTCCATTATCTCGTCAATTTAGTTCCTGTAAAAGAGGCGGCTGGCGTGCGAGTTAACGGCCTCAATGAAAGCACTGTTTTCCGAGTGAATTTCGACTTTCAGTAAAATCTCCCCGCTGCCCCTAAAGGCAATTATGACCTGTATGTCATCGCAATTTATGGATGCATTTTAATGTGCTCTTAAACTGGGAGCAATAATATTAAACCTATCAGCCAATTAATAAATCTTACCAAAATGTTTTTTATTTTATTCAAGGTAAAGGACACATATAAAATAATTCTGGACTAGAAAAATAAGGCATATTTTAGTAGAACTCAAGTGCATGTTTGAAATATTGTCTTTAGGATAAATGTAACAATTACAGAACAAAAACTGGTCCTAAACGAGGACTAAGGGAACATATTAAGCTGTTCATTCAGAGTTAATGACGAGCGCTGTTTCAAGCCGTATACTTACAGTTGAAATCGGACATTTTCGGAAGCATCATTCCTGCTGTGGAGACGCGTAGCCAGTGGTCCAGTTGAAACGTTCCCGTAGTAAGTTTGACGGACTCGTTGGGATGGTGGTGATGCGAGCCGTGCTGGTAGGAATAGGAGAGGGCCGGATGCTGACCAAGGGCAGCCGCGGAATACGTATACATCGGGTGGCCGTAGAAAGCCTGGGGCGGAATGCCCGCGGTACTCTGAGGATGTAATCCAACCATACTGGAGTGGGGGTTATTCAAGAAGCCCGGTTTGGGAATCAGGCCGCAAGAGGGAATCCTTGGCGGCGATGGGCTCTCGGTCCTTAAGGAATCGGTGCTGGTGTTCAGCTCAGAAGCGTTTACACTTCCGGACGATGAAAGGGAAGAGGAGGACAGAGAGGTAACCAGCGCCAGGGGAGAGGTCTGTACTTTTGGAGGATCGACAGCCAGGAGCGCGTCGATGCGGAAATTTTTGGATTTCTCCATCTGGCCTGGAGTCCCAGTCGCTCCAAGTGGTGCAACTTAAAATGTCTTTAAACGGTGTCAGAGCCTGGATGGTCCCCTTCTGTGACTTACGATTTGCGCTGGATTGAGCGCTTAACTCCGCTGGTCAATTGAAGTCCTTCTGAGGAAGGGGATTGGCTGCGCTGACCTGGCCGGGAGCGCTCCCATTGGTCCGCGCCTGCGTGTTTACGGTGGACGTAGTGCCTTTTTTCCACGTCCTTTTTAATTTTGTTATTTATTTATTTTGCTATTCCCAGAGGCATCCTGTCCCACCTTGATTCCATTGCGCTGCCTTTCATTCTGTTTACAGCTGTATTTGTTTCACCCTATTAAAGTTAAGATGCGTGATGTATCTGGAACTTTGCGTAGCTCTCGTCCAGCTTTAAGCCTAATTAGTAAGCGACTCGAGCAATAAAAAACTACGCATTTTTGAATGCAGCCTAGGGAGAGAATAGGATGCCGTCGTTTCGCTTTGTGTCGAACGCTGGTGCATGTGATCATATAACACACAACTTCGCTTGTCAAATAGTAATTTCTATGTGGCCATTATAGGTGAAGCATTATTTAGTGAAAACGAGAAAACCTTGTATGCAGTGGTGTTTTATCATGCTGGTAACTAAATGCACCGGATGAAAAACGGTGCAAGCGGTTTTTCTTATTATAGTGCAGTTACTGAACATTATGCGTTTAATTTTTTGTTCCCAAATCCTGGCCTCATTGCAGCACGTAGGAAACGAAGTGCATTTCTGCAAGGATAGTACAGATATATCTATGCTATAGCACACAGAGATAGACGTCGGTACATGTATACCTACACACCTATTATGCATACCTAAACGATTATTGTATTTAACATAACATACTCGTTTTGTTTGGTTATGCGGGGAGGGTGAAAATGGCTTCAAATTCTCTGTTTAGGTGAAGCACGTGTTTCTGGTATTTGTCTTTTTTTCGTCGACGTTTTAATGGAGATATCAGTACCAAATGTGCAGGTGTATATATTTAATTACCTAACAAAGCATTCATGCATTAAAAACAACCGTTCCAGTTTGTTTGCATCCAGTGCATAAAAATGTCAAACGTCAAAAATGTTTAGAGGTTTGTAGCCGGCTCTGTATCTAATCGCTTCTGGGTGTCCTCGTTTCGGCTGGGCTCGGATCGTGGCACAGATAGCAGATATGAACTGGGTCGGAATGCAGGTACACGACCCCCCACATCGTACACTGTGTTCGTTGTCTTTGCCCCAGGCCTGTCACCTGCGGATCGAAAACAGGGGGCTATCTAAGGGATGCTGCTTAGGTAGGCGGTCGGGAACTGGCTCGTTAATTCACCTTTTTGTTCGTTAAGCGCAACCGCAACCATATATGAGAGAATTACATTACCCAAAGATGGAAGCGAATGACTTCGAATATTAGAGAAATTACAAGATCAGATTTATACATTTTTGTCGGTCTTTACGGTCTTATACGTCTGAAGAGGTTTCCCAATCATACATAAAATCCGAAGAAGAATAAGCAATAATATTTAATTTAAATGTTTATTCTGTCAATGTAACTCTAATTGCATGACACCTCAGTCACTGGGTTTGTTTTATTATTTTTCTTTTTTTGGGGGGGGGGGGCATACAGGTCTTACTTGCAGCTGGGATTAAAACACTTACTTTAATCTTGGCACAAAGGCCTACTTGAGATGAGGAAGGAAACGGTGATTCTGTGAAAGGTTTGTATTTGTCGGTTACATACTGTATTTATCTATGTACAATATTACTGTATTAATAGTAACGTGTGCTTTTTCAAGCAGCCATGCACGCTTTTCGTTACGCTAATTGTCATGCGTCTAATGTTTGATTTTATAATTTAATTTCCTTACAGTGACAGGTAGTGTGTTAAATAGTCATTTCGCGAACACCAGTGGTTACCAATCTTCACCCACACTGCTGTCCTCTTTACAACACCTCGCTTATATTTATTTTATTTTTATTGTATTTTTTCTCTTACCTGCATGAATAAACGATATTTTTCAAGTTGTTTTTATTCATATTTCTTTCCCTTAGGGTCACATTTGGTAGAAAACTTCACGGAAGCGATTTGTTTTAATTGCATGTGTAGAAAACCGCGCAGCGGCAAGCGCATGCCGACCTACAGGCAGAGTTTTAGCACATTGAAAGTGACAGTTCAAGTGCTATTGTTGTCATACGAAACCTGGCCAATTAAGTAATGAAATGTGTCAGCGGGGAAATTCAACTGAAAGCCGGCCCAATACTGCACGTTCGTGTGCCTCCGCGCGGGAGCGTGTTAAGTGATAGGTCGGGGCGTTTTTATGTGTGGCCCATATTGCACACATCACCCCGTTTATATTTATGACGTACGGAGGCGAAATCGTTATCTGGCAATGCAATCAGCAATTTAGATAACGTTTTTATATTTTAAAGTTATTTTAAGTATTGTAATTTTAAGGCTTAAATTCCTTGCTTTCTGTCATTTCATGTAGGCTTTGATTTCTGTTTATCGAATTAAGTTTTCCTCTGGCCGTCCATTCGCTTATATACCAAATCATATTTATAATATGCTGCAGTGAAATCTTAAATTGAGAACAATTACTTTTTTTTTCATTTCATTAGGCCAATATATAGACTAATTGGCTTCGTATTCCAATTAAATAAGCGCATTGTTTTTTAACAATATTGAATGGCTACAGTTTTTCGGATGCAAGCTGTGAAGAAATTATGTTTCAATAATATTTTACAAACGACTATTGCACATTGCAAATATTAGCGCAAGTTAAGACCGGACTTTTATAAGTTCAGATACGAACGGTTTTAAAGTTTAGTTTAAGCTCCCTGGAAGGTAAAATTGAGATATTTTAGCGAGTGTTGTTATAACGTGTGTAAAATTCATGGATGTGTTAGGTATATGTTTATCTTTATATATAAAGAATACAGAAAAAAACACATAGGCCTACATATTTAAATGAGTCGAATTAGGTAGGTTTAAAACAACTTTCCTTTCACTGCAGTATATTTTCTGAAGCTGGGAAAAGTGGACTGTAAATGTTTAAATTGAAGGAAATTGCTGCTATAAACGGAATCCTGTAAACATTTTTGTTTGCAATAGGCTAATGGGGCTGTGTTGTGATGGCGCGTCCACGCTGCAGCGCGATCTCCTGTACTCTCCACTGTACTCTCAATTTATGGATAACTGTTTAAGGACACTGCCCAAAATTGAAGCCTTTGCGATATGACATTTAGTAGATGAGATTGTTATAAACCTTGGTGATAAACGCGACATCGGATAACTGGAATTTGTATAGAGGAATAGGTACGTTTTTAAGCAATTGAGCTCTGAAATGTATTGGCCGATGCTTTGCTCTAATAAGCCATTTTAACTTAATGGAGGAAAAGGTCAGGATGAGAATTATTGACACCCTGTTGCCCTTAACCCGTCGCCCAATAAAGCTGATTAGTTTTTGTCAATTCATCAGCTAACCGCTCTCGTGGGACCGCATCCAGCGTTTATTTGCTCATGGGAAATCAACAAGTCACCGGACAGGTTTAACTGAAGAATCACGATTTAATTAGGAGCCATAGATGATATTAAGGCCGATTACGAAATAATAGCTGGACACTTACCAACTGATATATTAATGATGAAACTCACGTCAGCCAGCGCCCGCGACGTGATTATCTGCCCACGCCGCGTTAACTCCTTAATGGGAACTTGAAATTGTAATACATTCTCGAAGTAATGCTTTTTCACTTGGAAATAAACTTAAAGGGAACCGTTAACAACGTTTACAATAGGCTGCATATCTGGATAAATTAACATGAAATCGTGGTTGTATAGGCCTAAATCGTATATTATAGGTTAGTACTGGTCGCGCACCACGTATAGTTAACTGGAATACGAAACAGAGGTATACTTAATCTGGCAAGATGTCACCTTGGGCCGCCCTCGCCCAGCTGTATGATTTTGTGTATTCAGGGACCCCTGTAAACTTAATTAAACCTGGTATTTGTTATTCAAATGGATAATTTGAAAAGTTCATTAATGCATCATCGGTTTATTTCTTCTGGAAAATAAAATATATTTCATGAGGTGTCTGTAACGGTGGTTTTGTTGTATCCGTCCATAAATTTGTTTTCCAAAAGATTTCTTTCGTTACCATCCGCCATGTACCTTTTTGGACTGCTCTGAGCCGAACTGTGCTGTACACCCCCCCTCCCCCCATGGTTTAATTTCATTAAGAGATCGCATGAATATTTCTATTAAACCACATGTGAAATATGAAGCCATTTAGTCTTGGCCTGAACCAATCACATAGATTTATAACTCCTATTCATCACATCAACAGTAGGGGCAAATTAATATTGCTCGCCGCGATGGAAATAGACCCGAAACCCCCGTCTTTCGAGAAAGCTGTTAATTTGCCTCCGTAATTACTTTCACAATTAACTGAAATACAAATCAAAGTGACAAATCGAAATAGTTTATATATTAATTACCCACGGAAAATGTGTTCATTATAAAAAGGCAATTTAGGGGGATCTTCTCTGTCTCTTTTATTGCAATAAATACGTTCCGTTAAATTGGCAGATATGACCGCTGCCTTAAAACGTATAGGACTGCTTTTAAACGCATTTACGACCGTAGCCGTTTTATCAAATTTATCTGTCGAGTAAGGCTATTCCAAGTGTATTCACTTCAGGTAAAGACCTTGGACGATAGACTATGTGATTAAACGTTATTATGAAATCACGCCTATAATCGCCAAGGGTTCTGCTCTTATCCTTACATGGTATAGTTTTGGAATTGATTCTGGATCCAATTTTTCGGGAAAAGATGTGGCCTCGCTGGAATTACAGTATTATTGGCTAATTTGTCGGAGGCCATTAGGATGAGAAACCGCATCCTGCCGTCTGATTTAGTGAAACATCGATATAGTCATTCACTCCCGTTTATCTCATCGACCTCTTTAATTATTTTTAGAAGGGCGTGATTCATTTCTAATTTAATCCTATTCGGTTGTACATATTTGTAAAAGCTCCGTGACAAATGTAATATTCCTTAAGATAAACAAGAACCGAGAAACTTGCACATTTACACATCTGACTAATAAGATTGCCCGGGCGAACATTCATACATTTATGCACGTAAATGACGTGTTATAGGGTCAGCGTTTAGCTGGGAGTTGTGTCGTGAGCAGCTCCTAATCGCTCCCCTGTACTTATCCGAATTCCTTGGCTTAACTTGCCTTCCTAAACGTGATTGAACTGCCACGCACAGCCTTATCTTTAAAGTTACCGGTTACTAACAAATTGCCGCATATGTCACGTTTTCTCGCCGAGTTATTTACTGAACGCAACTCCTTTTAAATGCTTTGAGTTGCTAAAATCAGGACAATTTTCGTGCGAGCCAAAAATATGATGTAGCTTTTTAAGGAGATAGAAATTGGGCAGAAATGTTTTCCTACAAATCTATGCTCTGTGTATGCTTTGTTCATATTTAAGTACCTTTTTGTCTATCCCATATTTTTAGAGTCAATAGATTTCTTGAAAACTTGAACCTGAACTGTGCAGAGGGTTAAAGATTAAATTGGGAAATAACATGACCTGCAAGTCAGTACCGGTGTCATACAGCCATTTAAGACTAAAAACGTGTCCATTCCGATTTGATAGCTATCGTGTCGTCAAACTGCTCCCTGTATATATAACTGCTCCCTGGACATATTAGATGCAAGTTTTTCTACTCACAAATGGCATGTCTGATCGCGGCGTTCACGAAGAAAACTCTTTTATTAAATGAAGTTTGCCTCGTTATAAACGCGCACCCAATGAAACGGGATGCCAGTTCGTGGCAGGTCACACTTATTGCTACATTCATAACCATAGGCTCCAGTGTAATTAGTCTATATACTGTATGTGTATCTTATATACAGGGTGCAGGGGAGATTTGGGAATTGGAGGGAGCACACAGTGAGCAAGAGAACTTGTCCAGCCGAGCTTGATGAGGCATTTGGTGTTATTTGGGCTAATGGTCTAATATATTAAACATTGTAATGGACAGCCGACATACATACACTGTCTGGTCTGGAATTGCCAGTCACCTACAAACAGCCTAATGGACAACAGCCCAAACAACAGATTCTTTAAAATGATGATTGTAACATAAAATGTAACATAAAATGGCTCGTTTGAGATATGGTTAAAAAATAATAATATTGGCAATTACATTCGAAATAGGCTTGGTTTAAGTCATATAGAATTTAAGTCTAATTACTTTGCTTGCTATTTGAAAGAATGCTGCGATAGATCTTTGTGGTACCGCTTTGGTCTCTGTGACCATAACTGCCTCAGGCATGACTTACACAGAATGCACAAAGTCAGCACAAATGTGGCAAGCGTATGTTTTTGGATAAAATGTTTTAGAACGTGAAATCAGTTCCGGAGTTATTTATCCTTCATTAAATCGTTAGGGCATTGAGTGCGTAAAGAATTTTGAATGTATGTGCAGGATAATAGGAATGCGTACACTTTACTGCGCCTACCTGCAGAAAGCTGGGAAGGGAGACCGCGGGAGCGCGCGTATGCAGGCGCGGGGATGCGCAAGCGTACTGCTATCTGCCACATGATATGCGTAATTCCCGACGGTGGACAGCTTGATGGCTTCAAACATTTAGATATCCAATCCAATGTAGTGATGCCATTTATCAAAGTTTTTTCCCCTCAAAAGTGGGGGCGTGTATAACTGATGGGACGTCCCCCCCGCCATCTCCGCCCCGGTTTATATAAACTCTTTACTATATCTGTCTATTTTATTTGACCTTATCCAAAACGAGACAAATATAGAAAGATATACCCGCAGTTTTAAAGTTACAGTCAGTTCTGCGAGTCCTATTTAATCCCCCGTATACGAGACCTTATGACAGCGTTTCCAGGAAGGTTTTCCAAAGACCGTACTTCAACCGTACGTGATTTATAGCGCCCGTGTCAAAAAGGGATGGAAAACCCATAGCAATGCATTTTACTAACAAGATAACCGCAAGCGTAGAACATATTTTAGGCTCATGCTAATCTGAGAGGGTCTTTAACCCTTATTTTAAAAATAAGATTCTGCCTTAGTGAGATTCCAACACAGAAAGTACTCCCGAACTGAGTGAATATAAACGGTAGCTCTATAATAATGGACGGAGAGCACTGTAATATTTGGCTTTATAATATATACTTTTGTGGAAGGAAAGTTTAATGCAATGGTAGGCCGGGGAACAGAGGAAATCTGAAAAATCAGCTTATCAAGTCAGATTTTTTGTGTAATTTGTCAATAGCAACACGTTATGAATTATAATGTAATCATAATGCGTCATAGCAATGGCGTAGGGTTTATATCGGAGCGGGGAGGACATCATAATTTAAAAAATGCAATGTTCTATTTTTTGGCCGAATGAAGCGACATTAATTCTTTTCTTTTTTTCTTGGGGTGGGTGGGGGGTACAAGTCCCTTCCCTCCTTGCCCCCCTGGTTTTTGTGATAGTATATTTGAACTACGTATACAACAATTTTACATTCATGAAATGATACTCCCGTTTTCCCGAATCTTGTAATGTAACCTCTTCCGCGTGCCTTAAGTATAACGCATTAACTTGGCTTTGTAACAGTGGTGCTGGGGAACAATAAGCGAAGTAGGTGAATACTCTCCCAGGAGGAAACACACTTTAAAATTCATAGAACTCTTTAAAATATTTTTTAGGAATATTAACTCTATTCAACATATTGGAATCAGTCACGATGGAACAATAAAGGCCTACATGTTTGTTACAATGATTTTTAAATGCATTTTCAGAGATAGCACTTTAGAAACTTGAAATATATATATAGTTACACACACCCAACCAATGACACTACTATTAAAGTACTTGATTATTATGGTTGAACAAACAAACCTAGCTAATACAGTTTCACATTATATGTTAAAAAGCTAAAGGGCTCAGATATCATGCCTGTAACAAGCACAATAAATGTATTTTTATGGTCTTGTAAGAGAATCTTTGTCTATTTGCCGCTTTCTTTGTGATGTTGTCTTTGTCTCTTATAAAACACGTGAAACCGTTGATATTTCGCATAGCAAATCTCTATTGGCCTATTTTTCTCGCCAGACGACAACATTTTAGAAGCTCTGATACCCTGAACGCGCTGTTTATCTATTCAATAATGAATGTACAGTTCATCAGGTCTCTTACGACAGCCATCGCTTTACACGGTTACACCACACACACTCAGCTCAAGGAGATAACTTTCTTAAATTATGCCGTAAGTTAATGCTACTTATCAAAATGTCAAGAGACTTTGCATGCCGTTGGCTTGTTTCGACTTAAGGCGTTGATTGAACGCAGGCTGAGGGCTGGATGTCCTTGTCCTTGTCCGTTTTCCTAAAGAATTTCATCAAGAGTTTAATTGGCAACTGGGCCAACAGCTTGGCGTTAATGGATTGCTGCTGCCAGCATTGTTTTCAAACTTAAAAAGTTGACAATTATTGAGATAATCCTGATTTAAATAGGCATTTTAATACTGGTCACCGAAAGCGGCACTTAAATCCAAATTGAGTCAATTGTTTGTGTCGAGACATTATAAAGAAAAGTTAAAAATGTAAGAAAATCACGAAATGATAGTTAGGGTTACGCGTCTTATACCAATCCAAGTACAATAATTAACAAGCCGCAATAAAAATTAGGAGGGTTAACTGTACAGGCTATACAGAGGAGGGAAGGAACACATCGGTATGAAATTTCTCAAAATTAGTGACCTAAAGCGCAGTCATAAGTTGTGTTTTTTTAACAGTGAAGTCTCTTTAATAATCCTTTGAATGACTGGCTGCACAGGTTTTAAACATAAAAAGAGAATAAGCACTGAGCGCATCATAAATCCTATATAAAATCAATAACTGGAAGGGAAGAAATATCTAATAAAAATCTATCACTCAAAAGTATGGTCTCTATATATGACAAACCACGGAGAGCTTTTGATGAATAACCATCTTAGCACTGATAGAAGCAGGTAGCAGTGGTTAAGGACACAACCTGACAATTGCAATTGTTCAAGGCTCAAGACAGGCAAGACACACACGAATTACTGGCACTGAATTATCCCAGAGAAGTAATAACCGTAACGCATTCGTGATTGCATTTGGCGCCATATCGTCTTCAGTGACATGAACACCAATATGCAGACCAGTTATTCACATTCACACAATACTCACATATTTTTAATTGCGACAATTTATTATTATTAATAATGATGATAATAATAATAATAATACTAATAATAACAAGAAGAAGAAGAATAATTATAATACCAATCAACTTTATACATTTGTAACTGATATACCATTAGGCCATTAGGTCTATTTCATATCCAATAATTAGTGCAGTGATAACTAATATATGCCTGACCCATATATTCCACTACTGAAAGAAATATAATATACACTCTACTGTTTCCAGTACAAAAACATTTTTTTCAAGGTCATGTAGTGTCGCACAATGAGTAGCTGACTCCCTGCAAATAGACTAAAAGTATAATTATTAGCCTAAATTTTAGAGTTATAATTTTTCTGCAGCAACTATACCGCACTAAGCACCTCCAGCGCCGACTGTTTATGTATAATGTAGAAACTGTTAAACAAATTAAACATATTTACCAATAGGCTAGCTATCCAACAGATAGTAGAGATAAACTCCAGATAAAATTTTCAAATAACTTTACGTTTCCAGAAACATCTCGAAGGCTTTGTCGGATGGATGAATGAATGGAAGGATGGTCACTGTTGCAATCTAAAAAAAACATGTTGGCCTGGGTTATGCTACCCTAATCACTGAGTGCTGCCCATCTTTTATTCTGACTCAGGCAGATAGGGACTCATTTGATAGGATAGAAATCCTGCTAGATACTGGCACTCCACGATCAGGGTTGCCCAACCCTGCCCTGTTACTTCCAACATCACATTTCTTTAATATTCTTACCACTTTAAGCAAATGATTTGCAATAATAAAAATAATTCTGCAAGCGTCCATATAACCTGATTATAAGAACTATTAAATTTATACACAATCCAAGAGCAAAATGAAATTGCAATAAATGTAATAAATGAATTAAATCATTGATGTTCATACGCCTTATGCACACTGACTACAGTAGCTGCAATCTTATTATCGGCTGTATTTTAATTCTCAATTTTGTTTCTCTGCACGAGATTTTACTCACTCCGGTGCGTACAAGTTATCAGAGATTTATTAATTTCTCAAAGTAGCAATTGAGCTTTATTAAAACCCAGGTGCATCCAAAGCCAAACCGGCCACACGGTTAGTTTTGGGGACCATTAAACTGATAGAACGCATCACCTATCTTGATTAAGCCTAATTCGGATTGTTGTATGAATGTTTTATGTATTAAAAAGTAATTAAGTAATAATGGGAATTTGAACAACCATATGAACACGTTTTGCAGTGAAGAAATGGGAATTGATGATATTGTATGTTTTTGAGTAATGGGGAAAATTACTGCACAATATCAACTTTGACGTTTGGGTACACTTGCACAGCTAAAAGGAGACATCCAATATGATATTTTCAGGTCCGTCTCTGAGGTGGGGTGTCCCAGGGAGAGCCGGCTTATTCGGGGGCCCTAGCTAAGGCCGACATAAACCAAATAATGAGTCTACTGCTTCTGGATCATTGTAATAGAAATGTAGCTATATAATAATATCTAATCGATCGCTGACAGTCTGCAGTGTGACTTTTATGGACTTTTCTTCTAAACAGTAGTGTGACTGCAGAGGTTAAGTTAGCCTAGCTATATGATCACATATCCAAGATTATGTATTTTTATGTATTTTACTGAGGAAGCAATTGTACACAAAATGCTTGGTACAAACCTTGGTTTTGGGTTCACTGTTTGGTGCAATTTTGATGCAGCAGGGAAACCAGAATTTGTTTTGAAATAATTACTAAAACTATAAACAGAATTATAAACAACTTCAATCCAATGGTAATGTGTTCATAGCATAGCATATATAATACCATGACAAGCATAATGAACTCACTCATGTTCTCTACTACTGAGTAAGGCCGCTTATCTGTAGCGATAAACACCCCTATAGCCTATAATTATTTAGCTATTTTTCGGCCTGGTCTGAATTTCCTGGCAAAGTGCCTTAAATGCTGCAGGGAGTTTCTGCCTGGCTCCAGTCACACACACGTCCAAATGATGCCGTCTCAAATGGGTCCGCATTTTAGCTAGTGTTTTTTTGCAACATATCCAGGTCCGGTATAACTAAGCCAAGACAGACAGTCTTGGTCTTATCAACTAAATCTTTCTCTAGCACTGCTGTAATGTATTAGGAAATCAAATTGTTCCCGAACCGTTGATTTTGACTGACTGTAGCCAGCATTAGCCATAACCAACTCAGAACCACAATATATGTGTATATATACTGTATATATATTTTAAATTATATAGCATATAGCACAGTACATACCATAGCATAGCATAATGTGTTCCATGTTGATCACGTACAGTACCTGTGAATTTAGCTTATGCCCATGTCATAAAGTGTATTCATTCGTTTCATTGTGACTACCAAACCGAAAATGATGTACTGAACGGTACGCAGCAAATACTTGCACCACTACACTATATTTTTATTTGTGTAAAATATAGCCCCAAGCGCTGCTCCCAGGGCACTGAGATAGCTGCCCTCTGCTCTGTCACATTGTCACATGTTTTAAATGCAGAGGACACGTTTCATTGTTGCGCGCTGTGTGCTGTGGTGTGTCAACAATGACAATTAATCACCTGTCACCTAATATGTAACCAAAATTACATTTTCATATGAAATGTGGCTGCATACAATCAGTGGACATAATTATTTACCTGATCATTATCTAGGCATGTTTCCCTTTTGGGTGGGGCCCCCTAGAGGGTATGGCCCGGTGTTGCCGGACTGGCTGCACTGATCTAATGACGGCTCTGGTTATATAGCCATCACGTTGGATAAGAGCATCCACTAAATAAATATAAATGTCCAGTATGATCATCAGGCAATAGGTGTGTGGTCAGGTACTGTGCAATAAGCAGAATGTTTTAGAAGCATGTGGAATGTTCACATCACACCACAGAAGTACGAATTAATTGTCTTTTCATAAAATGTCTAGCCACACATTAGTCTTGTGTGTTTTTCTCACTGATACTGATACTCGCTGATCTATTCTGAGATTCTGCAAGCCAGAAATATGATATAAAGGGCATGCTTGTCTCCTCTGTTCCGATCAGAGGTGTCAATTTCAGGTCCAGAAAGTAAAAATCCAGACCAGGATTTTGTTTCAACCAATCAGTTGAGCATA
>JAODKN010000079.1:16288423-16305262 GCA_026774425.1 Petrocephalus zakoni
TGCTTCATCATGCTGACTGTCCATGTAGAGACCCTAACACTCCCGTAATAATCAGCCCCTCCCCGTTTCCAGCTTTCTAACCTTCCCTTATTCATCTTTTGTACATCCATATAGATTAAATTATATTATATACTATTTCTCTAATTTGTTTTGAATACAATGTTTTTTCCCCATTGCTGCATGGTTGCTAAATAGCTGTTTATGTTAATGTTGTGGAATAACAAAACTTTAAGAACTAAGAATGAGGGAGAAACACACCAGGGGATTTTGTGTACTTTGTTAAATGCATTTGGAACCAATAAATGGAGCCTCCAGCCTTTTTGGGGAGGATGCAGTGGGTGTGTGTGTGTGATTTTAACTTCTGCAGTCTCCCTCTCACCTCGGCTGCCACCCCCTGACGTCCGCTTGCTTGTCACCTCCTCACACACGAGTCGCTCTGCATCCCTAAAACATGCCTTTCACTTTCACTGTCACCACACTGGTCTGCAACGCACCTAATTCTCCTTAATCCACTAAACCGGGTAATCACAAACCAACCCAATCGACGTCTGTGGTTCAGAAAGTGCCTCGCTGTAGCTTTTAATGATTCTTTCAGATGTTTGTTTTCGATCTATATTGCTTGCTATGGGACAGTCCTGGTGAATCTGCTGTGAATGACGGATAACTGGAGCTTGAAGCGCTTTTCGGAAGGAAATGAATGGATTAATCTGTCACCGCCTAATTCTGCGCGATTCAGCTCCCATCTAGGTTCCTGTTATCTCCTTGTCACTTTTGATCCGTATGATGTGTGTACCCACCAAAGGGGTAATTTGTCCTGGGGTATTTTGTGAATCCAGTTTGCAGAAAAAAGAGATCCTACTGCAGGGGGGGATACGTTTCTCCATTTACAGGTGACATCCTATACCGCCACCAGCAGGTAATGTATGTGTAGCCTCAAATGTCCGTGTCCTCTCGGTGTACTTGAGACACCCAAGGAATTTTTATAAGCAGTGGTGAGCTACCATATAAATGGGTACAGCTGCACTGGGTAACACGTCATCTTTATTTTAATATAGCTGTCGAGTGTAAACTATTAAGTGACGCCAGTAAACCATCTGCACGGCTTGCGTGATGAATCCGCGAGCTCTTTCTGCGCAGGTTATACAGGATCACTATGGTTTTGATCGTAGCTTCGCACGCAATGCGGAGGTCCAGCGATGCAGAATGCAGCCAGATCTGCTCGTTTATGAACGCCGAAAGCGCAGGGCGTGGGATGCCGCATATTGGGCGACTTTCGGCTTATTCATGATGCATTTTTGGAAGTCTCTCCCCACCAGCGTGGACGCCGAGACGTGGCTCGGAGACGTCTTAAAATGTAGCTTTAAGCCATTTAAAACGGGGGCTTGCATTTAAGGGGATTATGAAAGCTGGAACTTAGGCTGGATTTTTCTTTTCCTGAATATGTTGGTCTATATTTAACACGACAGTGTTCTCATCACTGATGTTTGCTGTAGCATCAACTTGATCTGCTTCTAGACGTCTCCACCGGTATATACTGTATAAAACATTTCATTGGCATGCATTAGTGCAGGTAAGTTTTCCAAACGATACCGCCCAGATCAAATTGTGATGCAGTGGCGCCACCTGCTGGCCATGTGGACCCTTTGCTTTTGAGTTGAATAAAACTCCGGGACACATCAGATGGTTTTAGTACGCTCATGAAAAAAAGAGTAGAACGTTTTTAGATTAAATTCCTAATCCAATCCCCGTTACTCCTATCTATCGTTACTCTATAGTCTCTGTGCTCCTGTGTATGTTTGTTACGGTTTTACGTGATACAGAAGACCCAATAATTCTGCAATTCAGTTTGCTGTCATTGCAATAAGTACCACCAGAGGGCATCATCGTCAACTTTAATGCCTCCTGTTCACACTTTTGACCACTGACACCAATTAGTAAGTGCCCCTTGTTCATGGATCCGCGTTTCACGTAATTCAATCTAACCACTCTAGCCCTTGGAGAGTTTGGTGATCTACACATTGTGTTAATTTAAATATCACGAAATCAATCTATAATATGCAATTAAGTTAGTCTTCTGAAATCATATTTCAATAGCTCCAACTGAATGTTTCATATAAACTTATAAAATATCATTCAATCCACGAAAAGTTTGAAGTATGGGGCAGCTACAGGATACCTGATAACCTGAAGTTTGCCCAGTGGGGGAATTGACTTGTATTGAGAACAATGTATTAAAACGACCTGGTAGATAAAATTGGTAAGCGGGCATAGTCACTTTACAAGTCCAGGGCTGTATGTGTGGAATTTGTGTGCATGCTGCCCCTTCAGGTGAGGGTGAGCAAGTTTCCACTGCAGTACAAATGCTTTGGACAGGTGAAGAGGTCTCCCTGAAATGGCCATACTGTATGAGTATGTGTAAGTGTCCTGGGATGGACCGGCTCATCCTCCATGGTGCCCCTGTCTCATATCCTTTGCTTATTGGCAGGGGCACTGCTAGAGATATTGAGCCCCCAAACCATTTACAGTACCCCTGCTTCCTGGGGTAGAGACTAGTTTGCAGCAAGCCCATGCTAATGAAACATTTACAGAAGATGGTTCTAATGACATGTGATGGGTAGAAACAGTCAGAATCAAAACTGAGAAGAATGTCAAAAGTTCAGCGAGTTATTTTGGTTCCTAAGAGCATGAGATTCTGACGAGCGCCTCACAGGTCTTCTGTTTCCTGGCAAATTCTGGAGTGTTTTTGAAGAGAATGCCGCAGAGTGTTCTCCCGTGGGACACGCCCTCCCGCCACAGTTGTCAGCCGGTGGGCGCTAAGAGGCACTCCAGAGCCGCGCTCGGCGACACTTCAGTCTGGGCTTTCAAGTTCCCCTCCCAAGCCGGAGCACATAGGCAGCTTAAAGATCAGGGATCAGTCTGGGTGGCCGCCTACGCACTTGCCTACACTTCCTCCCTGGTGAGATGCACTCACAGTCTGCCCGTGTTTTTGGGTGCAGTTCTGTAGGCTTCCGGTGTGTTCATGTTGCCTCTCAGCCTACTCCCATGCAACCCCATTAGCACAGAGCATTACCCAATCATATTGGTGTAAATGCCCACACCCTCAAAAGCACCACGATAACCACTATTACCCATCAACATACCTCAAATGCGCTCCCCTAGAAATAAGGTGCGATTGAGCATTACTGACTGGGGATGGTGAATTTGGGGCACCTTAAATCCAACAAGTTTTATAGCTAACCAACAAACCTTGCTTTGTGATTTATTAATACTACTACCACTACTACTACTACTACTAATATAATAATACTAATGTCCTTAACCACAGCTTTACTATCCACTACTAGAGCATCCAGTTCCAGTTGAGGGAGTAGTGATTAATACTCATCAGTCTGTCACTTTCAGCTTGTGTGCAGCCTTAAAACAATGATTTAAAATGCAAATATGTTCTTTTCTTAAATATAAAATTGTCAAAGAAAAGGTCTAATTTCATGAAGAATGAAGGAGATGTTTAGCACTTAGTCTAAAGCAATCTGTCAAGTGCATATAAGTTTCCAGAGTTTAGTGTGAAGCTACCACACAAGACTCCCTGTTTATCTGAATGTTATGGGGCAATTCTTAAAACAGCCTCACTGACACAAGCAGCGTGATGTGAATCATGTTCCAAATAGAATGAATGCCCAGCATGTCCATGTCAAGATGCAACAAAACCCCCAGTAATAGAGTTTTTACTGATAGTTCTGGATTACTGTTGTCAGAGTGATGGCACGTAGCAATTACTTTTACGTAAACTTAGTGGGTCCAACCGGTGGGTAATTTGTAACGTCCATCAAGGCTTTTATCAGTCTTCCCAGCCCACACATCCGGGGCTCTTTTGGTCTCCGTGACACCCTCCACCTCTGCTGGCAGGCTGAGGTCTGGTAATGAATACGTCGCAGGACCCGAAGGACAGCCGCCCCTCCCACCCCGAGGCCCCGGTGGCCATGTCCGAGTGTCAATCAAAAGACGTCGCCACGGCAACCAAGGACGAATAAATCGCGTATTACCACTAGGGGGCAGCCACTAATTTGGTCCCGGGTGTTGAAACGGCGGTGGGTCTCAGTTCGGTACCCTCAGGTACATAAAACGATCCAAACGAAGACTTTAAATCTATGGTGTGCAACACTGAATAATAATGATAATATTAACAACAACATAATAATAATAATAAACTTTCTACGAATTCAGGAATATTGAATTATTATTAATGTATTATAATTACACTTTTGTCTCTTTTGTTTGGAGTAATTAAATTGTATTGATCAGGCCGCACCGCATGCTAGGGGTTTCCCTTGAGGAATTACATGTAATAAATGACAACATAAACAAATATCGATCAACCGAGACTGGGCTGAACAACAGCGCGTCACGTGACAAGCAATTAGTCTCGCCTCGCAGCCGAAGGTTACTGTTTGAGCTATATAAGTAAAATATAATTCTCCATGCTGCAGATTTGCGGTTTAACGAAGGGTCACGGTGCTGATGCACCGTTTCCACCTTACCTAAAAACAGTTTCCTTCATTCTGGAACCTAATTAGTGCAAAGATGTTTTTGTTCCATGCGGGGGGGTCGATTTGCCTTGTCTTTCCTCCTTCAGGGGATAAAATGAGTCGGCAGAGTTCATTGTACTTTCTGCTTCATTACTAAACACGCAGTTCCCTTCCCAAAGCGCCTTATGATTAACAGGGAAGACGCAATAAGAAAGTTTGACGAACGTTATCGTTTTGGGTTCAAGTTCAAGACAGAGTAGTACCGCAGGGGTGCGCAGGGGGGCTAATTACCCGCTGTCCTCTGCCTGATCACACACCCTATAGGTATGACCTCTAGGACCGCTGCTAAATGAGAGCCGGTCCTACCCCGGCGCGCGGGGGCGCCTCTTATTTCCCCTTCTTTAATTACACGACACAGTGGCGATGTAATCTGTCTGTAATCTCGCAGCATAATCACCCCCCTCCTTCCCCCTCCTAATTCAATATAAATGTAAATTACAAATGCGGGGTAATAAAACAAATCTCGCTGTTTTTTTATTTACATTACTATCCAATACAAAGCAGGCTGTATGAAATACAAATGGCATTTAAATGTCAGGCATGGAAAGAGGTGGCTGGAGGGGGTGTTTTAACTTTAATCAAATTTGTCTTTGGCAATTTGTTCTGGTGCTCTAATTGTTTTCGTACCGTTTAGACAGAATACAAGAAGAAAACACATTATGTCTTATTAGGGGCTATTTTGACTGAAAAAATCTTTCAATTTAAGCGCTATATGAACATAAACAGGTATACATACAAACACAGAGAGTTTTTCACACATCACTCAGAATTCATGAAAATGCATATAGGTGAAGTGGCATCTCTAAATTGCCCCCTACTGCATGAGTTTAGGTATGGTGTGACCCGGTCCGGGCCGGTCCCCATCCACAGCGTGCTCCGTCTCGTGCTCTAAGCTCCACCTGAAACCCTGTAATGCACAACATTGTAAGATGGAGGAATTATATTCTGTATTTCATACTTACATTTTAGAATCTCAGGTCCTAAATGAGCATGGCCGGTTTTGCGGAGCTGGCCCCCAGAGTCGTCCCATTGAGGTAGCTGCCCCAGGCTGGCCAGTTGTGTTTCATCTTCTACGAAGCAGCCCTGTCAGTTATCCCCCCCCCCTCCCAGGTGTGGCTGACCAGGAGGCCCTGGAGGAGGAGCACCGATGCAGGAGGCAGAACCAGCTCCCAGGCATCCCCCCTGCCCCCCGCTACCTGAGGCCTGCGCCACAGGGAGGCCCAGAGGAAGAGGAGGGCCGTGGCCCCCCCAGCCTGGGCCAGGCCAGAGGTGTGTCCCTTCATCCAGCCTTTCCCCCTGTGGCCTTTTCTCTCGGGGGGAGGGAGTTCCCACCTGCACCCTGGGTATATATGGACAGGGGTGCCGCTAGAGATTCTGGGCCCCAAGAAAGCATATCACATTGGGCCCCCATCCCAGATCAATGCAATTATGCTCCAGTATTTTTAGGAATCGTCTTGCCTTCTAAAGCCTTTACAGATTCCTTAGACACTACGTCCAATTTTCCTCCTGATTTCCACATCTTTCTGGCTGAGACTCTTTTGGCTCTAAATATACAATTCAGCTTTACGCATGGTAGCCCCCCCATATATCTGCTCTGATTGAATGTAGAAGTATTGGAGTTAACCTTTGATTCTCTTTTGTTCAGGCACATCAAATCCCCCAGACACTAGAAATTAAGCATGACTGAACATGATAGACTCCCTGTACGGTGACAAAAAATATGAAAGAAACATAACTTTCCTGCCTCAATGCACCTTCTGTATACTGTCTGATTGGCACGACTGCTCTAGTATTTCTATTTCTACATTCACACTCTGACCTTGACCAGGATCAGCAGTGTGAAAATGGATGAATGGATGGATAATATGTATTTACTAAGAGCATCAAATGGCTTTTGGTGCTGGTAGGGGGGTGCTGTGCAGAACAACGTCACTAACACCTTGAAAATAAAGGTTGATGATCCATAAAACAAGCCAGAGATATGTATGACAGTAAGTAACACTGAATTTTATGACAATTACATGTAAAGAATGAATTTCTGTTTATATCTGGGCTTAACCATCACCTCTACAAGCCCCCACTTGGGCTTATTATGTAGTGGAAGCAATTAGCTCAAGCAAATAGGCAGAAATGAGTCCAGTCCAGCCAAGATGAATCACCCGGTTGTAGGGTATTGAGTGCACCAGAGACTAAGTACTTTGAGCCACAGTTTTCTGTAGGTTATTTGCAAGTGATGTTTGCGAGGAGAGTTCCCTGCACCGTTTGACCTATTTACCAATCATGTGCCTCTACTCAGGTCACATGGACACGAAGCGGAAGAAAGCATGGCTGAGAGAGGACGGCAAGAGGAAGAAGGCGCCGAAGCTGGTGCACCCGATAGGGGCCTGGTTTTAGGAATGCGGCACCCCAGAGTGATGCTGCTGGGGGTTAAACAAAGACATGCAGCTGCACCGCTTTTAGACATCGCTTTTCTCTCTGAACTCAGTGCCGTCGTGCCATAAGAAAGTCAGTAGCACCCGCTTCCCCAGCGCGTCCCCTGGGCCCAGCGCAGTGTCCATGCACTGCTGAAATGCCAAATCTGTGCCACCGCGACCGAGCCTGTCTGCAGTTCTGATGGACCTGGTCAGTTGCTCTACCGCTTGACCTCCCTGATGGGAGCTTAACCAGGGTTGCCAACTTTGGTCAGCTAGCTGGAGTGAGACTTTCAATTTGGGACAAATCTGCATGAGCCTTTACATGTATGTGCCAGTTTTATTATACGTGTATATAGTCTGTAGGGTTTGCAAACTGCCCCAGTGCCCTTGATGTAGCTAATTTTAGGTTTATAATGGAATAATAAAGTTTTGTGGTAAGATTTCATGTGTGAGCGCGAGAATCTGAAAGTGTGAGTGTCTTGCCTGGTGAGTGAGAGATGGCAACCCTGGCTTAACTCAGAATGCACAAATCAACTCAATCGGCATAGACAGTGCTACACATTCAGTTGCTGGTTTTTTTTTTGTTTGTTTTTTTAAATGACTCCACCCCACACCTTCCACCATAAAGTTAAAATTCCTCCGGACATGGAGCTCAGTAGTGAGTGTATTGTGACAGATTACTATTTTGTGGCATTTCCCACAATGGCGGGATTCTGGCATACCTGTTGCAGATGTGATCTGGTGGGGAAGTTGCTAGTTGTAGAGGTAGGCAACAGGCACGGAGACATATATACATTTCGTGGGGGGTTGGACAAGACTACCAATACATCTCTCAGTAGATTTTCAAACTCAGTATTTACTACCAGGTTATGCAGTGAGATGGGTGGTCACAGGAGGTGATTCAGGACAAGGAGACAGAAAAGGCATTTATTATGATTCAAGATGCATTCGAAAAAGGCTTCATTATAAAAGTCGTTATGTCTAAAGGCACTGCTGACGGAACAAAGAGGCATTTTAAGGTTGGCCACACCCTCCCAGCAGACGTGCAACTGTACAGAATTAATCTGCATGATCGCATTAAATATGATACTGAAACACTCTAGCCCAGTATATAACGGACCTACATTTCGGCAATTTTCTGCACTGAATAAAATATGGATGTTTGTTCGTACCCTGGAGAGAGCTTCGAATACGGCGCGGTGATTTTCCTCTCTTGACTTTTTAAATGCAATACTTCATTCGGCCGTTAACATTTTTAAAAATACTTGCATGCATAACAATTTCAGAGTCTCTCTTGCTTTTCATTAAGACTCCCGCAGCGTGAATATGTGGAGCAAACTCCTTTGCCTGAAAATCTTAATACCTTTTCACAACGATTGCATCGTGGTTTACTGTTGTGACGATGAGAACATATATTATCTATACTCTCATAGGTAAATGTGAATACAGTCGTTTTCTATGTAAAATGTGCCAATAAAGCTAAAATTCGAATAAAAACGTGTTGTTTGTTTTCCTTCCCTAGTATAGCTAAATTAAATTATTTGTAGCTGGATCTCAGACGCGGATTTAAAGCCGATTTAATTGGCATATTTCACATTTATTCCGATCTGACTTTTGAAGCCATTTACATGCAATTAATACACTCAAAGTAATACACTCAAACAAAGTATAGACTATTTTTACTTTACCTTAGCTGGTATGGAAATGCGGCGAAAGGCCAAATTAATTCTATTTCGCCTCCGCTCCTTAATAAAGTTTCGAGAAGAGCACCCCGAGCGCATGTAGTTTAAAACTGTGACATTTCCCATTTATTTAAAAACGGTCCATTGTATAATTAATACAGTTTAAAACGTGTACAAGACCCACGCTGTAATTTGACTGAAGGTTTCTGGGTGCAGGTCTCTGAGGGTTTAATTAAAGGAGACCGTTTGAGAGCCCCGGATAAACCCGAGATCTCGGTTGTCATTTCTGCGTTTTTCTCATTGCGCTTACAACCGATATCTCCACATTATATAATGAAGATGTAGCATAGCGACTGGGCCCTGAACCTCCATCCCAAGAACGAAGACCCCAGAACCGCATACGAGTGTACTGGACATGTTACACCTACCCTCCAACGCTCTGACGCGGACTCTTATTCTTGCTGTTAAGTTAAGCGTCCGTCAAATGGTCAAGCAAACAAATGTAACATAATGATATATTAATAAAAAAAGTTATTGCCTATATAAATTAATAGGCACACATAGAAATATGTCATTAGAAGAGGACACTTACTGCTTAATTTTTATTTGTGGTGTTCATACAACACACATCAATATATCAGCTTTTGTACGGCCAGCTGCGTGTTTTGTAACACACTTTGTGTAAATGTGTGTGCGTGTGCCTTGTTTTGCTGCACTTCTGAAAGCCAGAGGATCTCAAAGGTATAGCAAATCGACAAAAAACGTTGCGCTACTCAAAACTTCCTTTTGCAAAAAGCTGTCAATGCAATCAAATAAGTAGGAATGGAAACAGTCTCGTATTTTGTTTGGTTAGGGCTGGGTTAAGGTTGTTAGAGTTGGGATTAAGGGACTTTCCCAGTAGAAATGCATGGGCAGGCCTCACTAAGATATGAATACAAATGTGTGCGTGCGTGTGTGTGGGGTGTCCAAGTGTTTTAATTACATTCTTCACTTGCGATTGCTCCTGGTGATATGACCCGAGCGCCCCCGGCTTCACGCCTATCAATGGGCGCAGTCCATTAAGCGGCTCGATGGATAAATGAGTTCATCACGAGGCCCCCCGATTTTCAGAGCGAGCGTGGCGGCCTTCAGGGTTTTTATCTCCGACGGCTCAGTCTCGCCTCACGGCTGCGTGTCTCCCCGGGGCTCCTGAGGATATGCATCCATTCGGAATGGCTCGAGAGACGCGCTAAGTCCGCCAGTAGTGCAGAAAACCCGAAGCAAGTTATTACTTGTCCACTTGAACTGCGACCGGACCGCAATGTTCTTTAAAATATAGGCTAGTCTGCCATGCTACAAAAAAGTTTTCGGGCATCCAACTGACCTGATATCAGCGCCCTTTGGAAAAACATGTGTTTGTAAAACCGCGCCAATAAGATATAATGATGAGTACATGTTTGTTTGATTGTGCTTTGCAAAGCAGTGGACCTATTATAAACTACATGTATCATTTTATATGTGAGTTACGTCGGGGGAATCCGTAGCCATGGGAGCCACCAATGTGTGAATTCCGTGGGCTTCGCTTTGCCTCCCCCCGGGATGCGAACGCTAGGTGGCGCCAAACAGCAGCGCTGCGTTAATCGGCGAAGGGGCAGCCAGCCGGCAAGAGGCACATTCATCCGCTTCAGTGGTCGATCTGTCTATCAGGCGCTAATGAGACCTTACGGGAGCCGCATTATACCTAAACTTCCCATCGTCTTTGATCGAGTACAGCTTTTGTTCAGTCACCGAATTGCCATGGGGTGACCCGGATTAGAGTACCGTTCACTTTTTTTTGTCTTTTTTTAAGGCTTGCTTTAACCTGATGTGCAAATGGTACGTTTTAAGCAGTTAATTACCAGTTCCAGTGATAAATGATGTTCACATTCTAGAATGTGTGAATGTATCGATTCCTATACCTCTGACAAACACACATGAAGAATATTTTGTCTTTTTATATTCACCTCCCCCATCCCCTATTAACAATTCACTTCAGGTATAATTAGGGTGAATTAAAAAATTGTAATCGAAAGTAAACCATCATATAATTAAGATTTATTGTGCTGTGTATTGTGCTTTGATGAACCCCTTTTTTTTGGTACATGATAAATATGGTGTCTGACCCCAGATTTTCAGCGGTTCGCTGCAGGCAACCTGGATCCGCCTGCATAATTTACTACAGGGTTTTGTGAGTCAGGAATGAAGGTCTGAACTCGCCGTGTGGCCGTTTTGCTGAGACGGTAATAAGCTACACAGGAAGCCTAAACAGAGCGCCACCCAGCGTCTGATTCTCAGCAGGAGCTGCCTGGGATGTGGTGTGAGGTGGACTGAGGTTGGCAGGTGGAAAATAAATCAGAAACATCTATCTAAATGTATGAGGGGAAACCTCCCCTGCTATGAAGAATGATGTAATACTGTTAATTGGGAACAAATCATGTCCACAGTCTAGACTTTTTGGAAGTATTCCCCAGCCCTCAGCACTCCCCCTAATTTTGATTTTCTCATTTTGGGTCTCCTGTAAATGTCTAGCCCTGGAGTAGGGATGGCTGGCCAGCTGCCCGCTTCTTCATAACCTTCCTGTGTGTTGTGTCCCTCCTTAATGTTTCCCCATCATTGCTGCCATTTTACACACCTGAGGCTCTTGTCTCTTTTATGTAGGTGTAATGGAGTGTGTGTGTGTGTGTGTGTGTATGGGCTTGCATAGATCACCTTTGAATACCAAAATGTCCCCAAAGTGTGGCAAAGGTTAAAAGTGGTTAAGGTTAGGGCTGGGTTGGGGTTAAGAGTGTCATAGTTGGGATCAGGGTTATGCCCATAGGAATGAATGGAGTGTCCCCATAAAAATAGGAATACATGGTATGTGTGTGTGTGTGTGCCCCTTATTTACTTACTTACCTACACCATGTATGAATCTGCACAATATTCTAGCTTGCTCTTAAGAGTAGCTTGTATATTAAAGTAGCTTAAAGTTCCTGTTTTCCCGACAGTTTTGTGTGGGGTGGGGTTGCTGGAGTGTTTTTTACGCGATGTCTACTTTCAAGTGAATTTCAAGAGCTGAACTGGATCTTCCTGCTGATTTCAGAAGGAGCCTCTGTTAAGGTTTGCGTTTAAGACCTACAAATGCTGCAGTCTGACTTGTTTTAGAGGAGACGTCACGGTCAGGCAGGGTGTCTCCTAAAGAGCTTTCCAGAATCATTTCTTGAAGGGTGAGAGTGGCTTCTGTTACAGACATTGCATTAATGGCAGTGGTGGATGGTGTCTGTCGGGGGGGGCGGGGGGGGGCTCTGAGATTTATCACAGAAAGGATTAAGCACCCGTTCTGTGTCACTGTAATTGGCTGAGCCTCTGTTCCGACCGAAATGTTGCGGCGACTTGAAACAAGAGGTGCACACGCTTATCAAAATGAGCATTTTAATTGGATTTTTAATTGCTTCCGATCAGACTGATTTGGCTCTCCGGAAAAAAGGTAAAACTTTTCACAACTTAATGTGTCTCTCACGTTACAGGGCTGACTGGTTTTACTGAATTTATTGCAATGGGGGTGGGGGGGGGGTGTGCAGACAGGTGTGCCGTACCATGTGATTGAGGTTCTGGAGCTGGGCCACCCTGGAGCCCCGGAACCATACCCCAGCTGGGCCTCGCCTGCATGCTGTAGCCTCTTGTCATTTGCACCTTAGTGGAGCATCTACAGCCCTGGTGAGGAGTGGCTGTTCCTGGCCATGGCTCTCGGGCAAACACTGGCTTCGGGGAAGGAGGATGTTTGCAAAGGGCGCTGGGGACGCTTAGTAAGGTGTGCGCTGTTGTGGAACTCGACTGACATGCTGACTGTGAATCTTTAACCTAAAATTCTCACATTTGTTTTTGCTAGGGCTTGAAATTTTTTTTTCTTTCATGGGGGGGGGGTTGTTAACTTGTTATATATGCATACATGTGTGGAAAATGATTGTCTCCATGGGGTTTTCAAGTTAGTGCTTATTATAATTATTATTTCTGGCTTTCGGGAGACAGTGTAGCAATGTGGGATATCTCCTTGATACTTCAGTGGATGATGTTCGGGGGGGTGGGGGGGTGAATCTTGCCCGCGGTGCCACGTGGGCTTCAGCTGGCCCTGTTAGCACTGAATTGAATGAGACACCATCTTCATCACCTGCAGTTGCACAGGAGGCAGGTCCCTCGCTGAAGGCTGCGCCTGGCTGCACATGCTGCTGATGTGTTCTCTGTCTCACATGTGTACTGCTCTGGGCTAAAGAACCTGCAGAAGTAAATGAGGGCAGCCATTGCAGGCAGGTGGCCTCAGTCATAAGCTATGTTGCGGTCTGGGTGCTTAAGACAGCACCCTAATGGCCGGGGGAGGCTGTGTGCCAAGCTGCTGCCCCCGACTAGTTACCCGTATAAACCCAGTGTCTGTAATGCAGACTCAGCCCGGCTCTGATCTGCCCTGGCTTACATTTTAAGGGATTTATTTTTCCGAGTCACATGACCAGGCCGTTTCGCTCCAGTACCGGTCCACATTAACGAGGTGTCACTCTGTGGGAAGGAGGAGTCCGATCTCGCCTCTTAACGAGCCTGCTGGCTCATTCCAGTTGATTCCCAGCCCATGCCTGCCGAATCCTAATTTTCAGTGTTTCGGTAGCACTCCAGCCCACCGGCACTTCACTCTCAGGGGGATTCCTCCAGGGCTGTCTAGCAGTTTGTGAGTAGATGCATCCACACATGAAATAAGCTGTCCACCTCAAAGCAGCTGCCTGATCAGTTATGGCTTCTGGCCCAGAGCCCCAGGGAGTCCGGACTGTGTGTTCTGGGTCCTCAGTCAGGGGTGTCTAATGGGCCATAATCGAGAGGGCCTGACGTGTGAGGATGACACCCTCACCTGCAGGGGATCAGGAATGCAGGTCTGAGGGCTCTGTCTGTTTGTGCGTGTGTGTTATGTGTATTACATCTTGGGGACTCAATGTTTTGTTGTATGGCCCTTTCTGACTGGTTTTTCTAAGTCTTGCTGAGGTGACTTCTGAGCTTGCAGGCCGTTTCCATGGGGCAACGCTGGAATTTATGGGATGGATGGAGCCATGGTGATTACGGGAGCCCAGGAAGCCTAGATGCCTGCTGTGCTCAATCTCTCACCTGTAATTAGCCTGACACTACGTGTAAGTGAAAGCTAGCTCAATGGCTCCTGACAGTATCCAAGCAGGTATCCCTCCATCCATAGTCCAATTCTATCCAGTACAGCAGTGTTTCCTAATCTGGTCTGCAGGGACTCGTAGACACTCTGCATTTTTGCTACCTCCTAACAGGTAGAGAGCTTGGAGGGAGGGAGCAATGATGTGGACTGTCTGTGGACCCGGATTTGGGAAATCGTGTACTACCGTGTCATTGTGTGTGTGTGTGTGTGTGTGGGGGAGGGGGGTGTTTGGGGTCCTTTCCAGACAGCACCAGACCGGCAGGGGTACATTGTGATCCCGCTCCTAATGTTTTTAGCGAACCTCCATATTCAATACTGAATTGGCTTCTTTATGAAGTCAGCGAGTTCTGATGCACTCTCTGTGACTTCATTGTTATGGTGATGATGTCAGTCCCTGCTTATGGTGAACCGTCAGGTTGGACAGGAAGAACTGCTTGCTAGTGGTTGGGCTTGCTTGGCCTGACTTAGTGAGGGTCTGGGGAGAGTTTGCTGTCCTGGGCGGTGCTGTGCGGTTCTACACGTTGGCACACCATGCCTGTGATCAGAAGGTTGCCAGTTGCAATCCCAGAGCAAGACCCCTTAACGGCAAGTAGTCCAGGGATTGGCTGACTTGGCTTTCTCAATTGTGCCTTTGGGTTAAAATAAAATTAGATGTACAACGTACAGAGGGTGGGCATAAGTAGAAAAATGAGACTGAGAGGCGGAGAAGCTTTGAAACAGGTAGAGGAAGGTGGATTGGGTGAACAGACAGGAAATGAAGTTCTGACATGTAACAAAAGATAGAAGGATGCAGCTGTTGAATTGACAGCAAATGTAAGCCAGTACTGGGGCGGCGATGCTGAAGCAGACTGCCCCCCCCGACCAGGCGGCCAGGCCCACGCTTTCCCAAATAAGGGCTTCGGATATCAGCCTGAAAGGAGTGATCTTATCGGGGGCTCCTCTTCTCCTGACGCATACAGCGGTGAGGTGGTGGAGCAGCTTTAGAGAGCTTACCTCCCGGCAGGTGAGGGAAGGACCCAACACCCCCCCACCCCCCGCAGCCAATCAATATGGCCTTGTGTGGGCCAGGGACGCAGTCCCGAATTACTGCTGCACACGTACAAGGCCGCTCCGCGCTTTATCCCCGGGGTCCTGCTCCAGTCGGGATAACGGCCTGTTCTGATAAATCAGCGGATGATTTACCGTGGTGGGAGGAAGAGCCCCGAATCCGACCAGTGTCTTCTGATGAAGCATCTTTTGTTGTACGTTTGAGGAATAAGCATCAGAGTGGAAACTCCAGTATTGCTGTTTTTAGGCTGTTTTTTGTTGTTGTTCTTAAGTATAGCAGCTCATTTTGCAGTTATAGATTAAATACTGTCCTACTTATGGCATGTTTCACTCTGCAGTTTTATTTATAGACTGAATTTCCTGCATTCCTGATGGGGAGTATCAGTCATCCATCATTTTTGTCCGAGGTGTGTAGTGGAATTTCTGGATGTGACAAGCGCCTCGTGAGTGATGCTGTAGATCAGACTCTGCTCCGATGTATCTTAGTGGCTGCTGTGAGGAATCCCCCTCAATTTTCTGTCTCTTCATCCCATTTTTTTTGATTGGCTGGGTGAAATCAGGGACTGTGGTTTCTGATAGGCTAGGGATAAAGAAAACAAGGTGGTGGTGGGGGGGAGATTGCTGCTGTTGCCAGGATCCAGTTGCTAGGGTTGCTGCAGTCTCCCGGCTCCAGATGAAACATGTAATGAATTATGGATGGATTTTTTTCTCCCTTTTTCTTAAAGCCCCCCTAATCTGTAATGCAGATGAGTATACCCCCCCCCCTCCCCAAATCTGCTGGTTTCATTAAAATATCTGAAATTTCAAACCCAGAGCCTACGTTTGTGGTGTGGTGGTGACATTAGAAAACCAGTGTCAATTCTAATGCAAAATGGGGTCAGAGGTCACAATCTGTGTTTTGCACAAGATCATGGTGGGCTGGGGGGAGAGTAATGGTGAACCCTCTCACCTCTGGTATTATTTTTTGATGAGTGCTGTAAGGTGGTTGAGCACCTGATTTTTGGGTCCATGTAATCAGAAGGTGGTGGTTGTGGGATGTTTGCTCTGTCGGTATTTGTCATTCCTGACGTTTCCATTGATATTCCTTACAAAAAGCTTGGCGTTTTTGCTGGTACTGTCTGCTCTTAAAGGAGCTGCTTAGAAGTTGCTCTTTTTGGCGACTTCCCAGTTTACAGCTGCTGTCTGCCACAGTTGAGTCACGTATTATAAAGCTGAATTTATAACTGATGTAGCTCCGTTTCTGATAGGCTGGTGTGAGTGATCTGCATGCGTGTGTGTGTCTACCATTGGTCAGCTTATGAAATATCGCTCTGATGTGGTTTGGTAGCTTGTGGGTAGGCCCTCTTTCACAGGTTATCATGCTAGTATATATGAGTCTCCACTTTTTATATAGTGTTAAGGAAGATTTTTTTTACTGTTTATCTATATAAAAGCGAAGCAAATGAGCAATTTAGCACATAATTGTGGCGTTTTTCCAGTCTGGAGAGGGAAAAAATCTAGTTAAATCTGCCTGTCTCCTCTATGGGGAATTGCAGTGTGTTGTATGTTTAAATCCTTTTAGGGCTTATTCAGAAAAAATAATGCGCTCGCATGACGAAAATATAAATGGTTTGCGTTCCAGTTGACTGCCCTGCATCTACGTGTGTCGCTGTTGGGAAGATGAGTGTGCTCACGGCAATGTTTGGGGATTTCTTGACACCTTCCCCTGTTAAAGACTGAAAGCTGTGCGCATTGTTTTAAAAAAAAAAATGCAGTTGTGTGGAACCTAATTAGTCAGCGTATCAGACCACTGCCGCCTCTTCATAAGCATGTGTGCTGTGTGTGGGTTAGGGTTCTGCGTATCAGACCACTGCCGCCTCTTCATAAGCATGTGTGCTGTGTGTGGGTTAGGGTTCTGCGTATCAGACCACTGC
>JAODKN010000079.1:16324989-16340566 GCA_026774425.1 Petrocephalus zakoni
CTTGGTGGATTCTGATGTTAGTCTTTAAAGGTTCAGCTAGCAGTCTTGAAATCCCAGCCTACCTCACTTTTACTCCAATGTGAACAGTTTTTCAGATGGGCTGGCAGCTAGCCAGTCATACTGCACTCGTGCCTGCTTCAGTCGAAACGAGGAGTGACACATCTGTCATGCAAGAACTTGGCTCCTCTGTAGTAGTGCCATCTTCGAACACTCATAACCTGGGCTTTCAGTCACCTCAGTATTGATCGCCATCAGCACCTGGACCCAGGGCAGAGCCTGAGATTGATCCCTCCCACACCTGTCAATCAGCCAGGTCCCTAGTTCCCATTGGCCCATGTGTAAGGATTCTCACGCTCTACACTGTGGATCTCAAAGCAAGTGTCTGTCTGTGTGAGGATGAGGGTGGCTGTTTCTAAAAAGAGCAACTGAGTGTTGTCTTGTATTTTCAAAATGAAGGCAAATCTGTGCCCACTTGCACAAAATGTGAACAAGAGGAGTTGAATTTAATATATTCCTGAAGCCATGTATTAAATCATACCTATACAGCTTTGCCTAGTCTCTTGTAAATGCTTTGTACATGTTCTTGTGCTGTTCCAGGTGCAATGAGGAGGAGTGAGAGCCACACAAGCTGAACTGCAGGATGGTGTGCTTAGACGGAATTCACGGGTGGCTGCTAGATGTGTAATTACCTAACCAGTAGTTCTAGGTTGTTAATAAGATGGTCGTCAGGTTCAGGCCCAGAGGGGGCTGTGGGGTTGGCACATCTATGCTGTAGTACCCAGGATGTCTCACGCTGTGGAAGACTGAGGAGCCAGAGAGGTGGCAGTTGGGAATGCCAGCTGGCCGCTTATGTTCAGTACGTGGTCGGGTGTTACCCTTTGGAGCCACAGCCTGATACCAGTCACACGCAACCAATGAGACATTTACCACGAAAACGGCTTGAGAAACTGGTGAATTTATTTTTTGGGTGAGGGAAATGTTTTGTATTGGTACCCAAATTGTTTTAGTGCATGTATATTTTATTACATAGATAACATTGCAAAAATGGCGTACAGGATAGAGGGCACATCAGCCCTACTGCACCCCTTTTTTGGGCAGAAGACAGTGCGGCACCGATCTGTTCTGGATTGTCCTTTTAACATTGTTGGTGAAATTAGGTTTGTGGTTGGAGGTGCAGGAGTAGCGGTGGCCATCGCTTGTGGGGTTCCATAAAGAGAGCGGGGGGAGTGATGATACTCAGAGGGTCCCTGGGCAAAGAGGAGAGAAGTACGATTCATCTACTGCAGTGGAACTACGTAATTTACACTCAACTTCCTTATCACTCCCCCTCTGACAGGCCATGGAGGGTGAGCTTGTTTCTCGGGCTACTGGAAGCCCCTGATCAGCCTGCCCCGACAAATCCCTGCCCCCCCTCCCAGCAGGCTCAGGTCACTTACCCTCCTGGGGAACCCACATGCACAGCTGAACCCAGCTTGGTCCATTTGCAGTCAGCTCCCTGTAGAGAGACAGGAAAGGCCTGCCCTGCTAAGTGGCCTACACACAGTCACAAACGCAACACTGTACAACTTCATGGCCTTGTAAGTTCTTCCAAGGTCCCCCCCCCCCTTTTACTTTTAAAAATAAGCACCGAAGGAGAGAGCCATTTAACACTCATTAATGCCCATGAAAAGCAGGAGATGCCAAATGCTCACCTCCAAAGACGCATCTGACGGTGAATCAGCCGTTCCATCCACCAACGCCTCCCTGAGTGAATAATCATCGCCGTCGGCCCTCTTTCTCCTGCTCCTCAGCCCCCTCCCCCACGCGTTCAGCGGGGCCTCAGTCACCCTCTGGGGGCTTGCAGACCCCGACTAAAAATCAAAGCTCAGCCATTGCCTTCACACTAGCAGAAAGACTGAGGCGTTCGGGCTTTTGGCACCCAGTTTCAGCCATTTGCCTACAGCCCATGTGAGGAAGAACATACATCCCCCCAAGACTGTCACTATATGAACAGGAAAATGCCATTAGGGGAGGGTGGGAGGATTTAACAGAGGCAGCCCCCCCACCTCCCCAAAGGCAAAGAAAACTGCTGACTTAAAATTTCAATATAGCTGCTGCTGGGGACGGCTTCTGTGAGGCGGTGCGCTCCTTACTCACAGGAGGCGTCCGCATGAGCGATCGATCTGCCTCCTCATCCGCAGCGAGATCATTCAGCTGCCGCTCCTCTCGGGCCCGCATCGGGAGCGCCGAGGCGGCCCCCCGCCACTGCTTTGGGAGTGATTATCTGCAGGGACACGCAAAATAAAGGGAGAATGAGTGACCAGATAGAATCCAAGGGGCCAGTCACGATACAGTCCCGCGGGCACATCGCCCTTCTGGGTCCAGGCGGATCTGCCGCTGATGAGATGAAGCCCGCGGTGGAATGATGACACGCGATGTATGCCAGAGTGTTTCATCATGCGCTTGTTTTCCGGCTCATCCTTCATATTCCAAGGTTCAGGAATCGCTGAATGTCAGGAGTGCTTTTAAATCACAAGTGTGCGCCCCTTATTTACTACCAGTGGTGATGGGGGGGGAGCTTCAAAGATACACTGCGTAGGAAAGGTTGCGCATTTACAGCAAGGCCCATCCCAGCAAAGTCTGTTGCTTTGTAAAGTCTCCTCTATATAGAGAACTGGCATCATAGGCAATCTCAAACGCGAACGGTGAGCACAGGATACGGCCAAACTCACCACATTGTTCCTGTTCTAAGTAGCCAATTAAAATATCAACAATGATTTTTTTCACTTCTCTTACAGCTAAGCCGTATGGTAGGTAATAGCAGCCAGCACTTCATTTTTACTTGTTAGCTCACAGACGGCTCAGTCAAGCCCTTTTGAAACAGTACTGGAAAGGAAAAGGCAGCTTTCTACCGGCATGCGATAAACCGCCCTGGCAGCAGGTAGGGGACCACAGGTCCAGGGCATAATGGGTGCATGGCTACATACGCCAAGTACAGTAACGGGTATGTAACGGTTTTGGGGTATTTGCAAATGCAGGGAACAGGTAGGAAGCTTTTCATTTATACTTGCCGGCAGTGGCCTACGGTGGGACAAGATGAACCTCTTAAGAGCTTGAAAAGTCTTTCTGCATGAACAAGGGAAATAAAAACAAAAATATTACAATGGGAACTTATCATCATGCAGATATGATTCCCCAAGTTGCACCCCAAAGATCAGGAACCTATCAGGGATCCCCAAGTTTTACTCGGCTGCTTTTCTCACGTTGCACAGGGTCTTTTTTATGTTTTTTTTTTTTTAGTTTTTAACGGGCCAAGTTTCCCCTTCATCAATCTGGGCCATTGGCAGTACAGACATACAATTAAAATACACCAAGCCTCTCACAGACAACACGTAGCAGCTCGTTATGGCCAGATGATTGATTGGGGGGGGCTTAATCTGTGTGTGCATTAACCTTGTACAATTAGGCATGTTTTTGGCCGAAAATGATGAGAAGCTTTTTTGGGGAAAAAATTTAAATGTTTTGGATTCAATTAACACTTCGTTACCATGGGAACCACTATATCACAATATTACAACTGATGCATTTGCCATGCTTTGGAAGAGATATAATGCATATGAAGGTAACTGATTAAAACATTTTGGAGATACATAGAGAAATACTGTGTATTCAGAGTACTCATGGTAAAACCGTTTGGATGAACATGAAGACATGTAACACGTGGTTAGAATAGAAATGAGGTTTGTAAACAGCTTTGTGACTGCACCACCTTTATGCCTGTTCATTTAATGAGAGAGAATCTTAAAGAAATAATTCATAATTGAAAAAATTCTCGCTGCTGCAAGTCACCGTCTAAATAAGAAGATTTTAATAATTAGACAAAAAATGTTGAGAAAGTGATGGAATCATGTAAACAGTTAAAATAAACAATAAAATTGCAGCTGTCCAGATAGCTGAACCAGATATTAGGCAGTTTAGCTCACCAGGATTAACAAAAGGGAGGCGGGTCATCATGCAAGCTGTAGGTGAGTCAAAAGTCAGTGGTCATGGTGAACCACATAAGGGGGGGTGCACACAGGGCCTGGGCTGCAAAGTCACAGTCTCCAATGATCACTTTTGTGACTATGCAACTGGGCTCATATTACTAGCTGCAATATCACAAAAATGACACTGGCGACTGCTAGTTAGCAGGCCAACAAAGAAAGAAAGGGAGAAAGGCGAGAAAAGCAGAGGCGAGCTGGCGCTCTCGCAGCCGCGGTCGTGTCGGCAAACACGGCGCACGCCGCGCCAGGCGAGCACGCCGCTCGCACTCTAAACGGCGTGACGTGTCGCTCTAATCAACCGTTAGCCCGGCCATCTCGCTTTATAGATCGAATGCTGTGGCATCGCCTCAGGAAGCCGGCTGATTAGACACATCGACACGAAACAGAGGAAAAACGGATCTCCGGGAGCCGGCGATGCGTGCGTGCGTGCGTGCGTGCGTCGGGGGGTGGGAGGGACTGGGCGACACAAAGCGCTTAAGTGAACAATCAAATACAAATAAAAGGTAAAAATGAAGAATGAAGAAGAGCAGCAGAGGGTACTGCAAGCGGCTCGGAGCGAAAGAGGAGCAGCTGGCCTCCCCAGCTTCGAGGCCACCTTACGCGCGCTCCTCCTCCTCAGCCAGGAGCGAGGCACATCCCGCGGTATTCATCTGTCAGACGTGGCCTCCTCACAAGGACAACCCTCAGCGAGCTCGCCCTCCGCCGCACGCGTGTGTCAATGACAGACGGCCGAGTTTCTCACCACGTTTCGTTTTTGTTTTCAGCTCTAAATAAAAGGCAAATATTGAGCAGGGTACGGGTGGGTCGGGTGGGGTGGTGGCCGAAAACGTAATAATTTGGTTTTCAAAATAATGGCCAAACAGTCAGGGGGCAGGAATATTTGTTGTTTGTTGCACAGACGGCAATGGGACTCCGGTGAGCTTCACAAAAACTCAAGTCACTGTCCACCGAGACCATTTTGGGGAATTACTCCTTCTAACCCGCACATGCTCCCACTCCGTGACAGGTCCCGCCCAGGTGGCACTGAACCCATTGTTCCCTCAGCAAAATACCCACAATGCCCCAGTCCATTTAATCCCCAACCCGCACGCGGCACATGGGGGAGGAGGCAGCCCGCCGAGGTCATTACAGAAATGAAGAATAATACTCGCTTTACGACTGCAATAAAAACGCAATGGCCTTCACCATAAACTAATCATGTTGGCTCTTAGGACTCTATCTAGCGGGAAAATTACGGGCGGCGCGCGTCGGGAGTGGAGTGGAACACGGACGCCAGCGAGACTAACAAAGTCAGTCTCTATTGCAGCCTCACGGATCCTGCATCGGAAAATGGGGGAAAATGGATAAGTGACCGTTCCTGGGAGACAGCACAATCAGACGGAACCCCCACAAATGTGTCGCCAAGATAATTCCCTTAATCTACTTTTACTTCTGACAGCTTTTTTTTTTTTAATGATTAGTTTCTGATTGATAGTCTCTGTATTAACTTACCACTTTCAGCACTATCAGTCTGACAGACGTGTGCTGATCATTCTCACTGATCTGTCTAACCCCAAGGCGTCCGGCCAACAGGGACACGGACATCAAAAGGACACACACTAAGCCCATTACCCATGCCGAAAAACAAGGACACCTTCAGAATAAAAGTTCTGTACCTCATTAAACGGGAAACTATTTTTTAAGCTTCTTTAATCTATTGTTGTTTGACAAACACTTTTAACGATCATTATAAAATACGACAGTTCGTCACAATTGTTTTCGACTGCAATCGAAGGCTTTTTCATATTGAAATGAATGCAAAACTGTAATACTGTAATTAAAGGCTGAAAGGGGACCACACAGTCAGTGTGAGAGAATAAAAAGGTGCGGGGAACAGGAGAAGGGCTGGAGGATGATGTAATGCTGTGGGGGGGGGGGTATCACAGAAGCCTTCCCAGAATGCAACAGATGGCTGGCGGTGATGGGGACGGGCTCTGCGGTGGATCGTCTTTGTGTCCTTTAAAAACATCCCTCCATTGCAGAATTTCGGGAGCCCCCACTGATGGTGTGCAATACAGAGATCATCTGTCTACGTTTTCATTATTCAACGTTAAAACATTCATATGCACAGCCTTAGAATGAACTCCCTTTTGTTTCCGGCAAACAATACATTCATTGCCTAGATATCCAAAGCAATTGGCCCAAACGACCATCCAGGTCCAGCATGCAGCACTGAGGAAGAGAGCAGATCTGCTGCAACGGCTTATAAATAAGACCGGATGAAGCAAAACGGGCACTCAGAGGTGCGGCTGAGTCACGTGACCCGCTTTCAGGCAGCCTAACGTGCGGCTTCAGACTGGCTTTGTTCCCGTTTCCTTTGACGCAAACGGCCTCTGTCGTACATTTCAACAAGACGCCAAAGCTCCCACCATCCCAAACCCTTGAGAAACTCACCAAGGACAAAGGTTGTGGAGAGTCTGCTGAAGCATTCTTTGTGTCCCTTTGTGATATTTTCAAAGGGAATAGGGGCAGGAAGGTCTCACATTGGCATTTACACTGGGCCGCTATCAACTTGGAATGGGTCATGAACAGCTGTCAATCAAGCAAGTCATCTGACCCGGGAATCCCTCTGTGATACACACACTATGGGTTTAAATGTTAACACAGGTTAACCAGATTCACACTCACCAGTACAACTCAACTGCAACTCTATGTGTAAATATACTTCCCATTCCTACAAATCAGTATTCAGCAGCCCTACCCGAGCTGCTAGCCCACGGGAAAAGCAATAAGCATTAAAACCAGCTCACTCCTCACACTCTCTCAGGAAGTGCATCTCGAGTGCATAAGCAGCTATAACGACTAGCCACCCACCTCACAACTGCTCACCCTGATTCCTGGATTGCTCGTTACAAAAGCTGCTTTTTTCCGAAACAAGGAAAGCTTGGGGTCGGGCAGCAGAGTCTGCCATCACCAGACGGCAGAGCAGTTGCAGTTAGGGGCTTTTCTCAAGGGCCCAATAGTACTGGGATTACTCTGCTGACCATGGGATTCAAACCCACAATCCTCTGGATGTAGGCTGTTCCCTAAGGCACTGTGCTACACGATACCCCCAGATGATGAGTTATGAAAGAGATTTACAAGCTATCACTGTAGTTGTGTTCCAGATCCCTCTAAAAAACATATGGCTCACAGGTTTTCACAGCTGGGTGCAAGAAAGACAACACGAGGTTGGAGCTCCCGACCCCTAATATGAGAGCGGGGCCCCATCCAGGAGTGGAGTCAGAATTGTTTTCACCTTAACGGGTACATCAGGAGGAGACACCTTGGTGAAAAGGTGAGTGCCACATGCTGCATGCTGGGAAATCGCCCAAACCCTAAACATCCAGTCAGCCAATTGATTCACAGCAGCCTTAGAGCAAATGTGACCACCTGAGAGGTGATGCTGTGAATCCATGTCAGGTAGTAGGCTGCATCTCCTTGACGACCAGATTTTCCTGGGGCCCATGCAGTGATTCGTCACCATCAAAAGGTGGCGGCAGGTGGGGACCTGTGCTGCTGGGGATCAAACAAGTTAAGCAGCGCTTCACCTTCCCCTCCATTACTGCAGCGAGCTGCTTTCCTCATTTGAGCCATGAGGAGGTGGAATTATAATAAGCTGTGAGACGGACCCTGGGATCCGTACAGGGTTAACGAGATTCCGAATTACAGTGCTCGGGAGTCGGTCGGCCTGCGGTGCACTGGCTGCGTGGGATGCGTCCAATCAGCCCCTTGCCACATGCGGCAGGCTGTCGACACAGAGGACACCCACATGCTCACGCAGGGCGACTACACATGCGTTTAATTGAGCGAGGGACTGGACAAGGTGCAGAAAAAAGGAAAACAATTGTTTGTAGCGCGAAGGGCCACAGTGATTAAGGACTCAGACTTGCATACAGATGATTGCGGGAGGAAAACCCGAAACTGGCTCTAAAGTCAGTGAATAGTCTAGGTTTGGTTTATATTTTACCAGATAAAACACTGCCAGGCTGGAGGAGGAGAAAAAAACAAACTGTTTGAAGGGTAACAAATTACCGTTGCCAGTCTCGTGATGCAAAGATCAATTGGGCTTTAAGTTGGTGGTTCTGTTTTATGGGCAGCAGAGCAACAACAAGTACAGCACAGAAAGTGAATGACATTTATACTTATTACAATGTAAATGGATGCCATTGTTCAGAAACACTAATTATTGCCCAAACCAATTCAACTCAAGGCAATTATAAGGGAAAGACAGATTAATCATTGGCTTGTGCACATAAAATTGCCTTTAATAGTCCCCCTTTTCTTTAATGAACTGAAATATTAAAAAGCTTAAATTAGCTCTGGCTTAGGCAGAAGATTAGCCGAGAGTTAAAAGGTGTAATCGCTTTCAGGAGCAGGAGGAAGCGCACGGTCACCAGGGCTGGAGGATAAGTCTGGCGACCTACGGGGACGGCCCATGATTGAGAAACAGGGGGCGCAAATTTTTGCCTATAATCCCGCGAAGACTGATGGGAGTTATTACAGCCGCTCAATGCGCCTCTTCAACCGACTTAATAAAGTCCCGGGGCCACGCTCAAGGTCATGCTTCTGTACTTCTGGGCCCTCCCAGGGGATGGTGCGTCTTCTCCAGGGGCGCTGGAGGGGAGAGCTAGCCTGTAGCCACCAGCGTGTGGCGCAAAATGGCTCAAGGATGCTAAGTCCCGACAACCACTCTGTGAGTACAGAGAACGGAGCAGTTACAGAAATGGTGTAGAATCAAGGCTTAGACGACCATGGATCAAAGAATAGCAATAATAATAAAAGTTTTCTGAGCGCTGATGGCCTGGATACTCAGGGGCATCTGGACAGGACTGAGGATCCCTGTGGGGGGAGTGGAATTTACCCCAACGACGCTGAAATCATCAAAAAAGCACATGGTTTTTATTGCAGTCGGAAAACAGCTAAAGATGGCCTCCGGTGCGACGTGCACCACCCACGGGGGGGAATCACACATCTAACTTCAATCTCTTCCCAGCTTAATTCTGCTCATTTATCTGCAACCTGGATAATACCGTCACCAGCGACTCTACGCAGATTCAACCAGAATAATATTCAAATATTTGAGGGCTAAAATTATAGTTGAGATCTGAGATCTGAGCTTGAAGTCTTCCGGTCAAAGGCACGGTTACTTGGCCATCAAGCCACTGGCTGAGCTTCACAAACGAACTCCAACGTAAAGACGAGCTAATGGCTGAAGTGAGATCTTCCACAGGAAGCTAAGCCGGATCTCGCAGGCTACTATGGAGATCTGACGACTTGGTCACCAGCACTATGCCACTGCAGGTAGATTTCAAGGAGGATAGTCTCCTATTTCACCACAGCTTCATGACCTTACCAAAGGCCACTCTGACATCTACAGTGGATCAGCCTTTGGGCCCAACAGACCGGTTCTTGTGTTCCGGAAAGAAGCAGGTTAACTATCACCAAGCCACTCTTGCCTCCAACAGCCACCAGGTCTCCACCAATCCTCTGACACAGAAAGAGGGGGTGCCCGTCACACCCCCCACCCCAGACTATTTACCTCGGGATGATTATCTTGAGACATAATGAAGAGCGAGAACAAACGTTGACAGACAATTATGGAAATGTAGCTCTGTGCAGGCAGGCAGGCAGGCAGGCAGCGGCTCCTGGTACAGTAATTACCGACCTTTTCATCCGCCTGCTCCTGCCTCCGTTATGGCTGCTCTTTATCCTGTCTGCTATTACTATTGGTGGCATGGGGGTGGGGGGGTCTGTGATTTCTTTGTTTCATCTTAACGGTGCCAAGGATTATCGAGGAACATGCGTCGTGCAGGACATACCGGGTGCATCGTGAATCACAGGACAAAAGAACCCTCGGAACCCCCCCGGGATGATTGGGCAGCTTCAGGAGGATGCCCCCGTCCTAGAGAAACCCAAACAGCCTTTTTCCACGTCGGATAACCAATCAGAAGTATCGCCATAAATGATTCCCGACACGCCCATTACCAGCCTCAAGCTCTGGGCACACAGACTAAACGGCTATGATGGCAACATAAACAATTTTATTTAACTGCGATCCGCACATCCGATGCCAGGTAATCCACATCTGATTCTCGGTATTCAGACATTAGTGCTATAAGAAGAAATACATTTTATTTCATCAGGTGTTTCCACTTTTGGTGTTTAAAGAAGAAAAAAAGAAGGAATCGAAGGTGCGGCTTAGTATTAAATCCCAGCCCATCTCTGCAATCTTCATATTTGAAATGCATAGTTTTCTGTTCTTTTAATGGATTTCTTCACTATCAGCCCCGAAGGAAATCATAAATTGCATTTATTTTCCACGTTAAAAAAAGAAAACAAACAGAAAGCCAACCCTGCTGGAACGGAAGCATTCCGTGATCCGTGTCACTGATTTTTTTTTTTGAGTTTGTTCTTCAGCACACGGACAAACACACCTGGGCCATGGGCAGTCACAAACGAGTTGAGGTTGAGTCCGGCCGAGAATGACAAATGTTGAGGCTAGCTACTTCTCACCAGGTTTGAAAACACCAGCAAACAGACCAGCAGCGTATTTCAAGAATCTGGATTTGTTGCTTAGCTCGATAACTTGTCGGATTTAAGGTCCCCATTTTAAATGGATTTTATCTTTGATCATTCACATTTAGCCCAGACTACTTTAAATCTGACGGGTTATTCTGATAGCCAAATATCCAGCGTAGTGATACAAGCCCCAGTAACCCGTATAACGAAAAACAGCACACAATCTAACGGAGAACGCGCTTCATGGGGAAGTGGCGGAAGCCATTTTGTATGCAGACAGAGGCTCGGGCTGAAGTGGCCAGCTCACTGTCCTCCTCCAGAGGTATTCCAGCACCATCACCTGAAGGAGACACGCATCGCCGCCTGAGCGGGCCCTCTCAGTGCTCATCTGGCCAGGAGATTGAGCCTTAAATTTGTTTTTTCCTCCCAAGCCCCATCCTGAGGCCGGCACATGCCCAGGCACCGGGCCGCAATCGGACTAAGCCTCCTTTAAGGTTTCCTTTTAACCTTCTAGAAAAGTTGGATTTGGGGGATGAGGAGGACCGTGCTCATTTTAAGGTAACGGTACAGAGAAAATAACAATGACCGCAGAGAATAAGACCTTTTAAAAAACATACATGAATTTAAAATTATTATTATTGTAGCCGGTCAACAAATAATAGATTTGTAGTCACTGAGAGATTGTGTTTCATGAAAACCTGCCTTGCAGATGAACCACAGATGAAATAGAAAAAAAGTAGAGTAATAAATAAAGGCGTAGCTTTAAGTTCAGCTGCTGGGAAAGGAGGAGCTTCATGACACGGCTGCACTTCAATGCTGATGAAATGTGCAGCAAAGAGAGAGAAGCAGAGCACCTCCGACAGCCGACATCCCACTGCCATCTCACGCTGCCCATCAGAAATGTTCTAGCGGCCAGATCGCGCTGCTATTTTACTCTAGAAAAGAGGGGAGATCACCCTGCAGGTCACACTGCAGGCAGGTTTCCATGCAGTGGCCTTCGCTTCAGGAGTCGAATGCAATTTATATAATGCGGACATTATATAAACGGCGTAACGAGACTTAAAAAGACCCGGGGATCCGTGTAAGACAGAGCACTGGCTTTATGCTTACAACAGTGCATACTAGGCTTATTTCTGCAAAAGGAAACTGGGAAACAGGATATAGTATTCATTAAGAGCATCTGCAGAATCAAAAGCTAAACATCAATCAGAATGAAAAAGCTCTATATACAGCTTGCATGATTAATCATTTTTTTTTGCATGTGACATACTGTATAACAGCTTTAGCAAGTTAACTATAATGAATAACCTAAAACCTTCATATTTAAAGTGAATTAAATAGTATTCAACTAAGAGTTCACTCATTGATGCTCCTGGATATTTCACCAAAAAGGTATTGGTCCTGTTCCAGGCTCCTCGTGACCTAGCGCCATGGAAGAGGGTAGAATGGGTAACTTGATATTGTGCCCCAGGGTTTCCCAGTCCAGTCCTTGGGGGTCCACAGACAGTCGACATTTTTGCTTCTACCTACCAGGAGCTGGGAGGGAGCAAAAATGTGGATTGTCTGGTGTGGAAGGAAAATTTTAAGTAGTGGTAGGTCAGGGTTGGGAGGCATTGTTATGTCCCGGGTTTTGTTGTTTTGGGAATGGAGCTGTGTGGCCTTGCCTCGCGGCTGTCTGAACAGAACCAGCTTAGAAGGACACAGACCTTGGATTACTGGGATTACGGGGGGAGAAAGGGGGCCTGCAGGAAGGCCTGGGATGTAGCTGCTATACTATGCTATACGCAGTTTGTTATTTGGTAGTGTTAGAACATATACGCAAGTTATGTACAAGTTAGAACATATAAGCAAGTTATGTAAGGATTGTATATGCTTATGCTGAAGTCTTTATTTAGGTAATGTAGGGTTGTGCTTTCCCTTACTGATAGTATTGTGAGCCATGCCAGCCATGGACCCCGAAGGGGGGCCGCACCTTTGGGTGGGTTGGGAGTGGAATTTCCCTAATGCTTGGGGTCCTTCCTAGGCTGGATGGACAGGCCTATGTGTTGGACCCATAGGTGGCTTAGGCCTAACGGGGATCGGAACATCCTTGAAATGGACCAATGGAAGTGGTGACTTATGTTTGTTGTATGTTCAAAGCCTGGTTTGCAGATGTTTGGTGACCAATCAGGACTTAGAAGTCCATATAGGGGAACTTGTATTATAGTATATTAACCTGCTGATTTCTGGGCGCGGGGTGCATTGTACCCGAGTGTCGATGGAACGCTATGCTGGATTGCTGAATAAAAGAAGAAAACCTTACTCATCACATGCGAGGTCCGGAGTTTTATTTGTGTGTATAGAGGATTATAGAGTCATAGATGCTTAGGTTAAGTTTGGAGGGAGCAAAAACATGGACTGTTGTACCCTATTTAAAGACAAAACAATTCTTGAAGAGGAGGCCTGAATCAGCTGACCTGATCAGTTCAACTGCTAAGCCACCAACTGACCGCAGTGCATAAAAAACTTAGAATTTTGTAATTATGAAAACTTTTTCTAATGCGGCCTGTGCTGCCTGTCAGTTTGACTGAGTGCTCAGTACCTGGAAAACAGCAGTATGTCCTATTCTTATCAAATTTAGGAGGGCAGGTGAATTATGGAAGGGAAAAATAATCAATGAAATGCAGCAGTTAATTGGTTTGACCCCCTCTCTCCGGCACCTTTTGTCAAAATCAGCTCATAATTAAAAAATATACATACATCAATTAAGGCCACGACACCCACAGGAGAGGCAGACTGTAGACGGACAGACAATTATCCTTTCAGGAATAATACACTGAATTACTCCATATACGCTATATAAAGGGCATCTAGGTGGCAGCTAGTAACATGCATGACATAATGTCACTCAGAAAGGTAAAAATCAATTAATCACCTCGCAACAGTGGAAGAAAATGGTCATGTTGATTTGTGTTTGCGATTAAGCAGTGTGCATATACCAGTCAGCAGAGCCTACTTAAATAACTTCACTGGGATAAAAAAGAAACTAGCATCACATCCTGATTTTAAATTTTACAGTGAGTTAGACTGAGGGACAAGCTGGTATTTAGCTAATTAATGTACATGAAGTGGAGTAATGGTGCATAAATGTAACATATCAGGAAATGGGGCTATGGTTAAGCCATTTAATGATAATAAAAAAATTACGTTTAAAGTTTATATTTATGAGTCTCAAATTCATTTGACGGGAAATTTAACACACATTTTAAAGATACCTACAAACTCAGTCTCAATTGCATATTAACTTGACATTATATTTTAACAGACTTAATGCAATCTGCAGTAGCCTGTTAATTTTATGTTGCGAAAAGGGGGATTTTTACAATGTAATCATGAGAGAAAGGCGATAGTTTGGAGTAATTAAAGTGACCCATGGTGCAAATTTTCCACAACTAATGACACAAAGCACATTGGCTGTTCTTTAGGGGCTTCACAGTGCTTGATTAATAACTGAATGCACTGTCAAGCTGAGCGGGGCAGTGTAACTGACACGCACCACACTGGCACAGTTACTGTGCTACTGATTAGAATGAAACACACATAGGCTTCATTAAAAATATAATACACATACATATGTATATTTATAAACAAACTTACCAAGTATATAACACATTAAATGGAAGGAAAAAGCTATGAATCCAAGCAGAATATTAGAGTTTAGGTTTCTGATGGCTATGGAGGTCCATTTGCAAATTGCGAATGCTCTAAGCCGAGGCCATCATGAGATTTCAGATCTCGGTAAGGAATTCTTTATCCTTTTTCAGTGCTGAGGTGTCGTCTTCATGAAGTTGGAGATCATGGTAAGAGTGCTCCTCTCTCCTTTTCCGATGTTGAGGTAACGTCTTCATGAGGTTGGAGATCATGGTAGGAGTGTTCCTCTCTCCTTTTCCAGTGCTGAGGTAACGTCTTCATGAGGTTGGAGATCGTGGTAGGAGTGTTCCTCTTTCCTTTTCCAATGCTCAGGTGACGTTTTAATGAGGTTGGAGATCATGGTAGGAGTGTTCCTCTCTCCTTTTCCAGTGCTGAGGTAATGTCTTCATGAGGTTGGAGATCATGGTAAGAGTGCTCCTCTCTCCTTTTCTGATGCTGAGGTAACGTCTTCATGAGGTGGGAGATCATGGTAGGAGTGCTCCTCTTTCCTTTTCCAATGCTGAGGTGACGTTTTCATAAAGTTGGAGATCATGGTAGGAGTGTTCCTCTCTCCTTTACAGATGCTGAGGTGACGTTTTCATGAGGTTGGAGATCATGGTAGGAGTGTTCCTCTCTCCTTTTCTGATGCTGAGGTAACATCTTCATGAGGTGGGAGATCATGGTAGGAGTGCTCCTCTCAAATTTTACACACTCCTTGCCGCTTTAACTACACCCTTGACCCAGGTGTAGTTAGGTATCAGACCAGCAGTGTCCCATCCAAAAGACATTGCTGGGAATAGCATTAAAATGTCAGTCTGAGAACATCTGTTGCTGCCAGCTCCCTCTGTTCTTGCTATGCATTTGAGTCAGATCCTGGTCTCGGGGAGAACCAGCCAGACTTGCTGTAAGAGGCCTCCTAATGGGATGTCAGTTCCCTTTGGGGGGGGGGGGCTGGGTAAGGCAGGGCTCATCCCAGTTTTAGCCACATTGTTGACTGGTAGCTAGAAGCATGTATAATAAAAAAAAAAACATTGCGGGGGACCCAGATGCCCATGTGCTGGACCAGGTCCCTGGTTTTGGGGATGACAGAGGAGAACTCAGTGAGCCTAAACATCATGGAGACCTAACTCCAGCCATGCTTGGATGATAAGCAGATAAGTTCTGCCTTCCGACGGTGCCCATTTGTATGGGTTTACAATGCTAAACTTTCCACTCAATTCTCGCAACCTTTCTCTCGTGGTTCTGTTTCAGCCAGTCGATACAGTACACTGCTCCCGAAGCAGATTCGCAAATAACTGCAATAATAGTAAAAAAAATGAAGAACATTCCAACCAAACCAAACCAAA
>JAODKN010000079.1:16345434-16369705 GCA_026774425.1 Petrocephalus zakoni
TCTGCCCTTTAAACAGAGAGACAGAGAGAGACAGACAGTAAGAGACACGGGGGTTCTGCCCTTTAAACAGAGAGACATAGAGAGACAGACAGTAAGAGACATGGGGGTTTTGCCCTTTAAACAGAGAGACAGAGAGAGACAGACAGTAAGAGACACAGGGGTTTTGCCCTTTAAACAGAGAGACAGAAAGAGAGCCAGGTAGACAGTGAGTAACACTGGACAGTACCAACAAACATGTAACAACTGACAGAGACTGGAGAGTCATAAAAAGGGTAAATATATGCAGAACACTCCCCCCATCCACCACATTGAACCTGTCCCATCAGCCTCTCCATTTACCCAACACTGTGTCCAGTACTGGGCTCAGTGCACAAGCACGCACACGCAAACAGACTCAACACTCACTGTTCACACTTCTGACTTTGGGATTGTTTACAAGAGCCTCGGGCAAAAAAGGTCACGACAGATAGGTCCATTAACTGAGCAATAATTAATCAATACACTTCTTATGTTATTTATATGGTAATTTGTTATGTTAGAGAGCAAAATGCCACTATAGACCAAAGCAAATAAAAGGACATAAAGCAATCAGAACAAGCCAGATGAATACATTTCTCTGGATTTATTTTGTGTAACAATCGAAACACAAACTATACAAACTGGCCACAGACTGGCCGCCACGACGCGCACCGGCGGAAAGTCATCACTTCCGCTAATCGGTTTATTACCGCAGCCCTGTAATCGCTTGCCTGCCAGGACAGTGTGCAGCAGTGGTGATGGGCCTGTCCCCATCCATTGTGTTTCCATTTAAGCATGAAGGCCAGAAACCCTTGATAACGGAGGGGGAGGCCACTGATTGGGGGTGTAACAAGCACATTATCACAATCACCATCATCACCATCATCTAATCAAATATCAGGTACAGGTTTCTTCACCCCCAATCAGATAACTGGGACCTGGACATCTCTCCTCTGAGCTATAAGGTATGGTGGAAGCCCCCCCCCGCCACTCCACCCTAACAGCACTCCAGGGCCCGTGTTCGTGTCCTGCTTCACTGTACACTGCTGTCTGTAACCGGAGTCCATATGGCAGAGCCTGCAAACCCATAACCTCGTTCCCTTAGCTGGGGAGATGATGCCGAACTCTGAGACCCCGACCTGCAAGCTGACTAAAGCTGGGTGGGAGTGGGGAGCAGGGGGGGCATACAATCACAAGCTTAAAAATAAAAAAAAACATCTTATAAAAGTACAAGGATTACCATGCATTTTATATATGAAGAAATGTTTTAAAAGCTGAGAAAATAACTTAAAATGCACATATATTGCATCAGTCAGAAAGGAACAAATGCACATCCAATTTCCAAAGGGTATCTGTACCTGGGGGGTGAAGGACTGAGGATTCGCAATCATAACGCATTGGGAGTTTTGCAGAGCAAAGTGAAAAAAAAAATGCTAATTTAAAAGAGAAAGGCAGAAAAGCTGAGCTGTGTTCCTTCAAATGTCAATTTATCACCTGCTTTTATTTATGTTGTAAAAAGGTTACAGGACGTTTGGGCAAAAATCTTCAGATGGTTCCTGCCAGGCAGTGAAACAGTTTCAAACCTCACAGAACCACAGCTCCAAATCACCAGAGGAGAGCTTAATCAAAAATATTGCTATTTTTTGTCATCCTGATCTCCTACATGCTTAATATGCACTTTCCTCCAACACAGACGAGTTGTCTGCTCCTGTGCACGCCTGTCCAAATCCTCCCCCTCGGAAATTAGGAACACACACCGTCGTCGCAATTAAGGCCCACCCACTCACCTAAACTCTGTGGGCTCTGGCTTTTAAGAGGGATCTGCAGCACTTCAGCTGGGCAAATAACATATTTTATCGGGGTAAAAAACAAACACAAAAACAAGAGGGATGCAGTGTTGCTGGTTCTTGGACCCCTAATAACCATCACAGGCTGTGTTTATGCACTATACCCCAGTATACAAACCAGTAACAACTGTATTGGACTTATTTATTCCTCATTTGGCTCTCATCTCATCATATCAAAATTATTTTTTATTTTTATTTAAATTAAATTACCTATGAAGTCAGATTTTGACAACAGAAACATTACGATTTATGGTCTGCAATCTGTTTGTACAAAGCATAACCATAAACTCTAATGTATTATTATTATGCCAGAAACCACAGCTAGCTTCCTTAAAGTGCATGAAGGGTATAAATCAGAGGCACAGCTTGTTTGAAAGACAGAGGATCAGTGATTTACAAAAAGACAATCTGTAACACTTTTACTGAAGAGCTTGCAAATCACTTCCGAATAAAAACAACATACTTGTAAGCATACTTGAAATTAGTTATAGCTGAGTCTTAAAAGTGTACTCCTTAGCAATTAATTAATTGTTACTAATCGTTTGATTAAATATTAGTAAATAAAGATTTACTTACAATAACATTTAGAAATTTCAAAGACATTTTACTCCTGTCTCACAAATTATTTACTGAAAAGCTTGAAAATGCTCAATAATAACTAGTTTCTGAGTATGCTTACTAACCCATTGTTTTATACATGCAAGTGATTTACTAGCAGTTCTGTAAATACCAGGAGCAAGATATGACATTTCTAAATTTGGCTGTAAGAGAATCTTTTTATTTACTAAAATATTATCAAATGATTAGTAACTGTTTATTAATAGTTAAGCAGCAGACCTTAAACAATAGTGTCAGCAAATAATACAATTTTGAGTCATTTAATGAAACACTTTTATAGCCCCAAATGTAAACAGCGGTGCTGGCAGTCGGCAAATATCTTATTGTGGGAAATGGCTGGAGGTAACCAGCCAGAAAGGAGAGCTCAGGAGTAAGGAAGGCACTTTCCATGGAGGGGGTGAGCGGCAACACCAGCAACTTTACGGAAACCGAGAATGGATGCTGTCTTATAGCATTTCGTTTTATGGGGTAAAGGCAAGTCAGCCTCTGAGCTTTTCGGTGGGCTCAAATAAAATAGAAAGGAATACATCTACATTTAAAAATATTTTTTTTTTATTTAACAGAAAATAAGATAGAAGGCTGAATTATAGGCCAGGGCAGAAATGTTATTTTTATAACTGAAAGCCAATGTGGAATCTAAGGATTTAAAACATCTGATGACATCTGATGTTACGTAAATTTTCTTTGGAAGAACGATTCCATGAGTATTAAAACGCCTAATGTTCTGAAGAGCGGGATCTACAGGAGGTTTAAGTGTGCTTTACAGACCAACTCTGTTACTCTGTTTACTGCCAACTTCAAATTACTATAACAGATCAAAATAAAATGTGTTATTTACTTAAAAACTGCCAAAAGCAGACATGTATTGTTGGGGGGCTGCAGTTTGCAGACGCAGGTGTCTGGACACTTCTGCGTTCTGTAGTCTCAAAGAAAAACTAAATATGGGTCAAAAGCCAATGCTGACACCATCAGTGAAATTCACGCTAAGATGAATTAGCGATGGATTAACCATAACAGGTGTTTTCCCTGGAAAGATGTACTCAGGCGGCGAGCATCTCTGACAAATTCATTCACAAAAAAATAAACCCATACTTCAGTTAAATTCGATGTACCTTCACAGTGTACCCATCCCAGCCCAGAGAAGGCTGCAGGAGTCCAAGGCTATGTGGGTGCTCAGCTATCATGCTAATGTACTAACATTAACCTGCCATCATTTAACACAAAGTTCAGCGGGAGAATAACAACAATCAAACAGCCGGCTTCCCGCCCGCTGTTCAGGAAGGCAGTCAAACACCTCCATACTGAATTCAAGAACCCTGTTCCCTGTCATCCAGCTTCAACAGCACCCACATAAAACCAGTACCAGTACATCACAAGTGTGATGTCTCATTGCTGACTCTCTGTACACGTGTGTGTGTTACCTCCTGGAAAGTCCTTCTTCAAATACAAAGAGCCATGTCACATATACCAGGATCAGATAAATATCACAGACAAGGAATTTTAAAGATGTCTTTGTGTTTTAATTCTATGTAAGATAAAGAGACATTAATATTTCTTGTGTTCTCATCTTCTGTGTGTTACATACATTAGTGGGGACAAAGAGTAGGGTATGTTAAGAGGTAATGAGTAGTGAAAAGGGGCAGTTCCAGGGTAACATGGGGGAGAAGGCCAGCGCCTCCTTCAGGAGGTGAAGATCACAGCATCCAGGGCTGATGCGAAGCACACGCCGTGATCCACAGGAGCGTGGAGGCCAATACACCTCAGCAACTGCGACATTGCGCCGGGTGGCTATGAGCTCTGAGTCCAACGCTAATTACCTCCCTGTGCTGCAAACGCCGCAAATTATTTGGTTCCCAGTCTAACTAGCCACAGAGTGCAGGGGATCAAAGCGGCCGTCAGCTATTCTAGCACAGGATAAGCTCCGCGTCTGCCAGCTCATGCATATTCATAAGATAAGAAGCACCACAAAGGTCCTGACTAAATTAACGCACCCCCCCCCCAACCCCTGAAAAAAAAAGAATCACATAGAGGGAAAGGCTTTTCACATATGGGAGACGGCCTAAAGATGACCAAGGCCAGCTTGGCCTCAGTGTGGACCCATCGAAATGGCTTTACTTATTGATTGGGGCGGCACGGTGGTGCAGTGATCAGCACTGTTACCTCACACCTTTGGGACCCAAGTCTGAGTCTCCGCCCAGGCTCCATGTGCACAGGGTTCTCCCAGTTATGTTGTAGGGTTTTCTCTGGGTACTCCAGTTTCAACACGCTGAGGTTAACTGGAGTTACCAAACTGTAGTGTGAGTGACTGGTGTGTGAGTGTAGCCTGTGGTTGGCGACCCGTCCTGGGTTATTCTCTGCCTTACACCCGGAACCTTTACAACCCTAAACAGGAAAAGTGGTTCCAGAAAAAGGATGGATGTATTTTTATTTATTCTTATACTGTTTGTTTTATTATCCCCTACCCTGCAAACCATGCCATGAGAATCTCGGTGTGAACCTCTGAACAAGTGACAATAAAAACTCGAAACTGGAAGTGAAGACACTTGGAACGTCACTTCCAGTGAGGACATGATTCCTGGGGAGGTGATAGGGAGCAGGGATCCAGAGAAGTTCTCGCCTCATCGGGAGTCAATGTTGCATCAGATGGTGAACATTTTTGGGCTTCTGTTTACCAAACACGGGAGAATCGAGAGGATTAATCTTCATGTGGCGGTCTATTGATCTCCGGTCGTACGCGATAAATCAGTACAGCGTTTCTGTACGACATCTGGTGTGACCTGCTGTTCTTTCTATTGTAAACTTTGGTACAGGGTCTGCATCATGCCGCAAACATTCACATATTAACGCAGATGAAGGGCTTGGGGAGATTATGCTGTCCTTCATGGGGAAAAAGGGATTCAATACAATAAAGTATGAAGAAAAGTGGAGAACAAACAAGCTATTTAGCAGCAGATCCACCCATGCAGCGGTTAAATCGATAAATGGGCTTGCATAACCTTCACACTGCGCCCGCATTGAAAATGTGCATTTTCATTAACTGAGGCAAGGTCTACAAGTTCCATCCAAGGCCGCGACAGCCTTTGGTTCTACTCTACCTTTCTGGTAAAATCTGGGCATGGCGGAGCTAGCGGCACATATCATAGCTGTTCTCGTTTGATCCCTAAACTGGAATCATTTCAGATTTGCAGCTCCAGGGTTCTGGATTTTACCAAAAACACACACATGGACTCGCAAACTTAATGGGGTGGGTTACAAAAGAAAAGAAAAACTGTTTCAAAATCGATTGAGGATGCTCAAAACTCCCTTTGACCTTTAGCCTGGAACAAAACAGTTTGTTCTTTGTTATGCAAAAGGGTGGGATGACCTTTGCTCTGAGCGATCATTGTGAAAACTCCCTTTTGTTTGCTTGTGCATACTTTTGCAGGAGCGGTAATACCTGCACGGGAGGAGATGGGCACGTGCGAGCGAGGGGGAGCCTAAAACAGTGCCGCCATAGGAAACGACACCCTTTAAGAACAAGCGCGCCCTCGCAGCCTGCACTCTGCATAAACGCATCCACATTGCAGCAGACGTCGCAAACATTACATCAGCCGCGGCTGAGGATCACCGGCTGCACGCTCCTGCTCGCGCTCGCACCCACACCCGCGTACACCCAGCCGACTCGTCGGCCGCACTATCAGTTCACATTCCCGGAATGATGATTTATTCACACTCTTTAATTACTCAATTACATTCACACTGGCACTGAGCTACAGTACTGCGGTGACGATTTGAGGCCTGGGAAAAAAAAAACATATGATAAAAAATTAAAAGAATGCAGAGACACACTGCAGAGCAACCAGCCGTCTTCTGCTCAACAGGGAGACTCGGGAGTTTATAACTGTAATAAATATCACGTTGTCACTTTGGAGGGACTTTGTAGACCCTGGGAAATGTAAAGAGCCACTGAAATCCAATTGCCATCGAAAACTTTTTTCCCCCTCTCTCCAGTTTAATAAAAAACATCAGTTTCTGGTGACTTTCGAGCTTCGAAGCCATTGTAAGATCTTCTGTCCGAACATCAATTTCATTCCTCTGGGTTTTTTTTTTTTTTGGGTGGGGGCAGAAGAGAGGAGGCTTGATAGAAAATACAAAATCTCGTCTCTGCTTCCTCTGTCGATAATTAAATCCGCTCCCCGAAGCTAAAACCTCCAGGTTTATATAAAGCGGAGGACGGTGCCGTCGCAGTTACTCAAGCCCCTGTAATAAAGAGACTCCACATTAGGCCCAGAAGAACAATTTATCGCCATGGAGATGTTAATACCCAGCACCCGCTTTAATTAAAGCTTTTAGGAGTGCTGCTGCACTCCCTCAAAGTTACTCTGTGGAAATGTACTCCCTTGGATTTCTCCACAGAACCTCACACGCACACATTAGAGGCCCCACAAGATGACGACAACGTTGCTGCATTTTCACCAGGGCAACATTTGGATTTAGGAGTTGGAGCCTGGAGCCAGGAGCCTGGGACCCCCCCCATCAATAGCAGCTGGCATCATGACTACCCATCTCTTCCCTTCCTTCACACCAGTGTCATGCTGAGCACCGGGGAGGGGGGCACTGCTGGAAATAACAGCCGTGTGGTCACTTTATTTCCTGTAATGCCTGATAACGTGCAAAGCTGAGACTGCCCAGCCCCACTCACTCTCCCATGATGGAAGTGGCTCAGGATGGCTCTGCTCATGCGTGACATTTCAGCCGTTTTATTCTTAAGTAAAAACAATGGGAAAAAAAGAGCCGCTGTTGACTGTTGCTTGCAGTGAGTGGCACTGCAGTCCCTGGGTGGTGCCGGTCTCCCCCCCCCCTACCCACCATGGAGACTGTCGGGGGCAGGAGGGCCAAGGGACGACGGACGAAAGCAGAGCCATGATCACCATCGCCACTGGGTTCCATGTCTTCAGGTGGCTCGCAGAACGCAGACTCAAAATGGGCCAGTCACCACGGCGCCCGTAGCCAAGGAAACCCACGCTAGCCGGGGGGTGGGCGGAGAACCCGAAAACATCAAAGGGCTGCGCCTGATCCCTTCCTGGTGGTCAGACGGGAAGCTGAAGCCCCATCCGGTATCTCAGCACATGCGAGGGAGATGTGGTGGCAAGCCGTTAGAATGGCACGGCAGTAAATGAGCGCCCCATGAAATCGAGACCACCCCCCCCCACTGACAACTGAGTGTGACGGAGCACACAGCACACCATAACTGATGGGGGGTGGGATAAAACATGCAGAATGAAACAGACTACAGTGATTAGGACCCCATGAGAACATGAAGAATTGAGGAGGGGGGCTCCAAGGCTGGACTTTCCTTCCAGGGCTATTTACGTGTACTCAAGATCTGAATGACATACATAAGCATCCCATGATCACATGGTGATACACACGGGGGGCAGTCTGACCTCAACGTCAGCCAGAGCTGCTGACAGTACAGCTTTCAGAAGAAACAAAAAGCCTCCTTCCCAGGATGCAATGGGGCCCTGAATGTACAGTGGCTTTCGCTTAATAATAAATCTATCACAATAAGAAACTACAACATTATATCGATATTATATCCATGTTTTGGCTGGCGTTTTACTGCACTACAAACAAATTCACTGCACAGCTCACATTACCAGCATTTTGGATGGCAATGCCACATTGGAGCCTGGCCGTTTGCCGGGAAGAAACAGAAGCTGCTTAGAGACAGCCCGGGCTCAAGCTGGAGCCCAGTAAGAACTCTGACCCTCAAAGCAAATAGAAAGGGAGAATGGGAGGGAGACAAGCAGAGGCTCTGGATGCAGGGAGTCGTCAATAGCGACAGGAGTACACAGTCACGTGGAGGGGCGTGTCCTGCACGGGACGCTAAAGCACGCTGAGCACGCACAGCGAGTTAAAAAACACCAGATCGATATCAGCTCAGCTGCCCCCCCCCAAGAAATATATGAGACGGGTGGGGTTTAATATGTTAATAATGTGAAAATTGAAATGGATCTCTTTAAATTTAATCAACTCTCCTATATTATGATTACAGAAATATAGAAATTAAGGGAATTATAGCAAAAATAATATATCACTATAATAGCAATGATAATGATGACTATAGACTAGATTGTTAGGTAGCACTGGAAGCAGCTTTGACAAGGCAGTGCAGCAAACACCGCAGAAATTAAACCAAAAGCCATGTGATCTTAAACAGCTATAAAATGTTAACAAATCTCCCAGCATATTACAACAATTATTCAGCTGCAAACAACTCAACAATTTAACCATTTATAAAAGTACAATAATCATGGCATAATATGCATTTAATAAAAGCATAATATATAATATGTATATAATAAAAGCATAATATATAATATGTATATAATAAAAGCATAATATAATAATAATAGAGCACTAACAAATTCCGATTTTAACTTAACAAATGCAAAAAGTGCAACGATTGTCAATGTCCTCTTTCCACCGAAAATTAAAAACACTTCTTTTTAAAAACCCCACAACTGACTGGACTCAACCTGCAACTCAAATATTATATTTATAGCTGGGCACCAGATTTCATCGTTGTCAGTGCGTCCAAAACATCTCCAGTATTTATTCCCAAATCTGCACAACGGTAGCTAAAACACGTTCTACGACGATTCGCCTGAGCTGCTGAAAGACTCCAGCTGATCAATAAGCAAACAAACTCAGCCAGGGAACAGAGGCATGATGAGGGCATCATCTCACCTGACACACGGAGGGGAAATTGGCCACTGCATCCGGCAAGGGCCCCCTACTGCCACAGTCAGATCCGAGAGCCACGCGGCTCCCATCCTGACGGCTTTTCTGTGGAGGGGAGGGGCGGGAGGCGGGACGCCAAGCTGACAGGTGATTGGCAGGTGCTCCCGAGAGGCTCGGTCCAGGAGCTGCCAGAAGCAGTACGGGATGTTGCTTGTCTGGCACATGCCACGGTTTGTCTACATTCATGCTGAAATATTCTCCTTCCCAAAAAACAGACCATAATATCAGCACTTGTATGGACTTCAAGGTTTCATGACTCAGGTCAGGCAGTGTTTTTTTGTACTGAGACTGGTTTTATTTTTATACGTGCTCTTCTAAGAGAAGAACCCAGGAACTATGGCATACTTACAGTTATGTTCTTGATATGCATAGTCCCAGTCAAATAGCCCAATAAACATGCAATCACTTGGTCCTATAACACGTTAAAACTGGAAAGTTACTTTTTCCTACCTCATGAAACCCTGCCCTTGGGCCCCTTAGGCCCATAAAACTACCCCCACCCTCAGGATAACCTTTACTATATGAAGGGTGTACAAGGCAGGCGGCCAGGCATAAGGTGTGCTAACAGAATGGGGGGGTTTCACTCGCACCAAGTGGGCCGGACCACCAACATTACTGGGGGGGATAATGAAGCTGCCTGTTTCTGGGCTGCCCCCCCCCCCCCCATTATGGACGCTGGTGTGGGTCTTTCATTATACTGCTGCAACCGTCATTTTCGACTCTGCATTCTGTCTGCTTCTGCCACTCAGGCTCCCGCCTCCTTCTCATCTCCGCATCATAAAAGGCCACTGGACAATTATTGTCGGGGGGGGGGGGGTACAAGCTTTTCACTAATTAGCTTCCTTGCCTGCAGACTGCTGGATTAGCCCAGGTCTGTGTTAATAGAATCGACGTCCAAAAGGGAACTTGGGGATAGTCTACTGTGCTGTGGTGCTGGGTCTTGTTCCTCCCCACCACCCCCGTAAGGGGTTGGTGTGTTTTTAAGAAAGGGCAGGGGGAGGGGGGGAAGGGGGGGTAGGCTTGGTAGAGAGTGACAGACCAGCACCAAAGCTGGGGAGAATAGCCACATGCATTGTCTGCCCCCAATAGCTCGGCCAGCTAAATATTCTGTTTCCAGGGTGTCCGGGAGAGACCCCCAGTTCCCCATTCTCCGAGGCCCCTGAGGAAATGAAAGACCGTTCAATGGCTGGAGGAGTGGGGGGCTAAGGGGGGGCTGGAGCCAGAGGCCAGATGCACATCTGCACACCCCGCCACTCAAAGACTTTGATTAAAAACTCATGGCTCGCGGGGGTGACAGCGTCAGTAAATGACTGCGAGGCTGCCTGGTCTTAACACATTAAGATGGAGCATCTCACACACTAATCCATACAATCCATCTTCAAGTTTTTATTTGAGAGATTTTTCCAGGATGGTTTTGTTTGGTATTTAACTAGTTTTCCACTAAATATTAACAAAACGGTAGGTAGTTCCAAATTAAAATTAGCACAAGCGAAGCCCTCAAGCGCACTTCAAAGCTGTCCCCACGGAATGCCACCCCCACGCCCCGAATAAGCCGGGAAGGTGTGGTCGGTAATGTCAGCAAGTCGGACACCTCCAGTGGGCCCCCGTGATCCTGTCACCATCAGCTTCACCATCCACCACTGTAAGAACACCCAGGAAAGCCGCTGCGAGAGGTACAGCCCCTAGCAGGTCCCCGGCCGGCAAACAGGCAGTCTCGCGACCCCAGCTGCCCCGATCACACTGATTTCAGAAACGGGCAGCAGGCAGACAGCCAAAAGGAGGTTTTTTTTTTTTTTAAGCCAGTCCCCCCATACCACCCCCCCAGGTCCAGCTGAGGAGGCTTAGCATTTTCAAACGAATTACATGAAAAGATCTCGATGAATAGGAGATCGAGGTTAGTGCGAAATAACGTCCGCAATCAATTACGGGGTGAGCACAATGAGCGCTTTCAGTGTCCTTACATGGGTTTTCAAGAAAACTTAAAAAAAAAAAAAAAAATCCCAAATAAACTACCAAATATATGCAGAATTTCTGCCATTGGATCCTTGACGAGCAAAGAAAGATAATGAAAACGGCGGTGGGGGGGGGGGGTGAGAGACAGGGCTGGCCTGTTGTGACCTAAGAGGCCGCTGCATTTTAGCGTATTGATAAAATTTATCAACATGAAATACACTGTGCTGCACATTTTACACACACTGACCGCGTCACCAAAAACACACTCCAGGAGAAGAGGAAGAACGGAGATTATAGACATTTTGGCGCATTAACAGAAAATACCACTACGGTCATATTCCAAAATTTCAGTGCTAAAGGCACAACTGAAACGTTATTATTTAAGCTACGTAATTTGGCACGAATGCAGACGAAATGGTGAGAATAAAAGCTGAAACTCTGACTTTATGATTCCTTTTAGTCTCTACTGAGTAATTGTGGAAAATCCTCACACTCCACAGAGTCATTGAATAATTTTACTCTAACACACGTTTCACGTTTTAATATCAGGCTATAAACGCACAACTAAAATACATCAGAGATTTGAACGGGATAAAAGATAGGCAGCTAGAGTTTTTGCTGCCGTACACTCAGAAGCTGCTCATAACAGACATAATCATTTATAGATTCCTCACATAATGTGTCCTTTTCGGATGTCTTCAAGAAAAAGCCCAAAAAAACGGCTCCCCATTGTCTTCAGGGTGAGGGGAGTAAAAAAAGCCCTTTCTAATGCCAACTGAGACTTTTGTTCATCTGTCCAGATACAATTGTACTTGCGAATTCCCAATTCACACAGGCAAACGTACCGTGAAGCACACACATGCATACACACACACACCATTTTTCAAAGCCTTTCATGTCGACATTTTAGTTACAGTAGCTGTGTTTTGGAAGAAAAAATATTTATTGTATTAAAAATAATATTAACAAAACCTCACCTTTGCTGAAATTTGCTTCTTTCTGCACGGCAAAATTCTTTAAATACATTAAACAATCAAACAGATGCCCAAACATCTCAAGCAAAATAATATTTATTTTTACACACACTTACAATTAATTTCCTTTATTCCGAAACGCAAAAAATGGTAGTTACAGTAAAATGTCCATATAATCAGGAAGCTGGAAAAATATATTTGACCCATAATAATTCCATAATGCTAATGCTTTTTTAAAATTTTAATTTATGCACATAAGGCATGATAACGCCTTTCTACAAAAAACTTCTTAAACAACATATACACACACACACACACACACACATATGTGTCAAGACTTGAGGCTCGGCTTTTGGACGGTGGGGATGAAAGGCGAGCGGTGATGAGGACGGCGCTCACTCCGGGCACCGAGGCGCGCCTTCAGCCGGCTGACCGCTCCACGTACCGTGCGGCAACCCATTTACAGAACACGCTGTGCCTTGTCTCATTTCACTGTTAAATATATTTTTAAATGCTGGAAAAAATAGGTCTATTTCGGAGGACAAAACGATCACCATAAGACCCACAAGCGTTCTAAGAAAATAAATCTTCGTTATTATTATTATTATTATTACAATTAATAATAATAATAATAATAATACTATTATTGTTATCATCGATAATTGTCATCTGACCCACCGCGAACTCTGATACAGCAGGACTTTGGTTTCCCACAAATATTGCCGCCGCCCGATTCCTATCGCCAGGCAAAGCGCGGTTTATCGCGCCGGTCCGAGGCGGTTTGGTTCTGGGCGCTCGCCGAGGTCGCAGACCGCGAGAAAACAGAAAGTGCTTCGGCACGTACTGTACAGGCGCGGCTTTAATGTCGGCGAGATCGCCAGTGTGACAGGGGTCTGCGCGCCGGGACGTGGCGACAGGGACACAGCGCCGATAAATATTCGCGATAACCGGCGTGTGCCTCCATCGGCAGGGAAACAACACCAACAACACATTCATCTATATCATCATGCCGGACACCAGCACGCAATATTAACAATTATTTTTCCACATTCAAATGCTACTTTACACACAGTGGGCCTCATTATCTTTCGATACAAAAACACATCTTTATGCACATACATAAATAAAAAATATATATTCTACCAACTTAAAGCAGAAGTTGCATGGACCGGTGTATGAGTTTCATTATAAATTACCGAATTAAGTCCATTACAGCGACGTGCACATCTTAAAAATGACCTTAAAAACACACTTAGTATTAAAGCGCAGATTTCCCACACCCCCGTCCCCACGCGTATCGGGCTGCCGATACCCACCGCCGTAAGCAGACTAATCGGCCGGGAACCCGCCAAACTTCGGGGATATTAAGCGGCCAGAGCGCGCAAACTTCGCACATGTGCGGAGCGCCGCCAGGGACGGGTGCGGCGAAGCCGGGGCGCACGTCCCAGGAAGCAGCAAGCGCCGCCGGGGACGGGTGCGGCGATGCCGGGGCGCACGTCCCAGGAAGCAGCAAGCGCCGCCGGGGACGGGTGCGGCGATGCCGGGGCGCCCGTCCCAGGAAGCTCCCGCTCCCCAGGTCCCGTACGCGTAAGCCCGGTAAGCCCGTCTCCTCACAGCACAGCGCGGCGGAGCGCAGGGAGAAGCACCTACCTCCATCCGCGCCGGGGCGTCGCTCGCTTTCCGTGCCGGGCAGTGGGGTACCAATCCCAGGCGCACCTGCTCACGCCGCCCCCCCCGGAAACCTCTCGCAATCCTCCGGCCGAAAGTTAGCGGCGTCGCGTCTGCCTCCTTCGCCGCGGTGTCAGCGGGGGCAGTGTCGGGAGAAGGAGCGGGGGCGGCGGTGTGGGGAAGGGGGGCAGAGAGCCGCCCCCCGAAGCGAGCCCCGCAGAAACGGCGCGGCCGGGATGCGCGCCGCGCTCCGCCTTATATTCGGCCGGCTCCGGGGTCCCTGTCGCATCCACATGTCACATCCACCGGTTGCTATAGTAATGCCCCCACATGCCGCCGACACCGGGGCTCTAACCGGGCTTCCTTAGTGGGCTTTTAAGGGCTGGGGGCGGGCATCGGGTCTACCACTTTTTTTTTGTGAAGCGGCTCTGCCCCCCCCGCCCCCGTTCGATTTATTATTATTTCTTAACATTGTTCTACCCCGTTTGGTCTTGGCAATAAAATGAAAAATACGGATAAAAAAATAATAGCAATTCACAAACCAGCTGCGCAGTATGTAGCGCTTTGGCATGGTTTCATAGGCGTGCATCACCCCGTCCGCGGCGGCCGGAACGCGGGCTCCGGGAGGGCAGAGCCCGCTCATCCGAACGCCCGCGAAGCGCCGTGCTTCGGAAACCCACACGGTTCCGCTCCTTCGAAGCAGAGCTACCGCGCTCTTAAAATGCGCGTCGTTAAAAATGGCATCGTCAAAGTTGGTTATTATTATTTTCTTCCAAGTAAGGACAGAAACAAATCGATTAACATTACCATTCACGGCAGCCGTTTGCGTAACAGTGGGAGTAACAGCTGCAGCAGACAGGGATTGGGATTAAAGAAAAATAGGAGAAGAGAGAGGGGTTTGGGGGGGGGGGGGAAGGGAGTAAGCAAGAGACCCTGGAAGATGCATATGACGAATCCCGGGGGGCCGGTTTAATTTATCTGTCTATTGAAAAGCGGCCCTCTCGCAGGCGGGCGATTGTTCCCTCGCACTGCAGCTGTAGTTGGCGGCCGGATCAGAGGGGAAAAAAGGAATAAAAAAGCCGGGGGTGGTGCGGTGGTGTCACACATGTGTGGAGTTTGCATGTTCTCCCTCTGTCCTTATAGGGCCTATAGGTACTCTGCCCCCCCATTCCAAAAACATGCAGAGTAACCAAATTGCCCACAGGTGTGTGCGTGCTTGTGTGATGGGCTGGTGCGCCATCCTGGGTTGTTCCCCACCTTGCACCCACAGCCTCTGGGACAGGCTGTGCACCCCACAACCCTGAATAGGACAAGTGGCTTCAGACAATGGATGGATGGAAAAATCCCAGGCCCTTTTCAGTCAAAAGCACCAGGCCTGACCCAAGTGCCACTCCCCTCAACGGACATTCACTCTGCATACGTACAGAAATGACATTTAGAAATCAAAGCATAACGCGACAAGCATGACATAGTGTCAGTCCAGTTTTGATATCAATGCATATACCATAAGCATGCATGGGATTATTCAACCAGCAAAACAAGGCCATTTACCTCTACATTGTAATTAGGCTAATCATACTAAAGTTGCAAGGATAGCAAAAGCAGAGGCCTACCAGAGACTTCCGTAAAGATGTGTAAATGGGGTAATTTGTGCTCATCTGACAATCGCATGAAATGATTGTTTAATGTAAATATTTATGCCAATGTTCAGGTAATGGGGGTATATTTATAGGCCTGAAAACGATAAGCATTTGGCCCAGGTCCGGTTTGATAATCATGATGTTTTTCATTCGGATCCAGACGGGTCTCCTTAACATCACACGTGACCCACCATTCAGTGTGCAAGTCACACGTGTCTCATCTTTTGAAAATCCAGTGCCTTTATTACTGATCACCACCAATGGGATTTGATTCATCCGTCGATGCTTTAAAATTTAGCGTCAGAAGAAAACAAGCTGCAGATTTCGTTAACGAGCGCTTAACCAGGATATCTGGCATGCACTCAATAACATACGTAATATTTATCTACACATGGTTAAAAATAAAGGATCCAAAATACACTGCGTTTCTCGCTTGCATCATCACATCCTCATGCTTCCTACGCTGCCAGACGTACCTGAGGCTAACAAGGGCTAAGCGATGTTACCCGCCAATTATGTGACTTTCACGGATTGCTGCGGCCCTCACAACTACACTAGGAGGTGCCCAAGGTGCCAATGGGTTCAAGTGATCACAGGAATCTACAACTCCTCAAGAAGAGTAGGGAACATCTTCAGAGTACCGCAAAAGTGCCGATAATGCAGATAATGCAGACGAGATGTTTCCCTGTGCACACGAATGTATGTATATGATCATAATTACTTTACAATTAGTCTACCAAGCAAAATAGTTCAGCATTAGTTGTTTTTGTCATGTCATCATTACTTCATCATTACCAACATAGAAACACAGCCCCAGAGAGAGTATTTAAATGTACTGCATTTGGAGGGTGGGAGGACCCTGGAACCAAACACGATCCTCAGAAACATCATGCACATATAAATATATATTTGTCAAAGGACTTCAAGATGCTTTCCCAAATACAAGATGGCTGATTACTGATGGTCCGTCACAGCGAAATCCCCTATCAGAGCATTTCACGCAAGGCGAGACTATGAAACAAACAGGAATATTAATGCGCTGATTTTTAATTCCCCACCGTGCAAATACTGTAAACAAGCATACAAGTAAGCCTTATATAAAAAAAAAAACCGAATCATTTAAAAATAGCACACTTAAGGTCCTCAGATCAACTGTGTCGGCACGAAAGGGAGCCACAATTGAGAAGAGAAGTCAAATCTCTGAATGCGTGAGAGTAGTCTCCTTTTTAAAGGCGCTGAAAACGCAGGCTATAAAAGGCGCAGATGACACATTCTTCTTGCCAAAAGGATCTTCCAAATGCTAAGGAAATTAAGATTCATGCTTAGCGCTCTGCACCATCCCTTCCAACGCAAATGTAAGATTTGTAAAGGAATTTTACATGTATGTATTAAAGAGACAGGATTCTGACCTTCCCTCTGCCATCAAACCCCATGCTAGTCAGTAACAAGCAAAGAGTCTAATGAAATCACTTTCTGTGGCACTCGTTCTACAATGTGGCAGTTCTGTAGTCTAGAACTAGACTGAGTGTTGGATTGAGCGTGGAGACACCAACCACAAAAACCACCGTAAAGGCAAAAGGCAAGAAAAGAGAAAGCCTTACGATTTTAGCAAAGACGTGATCTGCCCTTTTATTAAGGCGGAAATCAGCTTTTCCAAGTTCATCCTTCACTCTAACACACGCTGCACCTGGTCACTGCCAAGCCCGGATCTCCAATAGAGATTCGACTGCTTTTCAGGGTCATTCTCCCAGCTATCAGCTCGATTAGATGCGGACGGGCCGCAGTCAGCTCCAGCTGATGGAGAGTAGCCTTGTCAGGAGCCGGGCCAGAAGCGTGACCTGGTGAGCGTGAAGATCACACGGTACTCATACTGTTTTACACAGGCTGTTTGCTGAGGAACAACTGTCCCAGGAAACTGGACTAGCCCTCACAACAAGAGTGATTGAGGGCAGGATTTACTCTAAGCTCAATCACATTATGAACAGGGCCTCACCTGCCGAAGCATCACTCAGACTGCAGCTGTTAGGAAATATTATATTTTTTAAATTCGAACCATGAAAAACCTGGATACTCTAAAATCCTGAATGAATACTGTTACAGACCCTGGATCTAGAGACCTAGCTGGAGGTGGCCTTCAGCTCTAGGGGAACATTACAGAGCTGTGTGCCTCTGTGTGACATCAGGCCTTGTGTGAACGAATTCACACAGAACAAGGTCGAGTTTAGTCTTTGTTGGACATATCTGACTTTCCCCAGAAGATTATGATTAGCGGCATTCAATTTGATTCAATTTATTTTTACGTAGTGCCTTTCACTAGTCACGTAAAGACCTTTACATGGGTGTGCTGTAATACACTACTACATCATTTATACAGAATACACAAAACAGGGAAAAGGAAAGAAAGAAATAAAGAAAGAAGACAACAAAGGAGAGGAACTAAAAACTCCCAAGTGGAGAGACAAAAACCTCCAAGGCTGACTAGCTGCCCTGCCGCCCTGGGCATGCCAGTATGATAGGAAGAGAAAGGGTGGGTCTGCTTGCTAAAAGCAAGGTGTAATCTGTGGTCAGGGTCAAAGCCCAAGTGCATCAATGAGTCGGCTCTCCGTGCTGGCCAGTGTGAGTCGGCAGATTGAAGGCTGCCTCCACGAGCTCACGTTTTGAACCACAGAACTGCACAGATTCATCGGCGCAGGTCCGACGGCTTGCCAGTGTGTTCTATCTGAGGGCAATGAGCATGACCAGCCCCCCCCAACCCGGCTTACAGAACAGACATTTCCAAACCGTGAGATTTATTTAGTCATTTTTTTCATATATTTAACCTAAACATGGTATACATGCACACTGGCAAGTAATACATCTCAATACATCGGAAAATTTAACTTGCCAAGTTACTTCGGACGAGGAAAAGTGTAAATATGGAGGTAAATGCTGTGTGTATTAGGATTAAGTGCACAGTCCCAGTGAGTAAGGAGACAAACTTCAAACATGCAGGTTGCAGGACTAAATCCCATGAAGCATATTTTTTGGACACTTTAATCAGCCTATATAAATGCATATACAGACATTTTAAGTGTTGCTATGGTTCTGTATCCTGTGGATCACAGCAGCCAGAGAGGAAAAGCTGAAAGCACGTGAAGGAGAACAGCGACACAGCAGAGGCCATAGACAGTGGTCACGTGTTTGCCTCATACAGGGAATGAATAAAACAGAATGTAAAAGAAACTGAATGAAATATAAATGTCGGGAATAGCAGTTTAGGTCTCTCAGATCTCATTCATCAGAACTATTCGGTTTTGGGGGCATTAGGAAGACTATTCACTCAGAAAAAATGAACAATCAAGTAAAGGCAGGGAATGAAACAGTGGTCAGACTAGGACAGACAAGCTCCTGCGATAGCATCCCTCATAGGCCCATACAACGGGAGGCCTCGGACTGCCAGGCAGAGATACTGAATTGCAGACTGAGCACAGACTGGAACTACACACACCTGCTACAGAAATGTTCACAAGAAGGCAAAATATCTACACCAAATACATTGGAATGATGTATGCCACGATGCGTCCAGAATTCCCAAAAAGGAATGAGATGTCATGTAATTCTATGTCACTTCTATGGAGGTCTGCTCATGTCACCAGATGGTTATGGGGTCAATGCCCCCGAGGGGAAGAAATGGTCTTAGATAAAGTCCGCGGCAACCCATAGGAATATGCATTAGGTGAACTCCGGAGAGGAGGGGAAAATGGGATGGGGGAGTGGGAACACCTTACTCTGAGGTGTGATCACTTACAGGGCGTGTGTGCATCGTAATGGCACTGCTTCATTTTTTAAAAATAACAGCCCCCCCCATACCCCCCGCTGTCTCTATGGAAGCCTCTTTGGAGTGAGTTCCTGGCTGAGGTTTACAACCCCCCCCCCCACGTTAATCCACCAGACGCTCTTGATAGATTTATTTCTTGGGTAACAAGTACAACATACAATAGATTTAGACCAATGCAGAAATGATGGCTGTGGAGTGTTTATCGACGTGTAGTACTGTGCGGAAGTCTTAGGGAGTCAAAGAAAATGTTTTAAGCTATTTATCTGGGTAGTAAGTGTATATTCAGAAAAAAAAAATGACAGGAATTTCTTCTGTTTCTCAAAAAGTCCCTGATATCTTGTTGGATGGGTAGATGAACACTGCTTGTTCCCAAACCTCTCCTCAGGCGGCAGCCCGGCTAAGACGTGTTAAATATTACCACCAGCTCAATTAATTAATTAGCTAAATTAGTTAAATAACCCAATGAGACATTGATTAGCCATATGAAGTGTGTTAGTTGTCAAATCAATAAACACATCGGTGTATTGGGTGGTTGCTGCAAATACTGGGGTTACTAACATAACATCATAGTTTTACAACAACATGAAGCTCATTTAAACAGTTTCTTTGACTGCCTCAGGCTTTTGCATATAGAACTGTATATTTACATGCATATTCACCTGATGTAATTTTTACAGCAAGTTTCACATCCAAACCAACTGATACAGAACTTAATTTGAATTTATATTTATTTTTCCCCATACCAGGCAAAATTAGCATCCTCTCAAAATAACACTGACAAGTTTAAAATGTACTTATTATAATATAATAAGTATATACTATTATAATATATTATAAGATTTAATGAAAGGATTAATACAAACTGTAATGTAGTTACAATTAACTTGAAATGGTACCCGGCTGCATGAATGCACAAAGAGCTGCTTTTTGGAAGAGTGGTGCTGATGTTTCCCTGATTAAGTGTCCAAACATGGCTGTTACAGCCATTTAACCCCATTTTCCCACTATAACACCATTGTTCCCGAATGCCGGCCCGGCCTCCCTGCCACCCAGCACATGTCCCAGCGCTGCTACTTGCACCTCCACAAGTTTCCAGTCACAGGAAGACAGTGAGCACTACCTAACTAGTTAACTTGGTTAGCTATGTCAGATTGTGCAGGGATATGCACATTCCAAAGGGGGTAAGGCGATTAGAGCCCTCCTGACACACGCATTTTATCGACGGCTTTTATATGGGAGGTGAGCAAACTTCATTTGGGCCACATGACCCAGCAGTTGCCTGACAGGATTGACAGAGCACCACCTTGATATTTTTATTATATTTATGCTGTAAATGGGGAGGGGAGGAATAATAACTGAATAAAACACAGCAAAAGACAGATAAAATTTAAGATGGGCATTTCATTATGGAGCATTAAGCCATTAGTGAAGACTTGTTGGAAATATGAGATTCTGCACAGCACACCTGCAGAATCATAAAATCTTACAAAATCTACATAAAATAGCTACATTTAAAAGAGGCAGCTATCCTCTCAGAGTTCCAGTTCCCAAAACTATTGTGGTACCATTATCAGAACTGCTTCCTGAGATTTTAGCGTCCTGTCACAAGAAGCCATGGTCCGATCTGGGCTCTGCTGGCACAAGTGTGGATTTGTGGGTGTCACCCCTGACCTGACAGTGCAACGGTTCCAGAGATCACCAGTCGGATGGAAAACGGGGGTTCAGATATTAAACCAGATCCCGGCAAGTATCTGCACCAGATTAAGGCAAAGGCAAAGTGGACCCTTCCACCAAACTTGTCATGAATGCAGGAAGTCACACTCCATCCCCCGTGCTTGATCCACTGCCACAGAAACGATTGCTCTGCGTGGCCCCCACGGGCCAACAGAGTCGAGTGAATGGCCGTCTGCCAAGGTACCCGTTTTATAGCAGACTGTCAGCTCAGATTAGGGCGCGCCTGCCTCGTTCAGCGTCACACTGAAAAGATTTATATTTAGCGATCTAATGAGGGCCCTACTGCGTATTCAGGTGAGTGTCAGCCCTACTGGAGCATGATGTATGAAATGGCTTCATTTTTAAATTATGCATTTAAACCACAATTTAAGGTCAAAGGTCATCTCTTTCTCTGAGGGGTTGGAACTTCTGGGGGAAATCTCAAAGCCACATCTCATTAATAACGAGTTACGGACAGTGCGGAAGGCATGAGACCTGCCTTAAGTTGTGTTCTGAGGAGTGCCATTAAAATGCTTAAGATAACCTCACATTTCATACGCTGTCAAAAACTGCCAGCATGTTACTCCATTGCGTCCTGCGGGGAAACACTGACACGATGCTGTCTTGCATTAAGGCAGCATAATTAAAAACCAAGTCAGCATATAATGGCACTATTTTGGCCCAAAGTTAACACACCTCCCTACCCCCCATTCACAATCTACGGATGGAGGAGACAGAGATAAAATACCCTGTACTATAGATGCTCTTGGTCAAAGTTCAACAGACACAGGCACCCATCGCCATCACAAGGCTCCCGAAGACCTTTGTCCCATTTCACCCCCATTGCTCATCAAACCAAAGCTGCTTCCCCCACCATGTGAGAAATGTCACTCCAGACTGTTCTCTTCTGTGATGGTGCAATGGGCTGTTGAGCTACGTCCGGTCATCAGACTCTCTCTCCACCTTCAAGAAACACATTGAGACCCATCTGTTCCATGAATTCCTGAACTAGCCCAATGCCTCTTTACATTCTTAGAAAACTCTTATGCTACACTCCTGACCTTTGAATACTTTTATTAGGTTCTTACTTTGTTAAAAGTTGATATAACAGTTGTGTAGTTCGAACTCCAAAACTGCTTACACATGTAGCCTAGCTGCACTTACGCTTAGTTGGATAAAAGTGTCTGCTAGATATGTAACACGTAAATGCGATTGCTCTAGACTACATGCTCCAGGGGGCAGTCAAACATCCTCTTTGATGGTTGTGGTGGGGAGGTTAGAATTCACATGGCAGACTTCTCTTGGGCATATGGAGAAACATGAGACCACCTCATGAGACGTGAGACGACGGTGGGGGGTGGTTCTGGGAAAGACAGAGTTCAGTTACAACAAAAATGAAGAACTGAGCGAGTGCTTACTACAACAGGAAGGAAATGACAAAAAACAGCCACAGTAAAAGCGGTAAGAGGCATTGAGTGAACGCAGCGATGACCCTGCACACCATCACAATCAGCTTAATCAACCATAGCTAGTGTAGGGTGAGCGGGCAGTTGGGAGGGGCAGGGGCCTCTCCAATGTCATCACCACGGCAACGCCTCCAAATCCTCCTCCTGTGACAGACGGGTGGCCTGATGGGCCAGCGACCAGTGGGTGTGTCTACGTTCCTTGGCCTGAGCATGGGGGTGGGCAGCCTGCTGCCAAAGTTGCCCCCCCCAGTTGGATTCCACTTGACAGCCCGATAGGGTATCCAAGCTTAGGACAATCACTCCGATTTCACAGTTTAATTGCCGCTAATCTGAAGAGAGACAGCCAACGCTAATGAGGTGACGATCAGTGTGGGGCCGACGGGGGCAGGAGAGTGTGCGCCATCAGGGCTTCCTAGGACTTTTTTCGAAGCTTTCGGCTCATGGCTCCTTAATTGCAGGGCATCATTAACAAAGTGAATCCCTCTGAACTGATTTTTTTTTCCTTGGCCTCGCCCGTCTCTGACTGCTCGCAGGCACACACACTGGACAGCCCTGACTACTCCCAGTTCGCCTTCGTGTTTTTGTCTGAAAGTTGAAGAAATCATTGCAACACCTCCCCCCCCCCGTTCGAGGGACACTAAGGGTCCCCATTACACCTGTCCGAAATAGTCTCTGTTACCCCCCATGTGGACACCCCAACTGAGGCGACACCAGCTCATGTCCAGCCGTTTTTAAGAGGCTTTACCCAGTTTCCACGACGACTGCCACGCCAACGTAGGATAACCGATTGACTCGGTGCATTGAAAGTCTGTCCCCTGACAGACCTTCATGGCGGATAAAGCTGACCTGGCTGTCTGTCACGGATCTCCTGGGGAGGCTGCCTCCAGATGCCCAAATGAGGCACCTGCTCAGAGGTGGAAAAATATCGACAACAAGATCCAAGCAAAAACAGAATCAAATGATCTTTCTGCAGCGGCCCTGACAGTTCAAACTCAGAAGGCACGACGTGGAGCCCTCGTTCGCCATATTACCGGAAGACAGGCTTTAGAAATGCACCGACGCATTAGAAATAGGTCGTGATTAATTTGAAGATTAACTTCCCATTTTCCCTTTACCTCCAGCAACACTCCCGCCCCGGATGGAGACAAGAAATCAATGCAAGCTACTACCTTAGGACTTCATTACACTGCTGTCCTCGCGTCGCTCTACATATGGTGTTTGGACCCATATATCACACATATTGATCGGGGCAGTGATGGACGTTAACTATATATGTGGGATATATTGGTCTTCATAAGCATTGTCCCCAGTTTTGTTTTGCCTGATTGGGGATTTGAGTCCACAAATGGACCCTTCATCCAGTTCATCACCCTCCTGAAATCATGCTGTTTTTAAACAACTTTAAACTGAGGATGAAATTACCGTCAGTGTGAAATTAGGGCCAAATGAAACAACCATGGTTCAATAAAAAAAATCCACTCTCTTATTAGTTTATAATTCGTATTTCTTTCCGGGCCCTGCTAAACTGTTTAGGCTGGGTGTGTTTGTGTTTTCCCTTGAGGTGTTTTGTTTAAAGATGGATAGGAGCACTGAATTCTGGGAAAGGTGGGGCACTAACATTCCCTTGAAGTGGCTGGCTTGTCCCCTGTGTCAGTCTCATTGTCTGCAGTGCTGCAGAAAAAATGCCCTTTCCCAACTGAGTATTAGACCGATGGTATTCATAGCCTGGGTTTTTATTGAGCTAGTATCGGGAAAAGTTCATTGTAGAGTC
>JAODKN010000079.1:16370955-16385011 GCA_026774425.1 Petrocephalus zakoni
AACTGAGTATTAGACCGATGGTATTCATAGCCTGGGTTTTTATTGAGCTAGTATCGGGAAAAGTTCATTGTAGAGTCTTAAAGCACTTATGTAAGTCGCTCTGGCTAAGGGCTCTGGCCAAATGCTGTAAATGTAAATGTAAATGCAGTGGAAGGTACCAACCAAACAGCTCAAATCATGCACCATCCCCCCAATGCCCTTAGACCTCTACATCCTGCCAAGTCCCTTCCTGGGGGGTGGGGGGGGGTGTGTACTGGTCACCCCGAATTTCTGCTGGATAAACAGGCCCCGATTCAAAGCTGGATCAGCCATCTGGCTTACCAAGCATTTTCCCCTTGGGCCAATGAGTATGTGGGCTGGCAGAATTTATTGTGCCCCGTGCCCTAGCTCAGTAAAAGTTACTGTGGGATCATGGGGGACCCCAAAGTCCATTGCTGAATTTTAATGCCAATCCAGCCCTGCGCCAAATGAAGCATATATATATCTATATCTATGCAGCAGACACTGGCCGTTTGTGTAGGGAGTGCGGTTCACCTACAAACAGTCGTGCATAAAGAATCCTGAGATGAACATGACACACATGGCTGACCTTGATTCGCTAGGGCCGCATCAGGCACTGGAATACGATCCACCTATCAGGGACCTCATTAGGTTCTGACCTTTCAGAGTGCGAGGCGCATTCGTGGTTGAAAGATCGACCAGTATCTGCTTCTCCAAAGACACAATGCCATCTCTTCACACATAATCAGCAGGTAAAAGCCAACAAGGTCAGAAATGGAGCAGAAGAGAGGCCTTCAGGCTTGGGGGTGGGGCGGGAAAGCAACCTTTTGGATGCAAGGCCAACATCCTTGTTGAGCAGAACTGCTAGATCTTGTAGGTGGGCTGTGGAAAGGGCGCTTCTGGGAAAGGAGGTCAGTCTGATGTGGCGTGGGCACATTGTGAGAGCCGTCGCCTGGGACATGGGGGGGGTGTATGTGATGGGGATACGTCGCAATTAGGCCATACAGCGTGTGAATGGTAAAGAAACAGCTTTTTACATAGTCAGGGGCTACGATATAATAAACAGGATAAGGCAGCTCTCAGGAGAATGGACCTTTTTCTCCGCATTTGGTTGCTTCAGCGCTGAAGTCCCGCATCAGACAGCCATGGGACACCCATTCCCCGGCCCTGAGGAGGCAGTACAGTGACCACTGTGGCTAAAGACTGTGGTGGCTTCACAGGAATGCAATTGGTGTCTCCATGGAAACAATGGGACAGTATGCTCTGCGGCGCCCCCTGAAGGTCATTTCAAGCACTTGCTTGAATGGAAACCTGTTTCTGACATGTGATTATTCCACCAGGATATGGCAGGGCAGACAAAAATGGGCAAAAATGCAGAAATACAACATATCAGACAACATAGCAGAAATATGTCTGCCATTCGCCTGTTTGTACAAGCGCTGTTTCCATATTGATTTTCATGTACAGTTTCTGTCGTGATCATTTGTCTCCTGCTCTCTGCATTGCCATCCCCATTGCTGTGCTGATGCTGCTACCAGCTGACCGCCCCCCCCCGATGTGAGAAGACCGCTTAATGAACGTCAGCAAGCAGACCTTCCTGTCCACCAGGCTGCAGCTCCCCAAACATCAATACCCCCCCATACCCATAAGGAGGTAAGCTTAGAAAGGCCCATCCTGTACCATCCCCAAGCATCCACCACCCACACTTGGATTATAGCGCCCCCTTCTGTCGAGAGAGAGAGCATGGCGTTACAGACCACCCACTTCCTCTGATGAGGACCTCCACTCCCATGCACATAACGTTTAAGGGACGACACAGAGAGCACCGTTTCTGGAACAATCGCTAGATTGGGAGGTGGGGCGGGGGTGTAGTCTTTATACAAGCAGTTGATGACACCCCCCCCCCCCCCATCAAGCATGTGGTCAGGTTTCGAAGTTGGCAGGCTTGATGACCCACTATGAATACCGATGAGATTTCATGCTTGTTTTCATGAGAATTACCCCTGAGATCCAATATGGTTGACGAACAGAACCGAAGCAGCGCCCAAACCAAATCGATGCTTCCCACAAACCAAATGGACTTGAGGATGACTGGCTACCTCCGAGCTGGTGGTCTGCGACTCATGAAGCAGAATCAAATGCCTGAATTTGCAGTTTGGCACGTGAAACTAAATAACCAGACCACCGAATGACTTCATCTTGATTGACTTCACCTCTCTGCACATTCAGGTTTAATGAAAGAACAGATTCTTGCTTAAAGCTTCCAACTTTACCCAAAGCTCACAGACACATTGTCAGGGTTAGCCCCTACCCAGGCCTAACCTTAACCATTAATAACCAAACAATATACAAAACTTTTGGTTATTTTAGTTTTCTGTTATATTCACGGATTTTTATAAAATTGATTCTCCCCTTAAAGGCACTGAAAAAAATACACAGATATGCACTCATAGATTCATATGTTAATTCACAGTGAAGAGCAGATACAGGCAGAATATACATACACTAAGACACACAGGCAAACACAGATTTCTGTGTTAATGCAGCATGGACAGCAGATACACACAGTCGCAATCTGATAACAGCCTCTGACATCAACTGGCCCCATTTGGGACAAAAAGCACGGAGCAGGAGGTGGCAAAAGAAACATTATTTTGGAAATGCATAAAATGCACCGTGTTGACCAGTAGGAGGTGATAGTATCACAAAAAAAATATTATTCAGCACCACTCCTACTGCACAGAACCTCCTAACCTCCTAATCAGTGAGCCCCCCCACACTAAGGGTCGTTTTAGTTTGGAACGGGGCAAAATTAATCAAAAGAAAGAGGCTCATTAGGCAGTAGCTGCCAATACTGTGCACACATCCAAATTACACAGCTGACCTATTCCTTGCAGCTCTTCCAATCTGTGAACGTGGGGAGTTGGACAACTCTCAAATTTATGTAGCATCTTGTAAAAGAAAAAAGAAAAAAACACACAGAAACCCAATTACTGTTAAAGAGTTTGCCAGAGGAAATGACACAATTCCAACAGGTATTATCCTCCTACTGAGGGAACAAACTCGAAAATAATTGAACAATCTTGATATAGTACATAAAAAACAGTTTGATGGGGAAAGTATGTTCAAATATAACTATTCTTCCTTCAAAGCAAACAGGAACAGTCAGACTTAAAAGCAATTCACTGGAAATAAAAGTTTAAGGGACACACGGAGGGGGGGTGGGGAAAGAGAAGAAACACTGAAGGTTTTTTCCTGACACGCATCTGAAGCAAAAATCTTAAGCTAAGATCATTGGTGGTCATCCTGATGCTGGGCACCTCAGCGGTCACCATAAGACTGATCTCTGCTCTCCTAATGGTAGGTAAAAAATGTGGAGAGCAACATGCACCTGCAATTCAGTGAGATAACAGCAGCCACTGCAAATATCTCTGGACTTCCTCTGCCAGCCTATGGCTCCCAGCTCGACTCAATAGCTTCTGTACTTTGGGACATTCACACGACAAGGTCTCTCATCTGGACTCCCATAATTCCTTTGTGCCACGGGAAGGTAAAGTGGGCCTGCCGCAATGCCAGAGCGCACACCAGACTCGTCTGTGGCTGCCAGTTTCTGGTCGCCAGGCAGACGAAATGGAAATCGGACGCGATGACGTTCATCCCGTTACCTAACGACACATATACATAATTTGTCATGTAACATCCTGCCAGCACGGCTTGCCAAACAGTTAAAGCTAAGCAGGCCTGGATTAATTAATACTTTGGACGTGAGACCTCCAGAAAAAAATTAAAAATAAATGAAACAATGCTAAGAGTGTTGCTGGGATTAAATCACTGGTGGTTCAGAGCACTCAGATCTCGTGGGAAAACCTGGGACAAATTTGGAATCATCCATATCAGTTACATCATCTCATCACTGAATGATCATGAGCAATCGGGTACAAAATGGCCTCCCTGTGTTGGGAATAAGTCCCAAAAAAATGCATGGCTCTTTGATTAAAGATAAAGCAGCTTTACAAACGCAAAAACACTACATGGACAAAAGTATTGAGACACACCTCGTAATCATTGAATTCAGGTGTTTCATTCAGACCCATTGCCACCTGTGTATAAAATTAAGCACCTAGCCATGCGTGATGCTGTTATAGGATGGCACCTTTGCAACAAGTCAGTTTGTGAAAGTTCTTCCCTGCTAGATATTCCACGCTCAACTGTAAGTGGCATCATTGCAAAGTGCAAGTGTTCAGGAACAACAGAAATTCAGCCACAAAGTGGCAGACCATGTAAAGTAATAGAGCGGGGTCGCCGAGCGCTGATACGCATAGCGTGTGAAAGCCGCTCTGTTGACTTGATAACGAAAAAGTTTCAAAATTTCTCTGGAATTAACCCCAACACAAAAACTTGCCTGGAGCTTCATGGAATGGGCTTCCATGGCCGAGCATCTGCATGCAAGCCTCACATCACTAACTGCAATGACAAGCATCGCTAGAGTAGTGTAAAGCACGCTGTCATTGGACTCTGGAGGATTGGAAGTTTGTTTTGTGGAGTGACGGACGTCTTGTCTGGCAGTTTGAGGGACAAGTCTGGGTTTGGCGGATGCCAGGAGAACGTCACCTTCCTGACTGCATTGTACCAACTGTAAAGTTTGGTGGAGGAGGAATAATGGTATGGGTTGTGTTTCAGGGGGTGGGCTAGGCCCCATAATTCCAGTAAAGGTAACTGTCCAGTTAAGGGAACTCCTCAGCATAGGAAGATATTTGGGACAATTCTATCCTCCCAACCTTTGGGGACAGTTTGGGGGAGGCCCACTTCTGTTGCAGCATTACTGTGCCCCAGTGCACAAAGCAGGCTTCTTGAAACGGGTTCTTCAAAGCCATCAGAAAATCAAATTAGCCAAGCTGGATTAAATAATCGGAGATAACTGCGTGCTCCTTTGGACACTGACTAGGCTACATATATCAGCACTCGAAACTATGATTGGCAAGAGTATGATTGGCTGCCGGAAATAAAAAAGCAAAAGTGTGGTCCTTTACTCTCTGAAGAGCTGGAGGAATACAGGAAATATAAAGGAAATGACACGCAGGTGAAGGACATGCATACTTTTTGTCTTGATCCATTATTTTTTTGCAGTCTTTTAATGAATACATGCATGCACAACATTATTGAACAAAACCTCTTGAACAGAATATACAGACCCTTTCCAGATTAGAATATCATGGAAAAGTACCATATTTTGATTGATTTGATGTGATTCTAATTTCTTTCTTTTTTTTTGCAAAAACTGAGAAGTAAATGGTGATGTCTTCACAGTATTCTAATTTTTTGAATTCCTGTTTTCGTGGGTTTTATGAGCTGGAAGCCCAAATTATGTACAAACAACTAAGTACTTGAAATCGTTTAAGTTGTGGGCCCTGAATCTATAATCTATGAAAGTGTAACGTGGAACTGCTTCGGTTCTGTTCGTCAACCATATTGGATCTCAGGGGTAATTCTCATGAAAACAAACAAGTTTATTTATGGAAATAAACTTTTCCATGATATTCTAATTTTTTGGAAAGGGTTTTTGGAAACTATTAAACAATATAATTTGCACATTTTCCACAAATTCCATAAATCTTAGGTGGTACATCTGTCCAAATAAATGAGCTAAGTTAGAAAACTATTAAAGTTGTTATTTAGTTTGGCATAATTCTATGTTTTAAACCTTTTGTGTAGTTCCATTGTGTTTCCACACCAGGTGGCACAACCCATGAGAAGCCATCAAAACACTACAATATGAACAGGAAAAACTGTTTCTTTTTAAAATTGTATATATAAACGTGACATCAAGGACAAAAGTAAAAATTGTGCAGGTGTCAAAGCAGACATCTGTTTAATTTGAAATTAGCTTGAAAAGGCAAGTGATGCAACAGCAATCAATATTACTAACAATCATAAATGCAATATACAAATAGGAATTAACATTGATAAAGTGCAGAGACTTAAATGGTTCCAGTTTTCATTTGGAAAAAATAATTAATTTGTTTAACTCTTATTTCATCCAAGGACTAGTGTTTTGATGGACTTTAGTGCTTGTCTTATATTGTATTTTTTCCATGTGTTTTTTCTTGTTTATGAGTCCCTGATGTAAAATTGTTTTTATTCCTATACGCTAATATTATGCAACACAGTTCTATTGAAAAAGAATAATGCTCTCTTATTAATATGATCACACCAATTGCAATCGATCCCCCTATTAAGACACGTGCGGCCATGGTTGGACAGGTTTCCTGAGTAGACAGAACTGTGTTTATATTTGTAAGTTAATCTTGTTTGCATTGAATAAACCTGGAGCAGGTTTGAGCTAACAGATATGTTGCTGTGACAACCAATCCAAAAAGAGTTTTGGAGAACCAAAAATCGTCACCAATTCCTCGTTAATCCACTTGTGAAGAAGACTCCGCTGAAGGCAGCTACAGTGTGGTGTTTCTGTGAGCCAACAGGGCACTCACCGACCCACCCAGAGCTCACAAGGTGAGTGTTACACATCGATCTGGGCTTGTGTCCATTGCTGACGTCACAGGCATAGCTTGTCTCTAGATTCCCCTGGTGCCTCAAATGGGTTGGGTCAGCTTCTAACTTAGACGGCCATCTGTGGCTTTCAAGAAAAGACGACGACAGCCTGGCAAATGAAACTCGACGCCCTGATGATTTCTGGTTCATGCCCCCCCCCAACCCCGGATTCCCCTCCCACCTTCCTAGGGTTGCCATCATTGCCCCTTAATTAAACTTGACGTTAATTGCGATGCCACTCAGCCAGGCTGACTCACACCAGAGTGGGAAAATGGAGAGAGGCAGAGAACAAGCCAGCAGATGCAATTTGCTTTGTTCCTGAAATTAAAGCAATGTTCCACTGTTTACCTTCAGTTAAGAACATGGTAGGTGTGCGCTAAGAGGAATTACGCAGCACGTTTACATCCTGATTTATCCAATTTCCTCTCACTTTGAAACTTTAAAAGGCCTCACAAACATGATGTCAAAGTCTGCGAAAACTGGAACTCTTATTTGAGTAAACTGTCGCTCTTGAATGTAACATCCTGGCACAGAAAGATGGCACATCCTGCAAGCAGAAAGTCAACCAGTGATGACGTCAAGGCTAATGTCAATGGCATCATTATGACAGGGAATATATTTGGACATTGTGCTGTATAGCTCTTATAAATTGCACTTACAGTCCCCGAAGATACTGTTCATGCACTTAAAATGCACAGCCAAAATCATGAGAATTACATATTAAACACATAGAGACCATCCTGCATGGTTCACTAAATGAAAATAAAAATAATGGATTATACATTTCAAAATATGGTACAATATACAGTAAAAAAAGATCAATATGTGCAGGGGTATAGCTAAAAATTTTGGGCCCCTTGATAAAATGTCACCCACCTCCCCAAATAGTTGAAACTTACATCATATAATCTTATGTATTCATGGGCCCCTGAATCTACCATGGTTTCTGTGCCCCTACTACGGCCCTGGATACAAAACCAACATTCACGAAATTCCTTTCCAGTGAAATTCCAGTGAAATGTGTATAACCAGTTCCAGGCTTGTAAAGGGGTTCGACTGTTTGAAACTCTGAGTCGACCCGGAAACCATCTCCATGTCGATGTAACACTTCATGCTCACATGTGTGCATTGAGCTGTGTTGGGGCCGCTCGTGCATGACTCATCACCCACATGGGGATTTTTTTTTTCTTTTGATTGACAGCTCACTCTTGGCACATGGCCGAAGAAAAAATGACTGTCGAATCAGTCTGTTTCAGAGAAGGGAAAAATGAAACAAATGATGTGATCCTCCTTCCATTGACAGGTCGATGTTGTTTACCGGCAGGACCCGCTAAGAGCTACTGTTGACCCCCCCCCACCATTTTTCTTTTGAATCATCATCAAAGGAAGATAAGTGCTCCTAACCTTAAAGAGCTTTGCGACGTGCTGTTTTTTATTGTATGCCTACCTTTCTTCATCTGGGAGCTACTTTCATAATCGAATTGGTAATGGTCTCGGCCGTACTGGGCGTTTGAGGATCTCTGATGGATGCTACAGCATTACTGATTCTCGAGGAGAAAAAATACCCAGACGTGTCTTTCAAGTCTGAGCGCCGCATGCAACAGCAAGCATTTCATTTGCATAAACTGCTATTATTGCCTTCTCATGATTATTACCCCAGGCTTTTGATCGAACCCATGCTGCCTCCTCAGGGCACAACAAACAGCAGAATAAAAAAACAGAAGAAAAAGACAATATCCCAATGAATTGTCAGCTGGTTTTAAGAGGCTGACACTGAAATGACCGCAGAGTCTTTAAACGATTCTATTGTTAGTTTGTTAAAATAAAAGCATACTGTCCCTTTGATATATTATATAACCACAATGTTATATAAAATCAGCGAGGGAAATGAAAGTCGAAAATGTTATCATTAAATCACAGGTCATATAGAAAAATGCATGTAATTACTCCCACCTGGGATGCACTTTCTTTGGCAGCCCCGACTGCCGGTACTTTTAAGGCATAGCCAACCCTGGCCAATTAAGATTTTCTAATAGTTTCTAATAATAATTAAAATATATTTTTTTTCTAATAATTAGCAGACATTAATGAACTTAACTTTTTGCAAGCATAATAATCTGTTAAAAAAATTATAATCTGTTCAAATAAAAATGGCTCTGCAAGTGTCAAATTAAATTGGTTGTTCCAAAAGTTTTTGGGCCACTTCCTCCATAGACAACTTTTTGTTCACGTCTTACACACAAGTGGATTGAACATCTTTGTCTCCCACAGTAAAGATATTCCCAACAACAGAGGTTTCCCATGAGTGTTTTACCTCACCCATCATGTAACATTAGTGGGGAGAGGAAGACAGACATCCCACCTCTCCTGGAAATTCTGGGAGTCTCCCGCAAACTGACAGTGGCTCCCCGAGACACGCAAATGAGACGCAATGTCCTGGAAATCTGTCGTTCCGCTATTCACCAGTGGTAAAATTAGCTGGCAAGAAGCTTAACCGCTGCAACGGCACCCCAGATTTCCCCACCACTCTCTAGGCCCGGTCAGCAAATTTTGCCCGCCCATCCACCCCCACCTCAGTTGTCACTATACTTAAATATATGTATATATATATATATATATATATATATACACACACACACGCAGTATTACTATTACAAATGCAGCCAAGCGCAGGCCAGCACCCCCACTCTCCCAGATGCCCCTCCTCTGCCTCCCTGAAGTCAGTACCCCTAAGGTAGGATTCTGGGAAAGGTGAGGGGCAGGGCACACTACTGTGGATGGAAATTGAGTTGGGACTAAGGGTGGGCAACATGGCCAAAATGTCATATGAATTTTTTTACCCAAATGTTTCATGTACAAATTAACATTTATGACTGGTCATTAACTGCACACTTCTGAACCTCATTAACAACAAACAAATAATGGATAAACAAAAGAATTAAATAACAGAACCTTTTCAGCTGAGGACGAAGAGCTCACACGTGTATGCAAATCCAGACATTTCGATCAGTATCTTTGCACGGTTTGCAAATGATAGTATATGGCAATTAATTATGTAAATACAATCCATTCACTCACAATCAAAGTAGGACTTTTTCTGGACCCAATTCATCCTCATTAGCTACAAATTCTGTTTATTCGACAGCATAGCCAACCTGTCTATGGATCATGCTTTGTTTACGTGTGACAGAAGTACAATATGTTTATGAATTTGATGGTATAGAAAGTTTATTTGCTTTTCTCCACCAAGTTAGCTAATTGGTTAAACTATATAAATTGAGTTTTTAGTTCAAGATCAAGCCACAAATATAAATCAACTGAGACAGATAATGGACAAAGAAGTCAGATACAGACAATGCTGCAGTGTTATGTAGGCTGAAATTGCTTTGTTTCACATCAGTCTATTTTTGTTGTAGTACTATTGCAGCCTCCAAACATGTAAACATCACATGATCGGTGCTTGCATAATAAGAGTGTTACGTAGTGCACTTGTACCTGGGCATTCATCGGAAGCTCGGCTTAGCCACACTTATGCACACTTATGTCAACTATTCGACAGCGTGTATGTTTTTAATGATAGCCGGTTTACTTGTAGGCCTCTCTGGATAAAAGTATCTGCTAAATAAGTAAATGTAAATGTAGTGCTCTATCATGGTTCTTGCAATATCTCTGAAATGTATATCTGGAATACAAGTCATATGTATCACCTACCACAAAAAGTCTGTAAACTACTTCACTGGTTCTCAACTGAGGGGCTTCAGCAAGAGCCCAGGGGGGTCAGCCAATTAATTTTAAAAGTTACAACATTGAATATTGAGAAAATTATAACATTGCTACAAAGGTAGTGCTGGGCGACATTTCAAATTTTTACAATATTTCTTCAAAACAAAATAAAGGGTGAGAAAATACTAATTGTATCAATATACATGTTTTACATATTCTTTAATTGTATGTTAAAATTAGGGCTTTTTAAACAGAAAAAGTTGTATTCCTTCCTGGTTGTGAACAACAGGAGGGCTTTGGTCGTGACATTATACAGAATCCCAGAATTCCCAGTTAAAATCAAACCACCGAGTTAGCGTGTCATGGGGGAGCTGATGCAGCCGATGGATAATCTTATTTTAAAATTTAAATTTTAAATTTTAAAAATTCAAAAATATTGTAATTTGCAATATATGTTTTATTTTGTTGAAGACTAATACCTTAAAATGAGGGTCTTTTCAGTTATTAAGCACACTCTTAAGGTCAAGCTTATAATTTTAGAGCCACAAAAATAAAATAGATTTCAGTTTTTTTTTGTTCATAAACATTCACCTTCGGTTTTGAGAGCAATACTATGAACTGAAAAAAAAAGAAATATTGCTGGTGGACATCGTGGAGTGAAACCTTGTGAGTCATAGTAAAAATAAATTAAATTGTTTGGCAGTGTATCCAAATAAAAATATTTTTATAATAATCAACACTGGCAATGTCTGACATCATCAGAACCTCTGTAGGGGAGGAGAAACAAGTTTTCCTGCACACAGGGGGTGCATTAAAAAAAAGGTCAAGAACTACTCAACTACTTGATCAACTCATAAAACTGGCCATATTTAGACTGATTAGCTTTGTCGGTCAGTGCCGATCATGGTGAAAATCGGGCATTTCCGGTCACTGGGCGACCAATCAGTGCATCCATAGGTACTACTATTACTAGTACTACTATTACAACTTCTATTATCAGTATTATTATTACTACTCCCCGCATATTGGCCCAAGTTAGCAGGCAGGCAATCCACAGGCTACCAGGCTTACCCACCTCATTCCAGGTGAGGTCGCATTCAGCATCCAGCTTTGGTCCATCTGCGAAGAGAGAGGGACGCGGGTGTGAACGGCATACCTCAGCAAGGACTTAAATGTCCTCAGAGAAAAGTGGCACACACTGTGTAATGCCTCACGGAAAAGCACATTCAATCATTAAGAATGTAACCCTTTAAAACAATAATGAAGTAAATCCTTTGTCATTCCAACAGTGTTGACTAATTCCTGCTTCAAGACAGGTAAGTATTCAGATGAGTATCTCAGATTGACACACACACCTGGGCCTGGGTCCACAGCTAGGTGCCCATCACCCTCAGGAAAGCGTCTGCTGATCATTTTCCATGCAAGCCTTGGTCAGCAGGATTGGGGACAGGTGTTTGGCCACCCTATTATTAGAGGACCCATCTTCCTCCATCCCCATTCCCTTTAAAGCTTTGCTTCTGGAGTGGTCAATGCACTCTGACCTCAGTCTAAGACCTCCCACAAAGTGACTGGGTGAATACACAGCCTGTGCATTCAGCCATCGAGATAGCTACTGACAAATCCACTCAGGGGCCCTAAAAATTTGGAACATGACTGGATTGTTCTGGGTTGGGGGACCAATTTGATAGTTTTTCCTTGGACCCAAAATCTCTAGTGGCACCCCTGACTGGACACCATGAGGCTTGGTCTGTGGACCCTGACCCAGCACGAGGATGGGATTTGAAAACAAGCAGAGTAATTCAGACTGATTAGAAAATCACATCTTGTTTAGGTGGGACAGGAGGCAAATTTTGCAATACTTGCTATATGTAAGTATACCAGATCTGTCATTATAAGTAATTCAACTAACCTGATCAATTCCAGTTAGTGGTGCACAAGCCCTTAGCAAGTTACAGGTCTTTACGGGAGTCTCTTCACACAACCTCAGCCCTTCCCTGAACATCGACTTTCTGCAGGGGGGGGTCATGACAGTGCTGTCAACAGGAGCCGGGCTTGAGTAGGGGGTATCCGTCTGCAGGCTGGCGGCTGTGGTTTTAATTTAATGAGAACACCACAGACACATGCCAGCAAACCAGGCAGAGCTGACACGCACATGGGCACACCAGCAAATGCCTGTACAGTGCAGATTTACCTTGGAACAAGTGCACTGCAATACAAGGGTGGTTAATAATCCGTAAAGTGGAATATTTCATGTTTCTCAGCCCTTTCTGGAAGTCGACATACATTGAGTCATTAAGAGCTGTTACTGTGAGCAGAGGAAATTAATTTGTCACAAAAAAGATGCCACCTTAAAACTCAAAGGGGGTAATTACTGTCACACCCTCACAGGAGAAGCTAAACGACTGGTAAATGGGGAAAAAAACCTGCTATGTAAAATGCCTTTCATAAGTTATTTTCTTACCAGATAAAACACCTTTTCAAGTAATTTGTCAAAGTCAGAGTAGATTCATTAGCAACAAAAAAAACTATTACCTAGTCAGTACCAAACAGCAGGGAATGGAAAAGGCTGATGATTTTGGTAACACTTTGCTTAAAATTTTCATGTATAATGCACTATAGATACTTTCATAATGCATTAGAATGGTTAGTATTCAAATTAAGGATGCTTTTTGAATTGTATTATGAAGGTATCTATAGTGAATTATAGATGAGAGCTTCATAGAACATTCATAATGCATAATAAACACAATAACGCTATAATGTGTTATGCTATTTTCTAAATATTTATAATGCATTATAATACTTTGAAAATGAATTATTGGGTTGTAAATATGTTCATAGATTCATAACATAGATATGACATTCATAGTGTTAGCATGATTTCTAATAATTTGGGCTAGTTTTGCCAGTTTTAAAGTCATAACCCAAGGTATGCAATTAATTGAAGATAATCGTATTACAACCCTCCTTATAACAAAATCTCTTATTGCCACCTGTTCATCAAGACTTTTTCAGAGCATTGGAATTCAGCTTGCACTTGCTTGCAAGTAGTATTTCTGCTGGAAATGAATAATCTGGGAGTCAGTCTACATCACAAGTGAAGCCATTAGACAAATATTAAAGTATGGGTCATTCACACAAACCTAAGGATTTAAAAAAGAAATGGTATGGTGAAATTGACATTATCCTAACTTTATCGGTATATTAAAATTAGGTGACTAGTCATTTGTTGCTTTGATTATTTTAAAACTATTTCCCCAAACATCAGTATTACAAAAATACATAAAATGTTTTTTTTTTCCCCAACTTTAAAGCATGTAACCCACAAAAATCAATTTGCATGATAAGATATATGCTTTTGCTCAGTTTTTTATTAGTTTTGTAATTTTTTCTCACCTAAATAACTTTTGCCCTGGATTTGATCCTTTTGTTACAGAATTAGATAGTAACATAGCACTGATTACTACCAAGGCAAAATCGACAGTTTATAAAGTGAAGTTGTGCAATTTGAGTCTGTCTTCAAACTATTTAAAAAAATTAGAGAAAACTAATGTGTTACAGTAATTTTTGTGACACTGATTTTTTGACAATGACCCATGCACTCCCCTTTGTGTTAATTATACATTAATTTAGGGATTCAATGGATATTTATAAGTTTGAATGTTAGGTTTGATTAATCACGATTAATCACAGAAAATGGTGCGATTAGTTTGTTATTGTTTTGATTACCAGCTCTACTACTGTTCTTCTAGTAATACCTAACATCGGTATGCACAATAATAAA
>JAODKN010000079.1:16393328-16405262 GCA_026774425.1 Petrocephalus zakoni
TTTTAAATCTCCGTCTCATTGAGTGTTCACACCAGGTCACTTCATCGGTGCGAAACCGCTACTAAGCTTTTTAAGTCCCAAGCTTGTCCTCACGTATCGCGAGACTCTCTCTACAGCCGAGTTTCTAGGTTACAGGGTGAAACTGTTTGTTAGGCGATCAGTCTACCTCAAGTTAACTAGCAATACTGTAATAAGCCAATTCCATTCATACTCTGGAGCTAAATCGTCCAGCAATTGAATAATTGGGACTTTGATACTGGAACAGCTACTGGAACATAATATTTCATAATTAATTACCAATTACTGTAATCAATTCATAATTAATTAATAATGAATTTCCCTAAATATCGGTGGAGGCACACATTTATTTGAGCTGATATTTCCTACATTGTTATTATTATTATTCTGCCATCAAGTTAATGTCATCTAAGGAAACTCACCCATAAAAGTTCACCCCTTTATATACAAGAAATTCTCATTACCCAGCCCCCCATAGTTTCTTTTCACATGTATGTCCTTGAATCAGCGCTAACATTAAAGTAGCCCTCTTAGCATACCCTCCTTGTGAGAGCAGGGATTCCTCCACCCAAATCTTAGTTTTCCTCACTTTTGTCACTTGACACTGAAGTGGTTTGGTACTTCATACCTGTCCTTGTACATCAGACCTTTAAGATAGACTCTTATTGTGACTCATCGCTGAACTCAAACTAATATGGCAAAAATATTTTTTCCAGGGTGAAGCACCCTGAGCTGTTTATAACCCTGCAGGTTGGGTCCCACTTCTTCAGGCTCAGCACAATGTCTGTGGACTGGAAATTTTACACGCTCCTGGGTTTACCTAAACTTCTCCACTGCCTTGTTACATGGCCAGAAGCCATGATGGAGATCTTTTATAATGCTCATATGGTGAATTGCTTCCTGAGAGATTCTCATAGAATTTGAGTCTCCCTTTTTCTACATGTCCATCTAGTGTCCTATCATAAGCATCATTAACCACATTAAAAAACACATACAGGATCCTATGTAATTTATACAGTGGTGGCCTTGGAACTGAACCCTGTGGTACTCTATTGATTAAAAATCTCACCTGTTGCATATCTATGAATGAAATTTGGCTTCCTGTAAGCTGTCCTTTCCGTGGATGTATGACTTTCCTGTTTTCATACAAGGAATTTTCTGTTTTGAATACTCAAAAAAAAGTAATTCAACAGATGAGTTAACAAAATCTTACTCTCCTGACTGTACTGCTAAGAACTGCTCCAAATGGCGTTTGGACTGAATTGCGGGCTCTGTATTTTCAGCTGAAACAAAAGTAAATTCAACTGGTCTTCAGACACCCAGAGCATTTGTATCACTGACCTGTCTCATCCCATCTCTAACAATGTCTGGAACATAACAGATAAAGACTTATGAATAATAATTCTTAGCTCTTAGCTTTCAAACACATTTTCTTGTTTGCCAGCCAAGGATGCCTCTTACGTCGTCCAAACCCAGCAAACTCACCAAAGGCAAGGAAGCAGAGCTGTGTCTTTCAGCGCCTGTTCATCAAAGAAGCTGTGCCATTATATGGGGGTGGCAGGCAGTGGGAGGGGATAAATTTCTTCAAAATTGCCCCCCTTGCTTCTCACAGAACCTTTGCTTGTACTGACCGAAATCCCTGCATCCTCATATACTTCTTTCGTAATTTCGATATGTCGCACTATTGTGTAGACCGCGAGTGATGCAAATCGATCTGGATCAAAGCAAAGCATCTTCACACAGCCCAAAGACAGGACGCTTGACCTGTAGGTTTGCAGTGGAGCCTCCCCAATAGGATTTGAGGACACAACAGATATTTATTCAGGCATGTTGAAGTTTGTTCCGCTCTGAAAATGAGTGATGAAGAGGAGGGTAGGAGGACTGCAGGGGTATTTTTCACTTGCAAGTCACATAACTGTCTGAGAAGGTAAATAATTGACTTGACAAAATGGTAAGCCTTTAGTAAAGTTCATGCCTAGAACTGATGAAATTGACTCCTTTTATGGATGCCTGAGATAAGCACTGTGACAATGTAGCATGTTTTTACACATAATCAAATACTACCTCCACTATGTCAAAGTGTTTATGACTTAAGTGGATAAAAAGTGATTTAACATCTCATTCATGCCACAGCACATGTGACTTACAGCCATCCATGGGCTACTCAGGAAAGTCATAGGCTCTGGCAGCAGAATAAATGAGAAGCCACTAAAAATCCTTTGATTGTACAGAGTAACACACGAAACCCACAGACATGCTTTTTGTGTGATGACTGTGCTCCGTCTTGCTGATAAGGGCATACTCACAACTATCAAAAGGGCTCTCCTGCTAATCAAAAAAGAGGAGACTTAATAAGCCATCCATCTTCCAATCTCTTATCCCACTTCAGGATCATATAGGTCGTAAAACAAATAATCATACTCTACAGGCAATTTAGAAGCACAAATTAGCCAAACTGCTGCTCTGCAAACCGTGGGTAGAAAGCTGCATAATATAGGAAGAATATAAAATTTCCACAAACAGAGAGTAGAGGCACAATTTGAACCATCAACCCTGGAGGTTAGAGGTATAATGCTACCACTGAGCCACCCCAGATCTAAAAACACCCAACCTTTTGTTTTAGGGGTAGAGGTAAAGGGGTTGCAAGGGACCCACTATAAATTATGAATTATTTCCTTTAGAAGCTTACATTAATACGGAAATCCTTTCTGATGTTTCTGCAGTAAAATTGCTTCGCAATTTGGGCAGACAAATCTCTGCTAACCTGACTCTAGACCCATGTGACTCCTTACCCTGCCGAATTCTAGCTGAAATGCCCCCATCTTTCATACACATATATAAACACAGATAAATAAATATCACTGTATCACACCCCCCCCTAGACATCCTGTGTGTTTTTTGCCACCCCAGTCCCCTGCATGTTGACACTGTACCTATAAAAGACATTTTTCTTCCCATCCCTCTCTGCGGACAGATGACTGATGGCGATGGGGGGAGGGGGTGGGGGGGTGGAGCAGGGGGTCCCTCCAGCAGTACCTTCCCATTGTTTTAGCAGATTCTGTTTTTATTACTCAGAGATTCTATGTCCTCTCTGGGACTATTACTTCCACTACATATAAAATGAATATCAACATTAATAATATATATTAATATTATATGATGATAATTATACTTTTTTATGCACTTTTTATCCAAATGTTCTGCTGGGTGTCAGTGAGGTGTTGGGGAAAATCTTTTCTTAATTTAAAATAAAGTTCACCAACTGTCTAACGATCGCTATATACAATGAGATGTACGTCAAATACATGGCAAGTTATACAAGTTATATTATTGTGTCTTTTTGTTGCTGTAATTACTACCACTAGCATTTAAAAACGAAATGCCATATGAAGATAGTGACACACAGGCAAAGGTCAAAGGTCAGCATTTATTCATTATGGTTTTCAGTTTTTCCCACCATTTAAACTGCCACCCTACACAGGCCAGCATGGAGAGCCGACTCATTGATGCACTCGGGCTTTGACCCTGACCACAGATTACACCTTGCTTTTAGCAAGCAGACCCACCCTTTCTCTTCCTATCATACTGGCATGCCCAGGGCGGCAGGGCAGCCAGCTGACCATGAACCTCTATAGGTTCCTTTTTCCCTCCCCGCTTAGGAGATTCGGTTCCTCTTCGCTGTGCTCATCTGGCTCTCTTTCATTTCTTTGTCTTCCCTTTTCCCTGTTTTTGAATTATTCTGTATAAATGATTCTGGAATGTATCACAACACACTGAATCACTGAATTCAGGTGTTCCGATCACTTACATGGATAACAATGTATAAAATCAAGCATCTAGGTATGGAGACTGCTTCTACAAACATTTATGAAAGAATCGGAGCTCAGTAAATTCAAGCGTGATATCATGCCACCTGTGCAATAAGTCCATCCGTGAAATTTCCTCGTTACTAAATATTCCATGGTCAACTGTTAGTGGTATTATAACAAGGTGGACAGAATTAGGAACAATAGCAACTCAGCTACGAAGTGGTAGGCCACATGAAATCATCGGGGATACAACATACTGAGGCGCACAGTATGCAGAAGTCGCCAACCTTCTGCAGAGTCAATAGCTAGAGACCTCGAATGACCTTCGGATTAGCTCAAGAACAGTATGTAGAGAGCTTCATGGAATGGGTTTCCATGGTCGAGAAGCTGCATCCAAGCCTTACATCACCAAGTGCAATGCAAAGTGTTAGATGCAGTGGTGTAAAGCACACTGCCACTGCATGGATCTTTTTTATTTTTACTGAATCCATCTATTGGATTCAGTAAAAATCCAATGGGTGAGTCTGGGTTTCAGGGGAATGGTTGCCAGGGGAATGGTACTTACCTAACTGCATTGTGCCAGGTGTAAAGATTGGTGGAGGGGGGATTATGGTGTGCGGTTGTTTTTCAGGGTTTGGTCTTGGCCCCTTAATTCAAGTAAAAGGAACTCTTAATGCTTCAGCATACAAAGCAATTTTGGACAATTTCATGCTCCCAACTTTTGGGAACAGTTTGGGGATGTCCTGTGCCTGGTCCAACATTACTACGTACCAGTGGACAAAGCAAAGTATATAATGACACGGATGAGTGAGTTTGGTGTGGAGGAACTTGACTGGCCTGCACAAAGTCCTGACCTCAACCCGACAGAACACCTTTGGGATGAATTAGGGCAGAGACTGAGAGCCAGGCCTTCTCATCCAACATCAGCGCCTGACCTCACAAATGCTGTCCTGGAAGGATGGTCAAAAATTCCCATAAATATACTCCTAACCCTTGTGGAAAGCCTTTCCAGAAGAGTTGAAGCTGCCATAGCTGCAAAGGTGGGCCAACTCCATATTAAAGCCTATGTATTAAGAATGGGGCATCATGTGTGTGTAAGCAGGTGTCCTGATACTTTTGGTAACATAGTGTATATTCATGTGATTAACTGAACATGACATGTGCATGACTGGCACTCTTTAAAAGATGTATAAAGCTATTGTTCTTCAGGGTTACTCTAATGCTACTCTCAACATATGACACTACTCTCACACTAAAATATTACAGATACCATTTTTGGGTTAAGGGGCTCATCAAGAGTAGGGTGTGGTTCTGTTCAAGATTCTGTTCATGATTCCCTGCTCTGAACTAAGGTACAACCACAGAAATGAGGTCTGGAATTGAGACGTTTAACAGGGAATGTACCAGGGTTTTTTCTTTCTTGTCTGGATAAAAACTTCATAGCCAACAAAGTTTTCTGCAAAATCAAATATCTTCTTGTGTTTGATAGAGAAAATCATTGAAAATATCTTTTGATTACCAAGATGAGAGGAGAGGCTTTAGGTACAGAAGGTAACACATGTGCTGTGGCAATTTCACCCATGACCTCCTGTCTGGAAAAGCGTTTTAACTGTCGGGGGTGGGGGGGAGCTGGCCGCCCGACTGGGATGCAAGCCCAAGGTGACCTCATTACAAGGATTTGTTCAGGCTGCCAGTCAGCATGTCACGCGCCGTCACTCAGAGCCACTGGTGGACAGATGCAGAAGGGATGTTGAGGAACTGGAAGGGCGGATGGCCTGGGCCACGCTGCCATCGCTGGACACCAGCTGACCGTCACCATGGATCTTCTAGAACGGGGCTGCGGCAGGTCGCCAGTCACCTCCCCAGCCTTAAGCAAGTCAAGGGTGTATCTTCAAATGCATCATTCAGGCTCGCTGACGTCCATTGGACAGAGTCAAGCCTGCAATTAAGTCACCCCCATTTGTACCGGTCAATCAATCAATGGCGTTTCGTTCACACAGACACTAGCTAATACGAAACGCATTGCCTCATGTCACTGGACAGGCTGTCGTCCAACAAGAGCAGCCCACAGCCAACCTGTTCATTATAGCTGGTGGAGACCGCCTGGATATTATGAAGCCATCGGCATTTGGCCTGGTTGGCCTGGCCAGCGGGTCAATAGGAGGTTTTGGGTTCATCCTCCCATGCAGACCCAGGAGAACAGATATCATTATACATTTTAGCAATTCAGCTTCAGTAAATATTACTTAGATATTTAACAATGTTACTAATTACTGTGTAATAATATTGACGTATAATATTAAATATACATAAATATTAATTACATTTCAAAATTATAACAGCAATTTTTTCTCCTCTATGGAGGAAATACATATCAATTATGTGTGTGTGTATATATATATATATATATATATATATATAATAGATATGTATTAGATATGTATGTATGTATGTATATGTATATATATATATATATTATATATATATATATTGTATGCATAATATATGCCTACCACTTTAAAACAAAAAATATGTAATGTTAATGTCTTAAGATCCTCACATGGAATAAAAGTAGCAAGCTCACTGGTTCCTGAATCAGCCAAGTCTGCCTCTAACCGGCCGACAGGACAAATGTTAATACTATGTTCATTTGTGATTTTGGGGAGGAGGTGAGCATTTCTCTTTAAAACCCTATAGCAAGATAACAGCTATGATATGAGGTTTGGCCAACCAAGCGACAGATATGAGGCTTGGCTCCTGGAAGATTGAAGTATGGCATCTACTGTGATCACAGTAAGGGCTTGGCACCTGGGTTGGTCCAGCCCCTTTGCTATACAGTATCTGTTCCTTGACTGGCCAGCAGGTATCGCTGACCATTGAATGTCCTTCACTCCTAGTGCTCCATATGGCTTAATGAGCTATGCTGTCCCCTTTTGTCACTATGTTCCTGTATTGTAGACTGTATTTTGGCTCAGTTGCTTGTTTTGCACCTTTGTTTAATTCCTGCTTGTGCCCCAGATTTGTAAGTCTTGTTATCCTGGTTTCTCCTAGTGTTGGAACCCTTAGGTATTTGTTATAACCCTCATCTGTGTCTTGTTCCCAACCCTAGTGCTTGGTTAAATGTTTTGGTGTTGTTGCAGCTGTTGTGGCTCCATGTTTGCTGCTTTTCTGCTATAGTTACTCCTGCTATAGTTACTCCTGCTATAGTTTCTCCTGTTATAGTTATTCCTGCTATAGTTACTCCTGCTATAGTTATTCCTGCTATAGTTACTCCTGTTATAGTTATTCCTGCTATAGTTATTCCTGCTATAGTTATTCCTGCTATAGTTACTCCTGCTATAGTTATTCCTGTGACTACGTTTTTATTTATTTGCTTAGTTTCTTTTACCCTTCATGGTCTTTTTGGTTTCTTGTATGTTTTTTGAGTTTAATAAAGTCCTGTTTTATGAGCCACAACGTGGATTATCCATCCTTCACCATTCCCGTCCCTAACTGAATTTGATCAGAATTCAATCTGAGGGGAACCTAAGAAGATAGTTACTAACAATAATAATTACAATAAGAGTGATGCTGACCTTTGGCTTACAGCTCAACGGTCAGAGGCCTATAGTAGAGCGGACAGAGCCAAGGAACAGTAGCCTGTAAGATACTGTGAGACAGAACGGACACAAAGAGCAGATGGACTTGGGCAATTGATTCAGCAGCCTGCAGGACCAGAGCGTATTTATATAGCATGCAGAATCATTTGAATCATGTGATGTTATCTAAGTCATGTGACGCCATCTGAGTCAGATGATGCCATCTAATTGTAGTCTATAAGACCGAGTTTGCTTTTGGACTAAGTGCCCACACCCTGATGCCTGGCCCCATACCCAGCTCCCCCTCGTTAAGCAACCCATCACCTGTTTTCCTGTTTTTCCTTCTGTGGATCCTGAAATGGTTCCTGCTTTAATCAAACCCATCTCCTGTCCCTTCACGTCTACTCAAAGCAACTCAAGTCACAGAAAGCAACACTTTTTTCCAACTCGAAAGGTCAGGACCAGGAAGGTTGCCAGTTCAAATCCCAAACTTGGCCTGTTCAAATCCCAGTTGAGCCCTTGAGCAAGGCCTTTAACCCGTGATTGCTCCAAAGACTGGCCGAGCATGACTGCATGTCATTTTGGATTGAAGCATCTGATAAATAAAAGCACATTCATGCCTTATATCCTTCTAAAGAAGCCACAGAAAGGTTTGCGAAACCACTGGCCGGACATGCATTATAGTAGAAAAACAAAATCTGGGAGACTATCCTGGGTGCTGATGCCTTGTCAGCCAGGAGGGGGCATCAGTGGGTGAAGCTGAGGTCTGAGCAGACGATGAGAATCACAGGGACAGCCTGGCTTGGGCTTCTGAGGCCCATTTAAGCATCATGTCTAGCACTCATCACACCTGTAAATTACACCGCTGTGGGGGTTATGCGACTGCGAATGGGACCACATTACGCTGTGTACTTGATTACCTGGAGCTTTTATGTGTGTTGTGTGGTATTTTAAAAACCACCTTGCTTGCAGGGCCACTGATTGACACTCCGGAAAGTTATATATATCCGGCTTCGTCACCAGCTCGTGAAGTCTGTGGTACCCTGGGGGACCAGGTGCTTTACTGAGGCATCCAGCAGACACTCATGATAGGGTGGAGTCATGCGGAAGGGGAACCATGGGGGATAGACACTGGGGTGGTGGCACCGCGTGCTGCTGTTTTTCATGACAGTCCAGGAAGGGAGCGGGACCCTCTACTGCACACAGCAGACTGAGATGGGTGTGGACACCCCAAGATGGGCAAAGGCACATGACCGGTACCTGAGCCTTAGTATCATTATAATTAATATGAAGAGAACTTTTCCAAACAACATTCCTGTTCCATCCCAATGCCTCCCATCCCAATTCCGAGTGATTCTATTGGCTCCGCCAAACGGAACAAGTCTCACACAAAGGCATAAGGAGAGCACGCTATTCATACCACAAGCCTGTGTGACTAAAGAATTCCAAAAGTATCCCTGGGCAGACATTACACCAGGCGGGGACCTCGAACCCTGCAGTGTGAGAGCCAACCACAAGGTCCTAGGGGTGCACAGTCCATTAAAGACTGAAGGCAGCTACAAGCTCAATGGCCCAGGAGAAATAGTTCCTGGCTCGAACCTTGGCCTAAAATCGCTTTGGTAAAACTTCAGACATTTATGCTATAAAAACCTGTAAGCTATGATATTTACCATACCATCTCATCTAAGCGATTAACTAATAATGTTTTTCTTTTTGAAACATATTACAGAGCCTGCACTTCTGAGTGATTCCCAGCCCAGGACTAATCTGCACGCATCCAGAGTCTTTCCCCATCGGGGCCAGATGCCATCCCTCTGCCTGGCAGCTCCTGTTATAAAACTCTTCACACTTACTCTTATCTATCCCTTGGTGAACAGGGGAGGCCGGCTTGGTACATAAGGTGGCAGGAAGCTGGGCTCTGCATGCCGGCGCCGTGGAGATGTGGGTGTCAGATTAGGATATATGAGGTTTCATTTATGCCCTCTTTGCAGGTGTAATAAGCACAGCAAGATGCGAGTCGGCAGCATGTGCAGCCTACAGGGTGACGCCAAGCTTCCATTCTGCTGCTGCTGTTGTCCTGTTCTCCCGTGACGGCCCGGTATCGGCGGGGACCACAGATATTGCCGGATTCAGGGCTCCTGCGGAGTGGAAGCGAGACGGGAGAGGTATGTGTGACGGGAAATTGCTGCAGAGTCCACTGGACTCAAGGCAGCCACTACCCACCCCCTCATGTGATCAAGGGACTGAACACAAAGCAGGAGGCAATTTATATGTGCAGCAAACAGTAGGGGGCAGCGGCAGGCAGGTCTGCATTCTGAATGCATTTTTCTTTGTTATTGAAAATAAAGATAGACATTCATATGTTATCTACTGCTACAAACTATCCTGTAATATAGATGTCACATGACACAGACCTTCATATATTATAGTGTCACATTTAGACTGTCTCGTGTCATAGATTGTCCTGTATTGTACACTTAGACATGTAGCAAATTGACTTTCATATGTATAGACTCCCCTGTAATATAGACTAATGTATGCTATGGATGGTCCTGTAATATAGTGTAACGAGATATTTCCCTGCTATTAAAGCTACCAATTGTCATAGACTGACTAGTTATATGTTATCCTGTATTATATGTTGATGATTTGTGATTTATATTTACACATGTCCTAATTCACAGTCATTCCTGTTTATAGTCTGTCCTGCTAAGAATCGCGACCTACCCCATTAATAATGTTCCATTAGTAATCACCTCCTACCTCATCGCTCATCCTGCTAATAATCACATCGTGTTTCATAGCTCATCCTGTTAATAATCATGCTCTGCCCCATAGCCTATCCTGCTAATAATCACATCGTGCCCCATAGCCTTTCCTGCTAATAATCATATCCTACCCCATAGCCTATCCTTTGTAGGATCACACACACACGCACATACAGCAAAGGCACCCAGATAACAAACTAAAAGGAAAACGAACATTCCAAGTTTTATGGCCCAGATGTTTGGAAAACCTTGACATAGACAGTCTGAGCTTGGTATAACATGGTACCCCCTTCAGTGGACTAGCATAAGAGGGGGTGCACCATTAACTACCGATAAGAGGATGGGGCAAAGGAGACCAGTGCTTCCACACACACACACACACACACACACACACACACACATACCATGTATACCTATCTTTATGGGGACACTCCATTCATTCCTATGGGTATAACCCTGATTCCAAGTATGACACCCTTAACCCCTACCCACACCTAACCTTAACCATAAGTAACCAAGCAAAATATGAGATTTTTGGCATTTTTATGATTGCAGACAGATTTTTATAAAATTGAGGTTATCCTTATGAGGACCAAAAAAATGTCCCCACAAGGTAGAAAATAACTGTTTTTATCATACTGTGGGGACATTGGGTACTATATGTATCTCACATATTAGTGCCTATTCTAGCTTTCCCACATAGAAACTTGTACATTAAATATATATATATGTATGGATATCCACCCAGATTCTCACGTCTATCTTAGGGAAATTAAGAAACATTTAAAGCAATGTAAGAATGTACCTTAGTTATCACTCTGCCTTTTATAAGATATGCCTAATACCAGGACCCCCCCCCCCCACCACCGCATTCCTGAGAACCACTAGGCTTATCTGGTCTCATAAATTAGCCATTGGTGCCTTTTGCCTTTTCCTTTGTCCTCTACGTTTTACTTCGAATGAATGAATCAAGATTTATGCTTTTAAACGCTGATATTAAATTATTTTAATAAGCCAAGTTAACTACAAATTGTAATTTACAAATGTTTCATTAAGAATGTTATTCTAGGAAAATAATGGCAACTCTTAAACTAGCCTAGGATTAAAATGTGCTGTATGACTTGGTAACTTTTATAAAACTTATCCAAAAGTGTCAATATCTGGCAATGTGTAATTCAACAACGCATACTATTTCCCGACGTGAATAACCATTATGTAAGGCATAACTTTAATTAGGAATTAATTATTGCAAATTGTACGATGTGTAGAACTCCCGGTTACTATGTCATATTTGGTATCAAATTGACAGACAAATTCTCCCAGATACAAATCTGATTACGGATTGTCATGTACTGTAATTGCACATGTCAAAAGTTAAAAACTTTAATTGAGATCTTCTCTAAAGGGGTCTGTGACGTACTCTGCCCACTACTCAAGATGGCCCAAACTATTGGTCTGAGTGTAGAAATTCCCAGAAATGAATATGCATGGACCTTAGACCTTTCAAATCTCACACCTCGAACCCCCTCTGGGGGATGGAGCAAATTAATAATAATTAATTTCCCTATATAAAGATGGAGACACCCATTATTTGAGCTGATTTTTCCTACACCTTCTAATTACTGTGTCCTGTCGAATTGCCTATCCTCCTAATAATCACATCCTATCACGCAGTCTATCCTGCTAATAATCACACCCTGCCCTATAGCCTATCCCGCTAATAATCACATCCTGCCCTATAGCCTATCCTGCTAATAATCA
>JAODKN010000079.1:16415437-16435862 GCA_026774425.1 Petrocephalus zakoni
AGCGCCAGTGCTTGTGGTCAATTAATCTGCAAAGTTTACTGCTATAAGCCCCACCCAGTACTCTGGAGTATGGACTACGATCATGCAGAGTTCCAACGTTGGTAACGCAACGGTTCTTGAAAAACATTTTGGTTCCTGAAAAAGGTTCCTGCGATGGGAAATCACCTCATTTTCCAAACTGATAGAGAGCCAATTCTTTGTGGGAAGGCCATGGCCAAAGGGCCCATGTTACAGAAAGACCTTCCTAGGGCCCACGAGGAGATGAAGTAGAAGTTATATGTCATGTGTTCCCTCCTGCATCCTGTACTCACAGCAAAAGTAGAATGCTGTAGGAACCCAGGAAATTAATCTAAACAATCAGAAGCGGGAGTGGAAGTATGTGAAGATGTCTCCTTTTATCATCTTCAGGGACTGAGTTTCCAAATGGCAAGGAGTGGGAGGTCGAGAGACTCCAGGGTCAAACAGAGCAAGGACAGCGAACCATGCGTGAGGTGTCTGAGATTCACTAAATGAATCACTAATAGGATCAACCATAGCCCATCTATCGGCTGGTTGTATAGTGATTGGTTTCAGCATGACAAAATATTTGATGGCTAATATAGCAGTTATGTGTTGCAATGAGCAAAGAAAAAGGAGTATTGTGCCTTTAAGACACTCACTTTTGCCCTGTATAAGTATAACATATGCACTGAGACAGTCTCTGTCCCTTTGAATTTCATCTGGTAATGTTACCCTTGTACATTCTATAGATCAGCAGATGTTCCAAGTTGTCATTTTTTGATAACCGACGACCAAGGAAAATCTCCCAAGGGGGACTTCCTCCAGCTAGCAAAAAGTATATCGAAACGGTTGCCAGTTAACCCCTCTGTTCGAGTATCTGCCCTGCAAAAAATCTGTGCAATCACTGGGTAATCCTCACATCTGCAAAGTAATAATACTTCTAAAAAGAAATGCATTGTAATGTCAAGAGGTAATTAGCTCGCAGACAGCAGCATTGTTGTTTAATTACTCTGTTTATTTGCCGGTCGATTTGCTTGTTTTCGTTACATCGGTTGGCTTGCTTTCAAATCACTCCTGACTATTCATTGTTGTGATTTAAATCGTCTTGGTTTGACTGGTATTTATTGGCTAGTTTGTCACAGGCACACAGACCAACACAAATATACATAGTTCATATATTCATTTCTATGGGCATAACCCTAATACTAACCATGATATCCCTATCCTTCCCTTAACCATTACTTAACCAGTAAGTAACCAAACAAAATAAAAAAACTTCATTATTTTAGTTTTTGACTGCACTTGCATATTTTTATAAAAGTGAAGTTTACATTGTGGGGACCTGAAAATTGTGCCCTTAAGCTAAAAAGTAACAGGTTTTACTCTATTTGGTCCCCACAATGTGGGGGATGGGGGTGAGAGAAAGAGAGGCCGTCGGTCGATGGGCATGCTTGCTGGTGCGGAGAGACGACCCACTGTGGCGTGGAAAATGATGCGTCGGCCGTGGGGAAGCCAGCTGAACAGGCGGCTGATAAGGGCACTGGGCGAAGACTGTGAGATGGAGACGTGTCAATAAGCCAGTGTGTAGAATCCGCCACCTTCGCTTAAGGGTCCCTGAATTCAGTCGAGGTGATGCACTCCTCTCTGGACCGTGACAGTGGAACAGTGGAGCGGATAATGCTGTCCTTCACCCTTAGGGTGGATCAGCTGACACATCTGACGGCCGATGAAAGTGAATCGTAAGGCAAGAGATGGAAGACGGAGAAACAGAGCCCCACTTCCAAGAATGGAAGCTAACTGATTATCTTCATGCCTAATTGGACTTTTGTTTGATGCGTAAAGTAACTCCTCAGTGGAGTCCAACCCCACCTTCTGTCAGATTTTGAAACTGGCCACTGTTTGAATGGAAGCCCCCCCCCCACACACACACACTACACCCCCAGCCAGCCGTGTCATGCTGCCAGTCACTTCTTACTTACTGTTATGAGAAGGGATATCACAATGAAGATATCAGCTCACATCATAATAAGCGCTTTCACCCTGAAGTTCCAGAACCTGGCCCCTGGTTACTGGTTCCTGAGCTATGTTGACCGGGGGGGGGGGGAGACTGGCAGTATTAGACAAAACTAATTATTGTATTTTGCAAAATACAAGCAAAATGTACTCACTAAATGTAACTGAAATTTAAAAAGAATTCCATCTACTCAATATCTGCTCCACTACATCTCTTTTTCTGTACTTCCACATAACTTCTGAGTTAGCTAACGCTGTAAGCGCCTCCCCAGTTTTTTGTGTTTAAACGAAAACTACCTAATCAAGAGTAGGTACTAAAAAGTTCCGGAACTGTCTCCAAGGAACTACAATCGGGCCAAGTTAATGCGATATGAAAGCGACAAAAGTCCCTGGAAAAGGTTCTGTTTCCAAAAAGAAGCTCCTACAGTGTGAAAGCTCTTAATTACTGCTGTGGGAGGAATGTCATAATGAGAGATATCAGCACACATCTTCATTACTGCTGTGGGAGGAATGTCATAATGAGAGATATCAGCACACATCTTCATTACTGCTGTGGGAGGGATATCACAATGAGAGACATCAGCACATATCTTACAGTAATTACTTTTGTGGGAAGGATATCATAATGAGAGATATAAGCAAGTCTTCATTACTGCTGTGGGAGGTATATTATAATGAGAGATATCAGCACACTTCTTAATCTACCACAGGCTTATTAAGGGAATAAAAGAGTGATTCCAATATTTTCATTTATTTTTGGAGCAATATCAGCAGGCACATCAGATACCAGCCTGGAGCATGTGAGACTCCCTCAGGTCTCTCCACACCTGCATCACACCCTCTCTCCCTCTCACTCATTACCAGACAGTAACTTATCCCCCCACCTTAGGGGGATGGTGGAGCCATACACCCGATGAAGAGGAGAAGCCTGAATTCACTTTGCGACAAGTTTTTAAGTAATTTTTACAGGTAGGCCATGCTGATTCTGTTAAGATTCAAGGGGTTGTGTGAGGCTCTCTGTGACTTCCAGCTTTAGCTCCTTATATTGCTATCACAGCAATATAAACCATTTCAGTGAAACCAGACAAATTCACACAACGTGATGTAACGATGCGTGCTGCCAACCCAGTGCAAGAAACACTGTCTGCTTATACATGTACACTCATGAAATATATATGAGTGCAACAGAGGAACCCAGCTTGTGTCCTTCAGAAGAACGCTCCAAAATGAAATCAGATAAATACATGGGATTCAAATAAACATGAGAGAGAAGGCAGAGGAACGAAGGGGGGGTGACTGATTCCGGTTTAATGTGAACAATGTACTTATGACAGTCTCCTCATTACTATTCCAATTTAAAGAGCATTTTTAGCACACGGAGAAATGAATGCTTAGTCCTTTTTATGTACTGTGTGTCTCTTAGCAACACTTAGCAACACCCAGGCTAACAGGTTGGGAATGTGGGTTTTAGGCAGCAAAACAGAATTTTTTTTATGACAGCTATAAGCAAAAATCTTTGAAGAAAAAGTGCTTTCTCTTCCTGTCTTATAGGGCACACTGTGACACTGTTAACTCTGCAGGTGCATGAATCGCACAGCCAAAAGCATGAGAGGGCTTCATAGGACTCATCAAATGCTCTTCAGCCTCCAACCAGCTAGACCTTAGTCAAGCAAAACAATGAATTCAGAATACTACCATCCATCCATCCATTAAACCATTTTATCTGCGCCACCTCAAATCAAAAGGAACACTTGCTCAGAGATCCCATGTTAGCTGTACACAGCTAGCTGTACAAGTTAGCTGTACAAGTTACTCCATAGTGGGAAGGGGGGGGTCTTCCCCAGCCTGACGATGACTAACATGACCTCTATGGGGACAGTGCTACAAAAATGCACCAAACTGTGCATAAGTTTCCACAAGCCTGACTTGAAAATGCACACAGTTTAAAAATCCCTCCTACTGAACTGTGCTTGAGGAAATGTGTATCACACAACAGGAAGAAAGATGTCACAAGGCCCTGAAAAAGTTGTAAATATTCTAAAATGCACCTTGCTATAACCACTTAGCCATTAAAGTCCATAAAACTGGGGTTAATCCACACCAGTGCTGATCCAATGCTAGCCTATCATTAAAAGATCCCTCCCTCCCCATCCAATTAAGAGGAATCTTAAAGAGAAGATTCTCAAAGAGAAGAGCGGGTCTTCAGGAAGCCATCATCAGCCGTCTCTTAACGGTCAAGTTGTCCAGCTTTCAGATACAGATGGTGCTGGAATTCAAATTAAGTCTAGGTTTCTCCTTATCCTGCAAAACAGGTCTATCTTCTACCATCAGGGGTTGATGCACACAGCCTGTGTTTACGTGCAGTGGAAAATGTCTTTTTAACTTGTTTAGCCAACGTCACTGCACTGTCACAGATTGTCTACAATAATCTTCTTCTATGTGAGAAGCTTAAGCCACGCAAAGGAAATGCTGTAACTATCAGAATATTGAGGACCACGCTATTTCTACCAATGGAGGGGAGACTGCGATGGGTGGTTCCTTGCCTTGCCTATAGCCTTTGGGATAAGCTCCAGACCCCCCGCAAACCTGAAGCAGTTTCAGAAAATGGATAGATGGACAGATGGGGGGAGATTGATTTTGCGATATCCCACCTTATATGGCTCCAATTTAGAATATTCTAGCAGAATGTTTATTCCTAATATCAAGCCCACCATAAACCAGAAAACTAGAAAGAGCTAGTTTTCATCTGGCCATGAAATTCCAACAAGCTGTCTCATATATTAGGCAATAAAGCACCCCACAAGCCGTTATTCCTTTAATTTGGTTGGATAGGTTTCTTATTTTCCAGGAACCCCATATGAATGATGTAATTTATCAATCTGGAAGGGAGGGGTTCCTTCATGCCGAGGGTCTCCATCTCATCTCAGCTAGCAGTCAGTGGAATCCCAACACTTAGCAGCGTGCCCAACAACCAGACAACCGCACACCCTTTCAGAAGCACCCTTCTGAAAGAGGAACGCTGTCGTTACATCATCATAATGGTCCTACATTTCTTAGCACGGAGAAAAGGCTTCTAAGGAACAGCCCCAAGACAGGCAGTTCTGCTATGGTGGAAGAGTAAGAAAGAGGACATTTCTGGACACCTACTTCTTCTCAGATGTATCTGTCAAAGGAGTGTAGACGCTGAGCACTCCGGCAGCGTCTGGAAGGAACACACTGCAACTAAATAAAATCATGGCACTCTCACACCAGCTGAAGAGCGAGAGTCTACAGGCCGCCTGCTACCCTGGGAGATCCTTTGCATGCAGGAAAGACCATCCCACTATCCAAACTATAGATGATACCTGTAGGATTAAAACGAACCAAAACAAAATCTCTGAAATAAAAGACATCAGTGTGCTGTCAATCCCCCACAGACCACGCTATCGCTGCATGAGTTCTGATGCCTCAGTTTAAGTCTGAATACATCTAAGCATGACAAGAAGTGCGACTGAACAGTTCCCAACCACTCAGACCGACCAGAACCCAGGCATCTCCTTGTGGTCCAGCAGTACATCTCACAAAGCTGTGGCCATATTAGCATTAAACACCCCTGCCTGAGCCATCACCATCTCACCGGGCTATTTTATGGCAATTATTTATCTTTCCCAGTGAACCTTCCTGTTCATCTTCCCTGCGGTTTGAAATCCTGGCAGCCTGACTTCTGGCAGGATTGAGAGGAGCGGCTCCCTGTCGCCACGTTCCCTAGCCGAGAAGGAGAGGTGGTACCTCCCAGCAAGCCGTGCAGCTTCAGAGGCACCAGGCTGGCCTTCCCCACGTGTCAAATGTTCCCCACCAACCATACATTTCAATTTAGCGCCGCCGCCGAATTTGCATGTGTCCACACGGGCTCTGTCCTGACAGCTCCTCATTTTCCTGTTTGCGGGCGGACGAAATTAAACTTTGGGACAGATGTATGAGCTTGATCAAAACCCCATTAATCATTTGCCCGAGTGGCATTTCGTGGGGGTGGCACGCCTCCCTTCAGATGAGCCCCACTGCTATTGCTGTGCACTTTTGTCCACATGTGAGAGGACCCCCCTCAGTGAAGTCACATGATCGGATGCTGTGGGGCTCCCCTGTTTGAATGCTCCGAAGGCTGGGGCATGGCCACTCTTACAGCCCCAAACAGGAACAAAGGGTGAGTCCAGACCCACATAAGATGGACCTCAGCTTCTTGTTTGACTTCTGTCTTCTGTCTCTCTTCTCTTTATTGTCCTAAGATGAGACGACATGAAAGCTGCTATACCGCAGCTTAAAAATCCTCTCTGCCCCCCTCTAGGGCAGTTAACATGTTGTTAAGATGCCCGTTCATGGGTATATGGGCGAGCGTCATGGATAACATCATGCCTCAGCATGGTGCTAGGGCTTGTCATCTGAATGTGCTCCACCAGGACACATTTATCCCGTGTTGATGCAGACCTCCAAGCAATCTGGCATCTTCCCACAACTTGTCGGGAATAACCTGAGGGCCAGTGTGAACGCTAACTAGCTCTCAACAAATCTCTCCTGGTTAACTAAAGACAATGATGCAGGAAATATAACATTTAGTAGTTGACCTAAGTTGACCTCTCACCCTAATGGTGTTCCCTACTTCTTGTTAGGATCTCATCACCTATTGCAGCTAGTACTGGACACAGACATATACTTCTCCTCCATCTATCCGAGGCCTAACTGGTAACTGGAGGTGGGTGAGTGGGTTGGGGGGGGGGGGTGAGAATCTAACCAAAGCTCAAAAGCTCCTTGGAGTCCTCAGCGGGGCGAAATTCATACTTAATTGCTACTCTGAGAATGTAGTGGCACAGGTCAGCCATAAACAACCATTCTCCATTAAGGATGACTGGTTACCTCCGAGAGTAAGGATGTACATCTCCATCACTTAAGCCAAAGCGATACACATCTTGATGAATTGCCAACAATCCAACACATTACAGATACATATGAAGCAACTACTAATGCTATACGATTTGATTCACCCCACAGCAATGCAGTGCAATTCAACACGATTCAATTCTGCACAATATGGTACAAACCAGAACAAATTTAGAGTGGGTGAATCAATCTATATATAAAAAATAGGCAAAAGATTATTGTCATATTTCTAAATAATAAAACAACAGGACCTCTACTAATAATTATATATTATTAAACTGGATTTTACTAGTGCAAAGATGTTACAAACAATGCATCCTGAGTTCATCCCAAATTGTATCTGGTGCACATTTTTTTAGGGACAATCAAATCGTGAACTTTAATGTTGGTGCAACGGTGCAAATCGGTGAATCTTACCATCCCTATCCAAGAAGTATGAAGCCAGATCGACCTAGGCTAGATTCAGCATTTATACCATTAGAATCAGTGACTCAAAGAAGAACCTGTACCTTGACTTGCCCTGTACAAAGCAGCAGTCACAGGTATAGCGTGCTTAAAGCAATGAGCCATCCAAATGGAGACAGCAGTTTACAATCAGTGGAAGTTTACAAATTAAAAGTAGCTTGAGTAGCCCATTCCCCATGCACACCTCTGATAAAATACACAGGACATCTAATTCACAAATCTAATCAGAGACTAGCTTTATACATGAAACGCTTCTCATTTTGCACTCACAGCTGAAATGCCCCACTAGGCCAATCACTGTAGAAACAAACAAATGACTGGACCTTGAAATTCTTTTTTCACTAATACAACACTTACTGATGGACAGTCACTGAGCATGAGTCGGCTGATCACGAAATGCGGTAGGCAGCCATGAGAGCTGCAGTTGGGGGATGGGGGGTCAAAGGTCATTGCTGATCTCTCCGGACCCTGACTGTCCCTGGGAAGAAGCGGGGGGCAAAACTCGCACCGACAGGTTCTCATAAACGTGCAGTGTTGTGGGTAAACATTTCTGCATTTCTTCTTACGTTATACACAAATGCATAGTACTCACAGAGGAAGATGGAGAGAGACGGGGTGAAGAGAGAGGAGGGGAGTGATAGAGAGAGACAGATAGAGAAAGAGTGAGAAAGAGAGAGAGGGATGGCAGGTGAGGTTCATGCCCACCACACCGACCACTTTCCCCTGGGAGCCTTCAGAGTCTAACCCAATAGGAATGTGTGTGTGGGGGGGGGTCTTATTCACTGAGCTCCTGGCCCCCAGGAAATGAGAGCTGCTCAGCCTTTACCCTTTCACGAGGTTCAGCCCCCCTGCTGCATGCATAGCTCCATGGTGTGAATTAGAGGGTCATGTTGAGCCGTGGTGGTGCTGCTTCCGAGCCCGCAGCTCCTAGTCCGCCACAGACATCTACATGAAGGATCTGGGAGGATGGAATGTGAATGCACCTGGGGCGCCCCCCCATTGCATTAGCTTCTGTAATTTACCATCTTCTCGTTTCACAGTGACAGCAACCAACCACATTGCACTGTGGGTAAAATATACCCCAGGTACACAGTAGGATTACTCTATATCCACCCTTAATAAGTCTTTACTCACTAATATGTCATATTCCACATCAATCCATTTGAAGTCAAATTCAAAGTTCAGTAATCTGGTTAGAATTATTATATGGGATTATTATTTCTTAACCTTTTATACTAAGTCTACATATATGTACTGTATATCATCTATACATGAATAATAGATTATATGTATAACTGAAATGCTAGCTTATTGGCTGCTACTGAGGTCTTGAATTCCGATGCATTTCAACCATCCCGACATGTTCCGAATGCACCACGTCATGTCATTAGCATGTCCGTGTGTGGACTGCACTGGAGAGGTCAGCGTTCTGAGACAACTAATTGGAGAGAGTATGCCACTTGACGCTTTAATCCTCAGAGAAGCATAGCTGGCCGGGTTAATCATGTCTGACGCTCATGCATCTTGAGGATGGGTGCACTGTGCCCTCTATTGGCAGCCTGAGGGAATGAATGAATGCTAACGTCACAACAAATTATGCAGAAATGCAAATTGCGTCATTTTTAATCTGCAAAGAACGGACAGAATACAATTGCCGGAGCATTTCATTTCCTTCTCAGACGCTGTGCCTTTTAGGCACTTGATTCAGACATTGATGGGCCAAATTCAGACATCACTCATCACCAGTGACATATTTGGGGCCCAACTGCAGGCTGACTGAGCTGATGGCTTGTTTCGACACCAGTGAACGTGACATTAAACCTGCAGCCTTGACTCTCCGGAGCACGGAAGCAGTTTTTCTAGCCTGGGTATGGCTTGCAATTCACAAACACCCAGCCCTAGATATGCAAATCATTATACCCTCGTGCCCCCCCCAGTGGGCCGGCCACGCTGGGGCGAGGCCCAGGCAGGGAGGCAGGTCAGTACCAGATTGTCTGATGTCCAGTTTTCTGTGGACCTTCCTGAGAGAAATTCTGTTTATAAAAACCAAAGCATAACAACAAAAAAATCTCAGCTGGTTGAGGGGCGTGTCTGTTTAAAAACCCGCACACACATACACACACAAACACTCATTTCTCTCTTCCCTTTGATCCCTGGTATATAGGAGAAAAATAGTGTAGGTAATTCCATTTGTAATTATATGATGCATTTGCACTTTTTAATTATACAGCAATGCTAACCCCGACAAACTATATCGTTGCGAGCAGACAGTGATAATTACAGCAGGGACATTGAACTGATGCACAGTAACTCAGTAACTGTGAAACAAAAAAATAATCTCTGCTAACAACGTATAAGTCCTGGGTGTCCCCTGTGCCCGGGGCTGTCTGAGATAGGCGAGGGACCCCTGTGACCCTGCACTAGATAAGCAACTGGGAGAAGGATGAATGGAGGGATTTAAGGAACACTACAGAGACCTAAACAAGCAAATCTGCCCTGTTCTGTCTTTGTGGGGGTTTCCCTTGGAGTGGAGGATACTGACACTCACAACTGGCCAGAGTGGCAGAACGACGCTGCCATGCAATTGGCACCACTCAGCATGTCGCAGAATAATTATCGACTCTAAAGCCAGTCATTTGTTTGGGTTTCGGCAGGAGTGTTTAAGAAGCCTTATTGTGTTAGGGGTTTATGCCAGGGCCACTGACCCCTACACCTTCTATTACCATGGGGCTTCAAAATTCACCCTTCATTAGATAATTACAACCTACCGACAATGAAGCCCCACCTCAGTTGAACCAGTGGCCGGGGGGGGGGGTGTTCACATGAGCACCATGGACTGGGTTGAAATGCAATCAAGGGATCTGGCCCAGATCTACAGGCAGGGGTGAGGCCATGATGGAATCGGGCCCCTGGAAGTCTGGCTGCATGCGATGCCAAAGGGTCAGGCGACACTCACCATCACCCTCAATGCTGTTTGCATTACTTACCAAGTGCAGGTCCCGGGACCAGACCAGAACGGGCTGAGATTTGGTGCACTTTTACTGATCGATACCAGTGGTCGTCAAGTAGATGAGAGTATGAAATGTAAAAACAAACTGGTGAAATTTGTTTGTGAGGATCTTCTCTCAGCCGCTGGGCAGCAGCTAGGTGTTTGCGGGGGCCCTGAGGTAGCTTTCTGCAGCACAATGCATGCTACCCCCACCCAGCTGCTGCTGGAGTTTGATGTTCTAGGGGCTGGAAAGGTGGCAACTCAAGAGCTTTGCACCCAGACCCCGGGATGGATGCCAGTTTGGGTTATTGTAGGACCATCACCGGGTAGGGGAACATGGGGGCACCTCTGGGGCCGAGGAGCGTCCCACTGAGGAGGGAAGCTAGAGGCGCAAATGGAATTTCTGAGCGATGTGGCGACTGAATTTCGCAAATTTACAGGGCCCTTAACCTTGGGGGGGTTTGGTGCATACTGGTAGAAGCAGTCACATGACCCCCCCCATGCCTGTCACGCATGCTGATAATCCACAGTGCCCAGAAGATCCTCTTTTGGCTAAACACCTTCCTGCCTGCTGGGATGTTTAAGTATTTCAAAGCAAACTAAATAAATCACCTAGCAGCGCCACCCCAAAGGAGGCACTGGGCAGCAGGCCCATCAACTAAATCAACGCATAGTCTTACTTTTACTCTTCATTTATTCATTTTATCACAAATATACCCCAAACCTAAGCAGCAGCTCATGCATGGCTGCAAGAAAAAGTTTCCATGTTAGGAGGCTAAGATCCGGGGAGTTTATTTTTAAGACTTTGGGCCGGGGAGGGGGGGGGGGGGGGGCTCACTGTAGCGATAGCGGAGCCGGGTTTCTCATCCACATTCCTGCCACCAGCAGCTATGTGGTCTATCGGCATTTAAAACCGGACCAGAGCCATACCAGAACCAAGCACAAAGCAGGAGGGTGTATGGCCTACACCCCGGGAAGAGAGCAGTCCCCTTCACTGCCGTGATAATCATCCCACTCCTGACTGATGTCTACATAATTCAAATCAACAAAATTTTTCTTCAGGATTTGGATCAGGCAGTGACTGTAATGATATTTAACTTATAACAGGACCAGGAGCACTTTAAGGAATGGGCCTTACGCCCAGGGTCTTCTGAAAAAGAATGGCCCTCAAAAGGCATCCCCCGGGCGACAACTACTCCATCGAAGAAAATAATAGGAGGCCCTCTGGCAACTCAAATAGCTCTGGGGCCTGTGGCCATGTTAATGTGTCCCTGCATAACAGCGAGTCTTACAACGGGCTGGAAGAAACATACCTTCTGTATAAGACAGGCCAAGCCCTTACAGCTCCTGTGCCATTTAACCCCCTGGCAAACCCAAAGCAGAGAATATGAGACCATAGGCTCACATTTATCTGGCTATTCAGTGGTGACGGCGGCACCGTGCCCCATGCTAATGCAGCAACATGGTGCGGTTTATGTAAATAATCATGAAATCTGACTGTCACTGACAAATTATAAATAAATAAATAAAGTTTGATATGAAAGTCTCCCTGGCAGTCTGACTGACCTGTAACTCCCTCGCCCCTGGGGGAAGTAGATTTCCTGGAGGCCTGCCAACCCACCACCCCAAAGCTGGGTGTCATCATTAATGAGGGTACGGGCCCCCATTATCCCATTGATAATGGTGCACTTGGCGTCCCCGTGCCATCTGAGCGCTTGGTGAATGAAGCAATCAAGAACAAAAGGCAAAGGGTGCACATGGACGCGGTTTCTAGGAGCCTCCCTGGACCACCAGCACCAGCACCAGGTAACGTCCTTCTCTCATGGCATGTAACTCCCCCCCACTTTCACACTCATTGCTTCACTGCCATTTGTTTATGAAATATATTAGTACTTACAATAATTATACAGTTATTTATGCTTTCTTTAATAGCACATTACCTCTGCTAATACAGTTATTTATTGATTCCCCCCCCCCTAATATTTATTTCATTAATATTTTATATAATCACCTTTTCTATGCTTCTATCCATACTACTCTTCTTTCTCAGAGGTTTATTTTTGTGCTGTGTAACTTTAAATTACTTTGTTGTTTGCATTTCATATGTCTGTCTGCTCCACACACTTGCTGCTGTATGCATTAGAATTTCCCTTGTTGGATCAATAAAGTTCATTCTAATTCTAATTCTGCATTATAAAAAATATATATATATATATATAATTTGGGCGAACATATTCAGGAATGGGCCATCATATGTATCATGTGTAGAAGGTATGACATAGTACAGGATATAAATGATGTTATTATTATAAAGGATTGTACTAAAATACACAGATCAGGAAAGAAACCATATCTATTTTGTTGCATTTTCAAAACCACAGTCCACAGGTTGGAGTTTGATACCATTTGCCAGGATGCGCTACAAATCCTCTCCACATCCTCATGCTGCTGTGGTCTGTTACAGGGGCTGGAGATTAACCCCCTGCTACTCAGGGCTCACCTCCATCCTACAAACAGTGTGATTCTGGGTGAGGATGGATGATATGGCTCCCTTTATCAGGGTATCAGGTTATCAAGTTCTATTTGCGCATTTTAGCTAGAAATTAAGCTGCCTAAAATTCGCAATGAGATCAGGGCTTACCTTGCCGGGTGAGGCCGAGGAGAGGGGCCCCCAAGTGGCCAAAACTCCTAATATCTTCCTGTGGGACCAAGGCGTACAATCCAGGCTACGAAGTGGGCTACCTGCGTTACTATAGGGTGGTGAGCGGGAAGGATGGCTTCTGGCTGGAGGGGGAGAGACTCAGGTAAGCATCGATTACATCCTGATTACATCCCGTCTCCTCAGCGAGCCAATCATGACGCTGAGTTCTACATTTACATTTACATTTACAGAACCTGGCAGATGCCCTTACCCAGAGTGACTTACAAAACTGCTTAAAGACTCCATTAGTGAATACTTTCTGATACTGGTTCAATAAAACCCAGCCTAACAATACCATCTCTCTCCGTTGGAGAAATACAGGGTTTTCTTTTTATGAGTATAAGATAGGATGTGCTAATCCAAGTCCTTCTGAAAAAGGTTGTCGTTTGAAGACACCCAGTGATTCAGAGTTCATTCCACCAGCTAGGTGCCAAAACAGGGAAGAGCCTGGATGCATGTCTTCCTTGCGCCTTGAGAGATGGTGAGAGTTCTCTGTTAACACTCCAGCTACCAGATCTCGGATAGGGTGGAGGGCCTCACGTGACGCCACATTATTATTTTTAAATTTTATTATTTCTCTTTGGTCCAACAGAAACTCCCTTCAAAGGGAATCTGATTACAGTACCACCCAGCACCAGGAAGGACTTCGCTTAGTGACAGTGGGGTGTGTATTGGGGGAGGTGGGAGGAGATTAGTCCACCACTCACAGTGGTCTAATATTAAGAAAAATGCTTTTTAATAGAAACACCTCCCCAGCAAAAGGGCGGCATTCACCTCAGCACACAGGGGGCCCAGCTTGTTAAGGGCCCTTCCTCCGGTGAAGCTCTCCTGTTAATTAGAGGCTGCAGAGTCGGAGAGATGTTTCTGCCTGTCTGGTCTTTTCGCCCAATATTTGGATCCCATTAGGTCTCCACTTTGTTTCCTCCCATCCTTTCGAAATGCGGACCCCCAATGCCCCCTCCCCCTCCCGCACACCCCCCACACTTTTTGGTGTGTGACTTGTCTTCCCATTGATGTTAAAGGGAGCTGGCTATGGGGGTGAGTTGAATAATGAATTTCAATCCAATTAATCCAGCTGGTAAGTGTCACTTCAGAGGACGATACTTAATAAAGACAAATTAAGAGAGAGGGACGGGGGGATGCTTACATAAAAACACCCTGTCTGCATACTCGCACTTGCACACTAAATGGCTGAGGGCAGCGGTCAGGGCATCTTTGAATGTGCAAAGTGCAGTACTGCTCTCATCAATAAGAAACACTTTCTCTCAGCTGTTTCCCTGTAGAAATTCCACCAACACTGAATTCACATACATTTACATTTACTTTGCAGACGTTTTTTATCTGAAGCGTCATACAAGTGAGGCAGATGGCACAATGCAAATGTGTGTGATGTCAAGAAGTCGACTAGGCATAAGTGCAGCTAGGCTGAGCTCCCAATGAGTGGGTACAAGCAAAGGCTTAAGAACTGGGGGGGGGGACATGTACTATCCTAAGCTATATTCCCCTCCAATATCAACCTCTCTTCTACGCCACTGGGTATAGGTGTAAGCAGTATAAGGCGCAAGAGCTACACAACTAGTACCAACAAAGTTCAGTTTTTATACTTTTCCTGGAGGGAGGGGTGGAGGGTTGGTCTTATGCTTCTGTCGGATCCTCTTGTGCTTCCACACGGCCCCCGTGCCAAGCCAGCTCAGAGCGCGCATTATGATAAACGACGACGGAGGTTAGACCTCCTTAGATGTGACGAACAGTGGGGGTTTGTTTAAATGTCACCACAATCTGCCGAGACAAAGCAGCCGCCGTGTTTCCAGCCCAATTCGGATTACCGGGCGTGACATATTAGTCACTGTCACTGTGGCGCGGCTGCTGGTGTCGCCGTTTGAAATGAGCCGCCTTCTTTTGTTCCTTTGTGTCACACTGTCACTTTGGGTGCCTGTTTTGCCGAAAGCTGAGGCTCACTGACAGGCCACTCGACAGGACTGTGATCCTCTTAACCTTAATGGCACCGTATACTGGCGACTATGTAAAGCCTCGCGCACATGGATTTTACAGGACATTATCTCGTACACATCTGCCAAAAGTACATATATCAAGCTCAGTCCGTAATTACGAAACAAATCAAGAAAAATGTTAGGAGTTTCAATGAGAAGGGTCACAAGGGAGTCTAAAAAAAGGTTCAGTGGAGTCAGTGGTCAATTCCCTTATCAATTCCCGATCAGAGTAAAATAACTAAATATTAATTTATCACTGATTATAATTTTGTGGACATGTAATTAGACTTGGTTAGCTACATATTTATAAAATAAAAACAGTAGTCCTAGTCCTACCAGCTCCAAGCGCAGCTGTTTTATTAGCTGTCAGAACCGAATCTCGTCCTCCGCATTGAACTTTGCTGCCTGGACAGTGAGCGCGAATGGGCTTTGTCTTTCCGAGTTCCCTTAGAGGAGCTTTAGTTGTCACCCTGTTTGTCATCTTCTAAAATGGGTGAGACAAATGTACTATGTAATTTATTTACATTTCAGAAAATTCACGCATGTAAGTTATGGCACCATACTTAAAGTGACCCGCGTCTATGGAGGCCACAAGCGCTAAGAGTTGAACACATGGCATTCTTGGAATTGAATGCTGTGTTGAGAGTTTAAACGTTTAACTGTGTTGCAAGTTTAAATGGCTTTGCACTGGTTACAAACTGCACAAGTCGACTTTCCTACTAAAATGCAACCACGCCTCGGACTGCTTCGTCTGCTCCGTGATGTAGAATTCAAGTCGTGGCGTGTGACGTTGTGTGACGTCATCACGCACAACGCCGCAAAGTCCGGAGGGATCGTTAGAGGAATCGATAACGTCGGAGGTGAGCAATTCTGATACATGGCAACAATTAAAACCTGTTCTAAATTGGAACGATGTTTCGATTCCCATCCCTAGTCTCTGGTCACCCATCACAAACTTTCATTCATATTCAAAATGAGATGACTGTTCTCTTCTGGTTCCCCGGTGGTGGAATGAGCTGCCGAGACATGTCCAGTCACCTCTCCGCTTTCAAGAAATGCCTTAAGACCCATTTGTTCAATGAATTCTTCTACTAGCTTGATGTTCCTTTACATTCACTAGATGCTCTCATGGCACTTCTGGTCCTATTAGGTTCTTATTAGAAGGTATTGTGTAGCTCCAGCTGCAGTACTGCTTACATTTGTACCTGGGAATTCACTGGAATTATGCCAAGTCAACTCCATAACAGTATGTGTGCTTACAATGTGCTATTTGCCACACTTGCATATCGCTTTGGACGAAATGAAAATGTAACGTGTGTTAATTAATAGGTGTATTAATAGGTCTGCTGAACACTGACCAGGAGGGCAGATGTTCAGTACCTAAGCCCAACACACATTTATGCTAGTAATTGTTACAGACTGAGATTACAGACTGGCCCTCGCAATTTCACTTACGAACAAACTGTTTAGTGTTTAACTGCAATGTAAAGTGCAAAACACTTCCACAGTGATTACTTGTTAATTCCGACAGCTCGGTTAGCAATGGGTTGGGGCAGGGAGGTTGCAGCCCGGTTGGCGGCATGAGAATCACCCTGACAAGCTGTGAACCTTCCCGGGTTTTAGGCCTGGCGATTATTGATCGTGAAAGAACAGGACATCTCTCAGATGGTTCCCGTGCCCTGAGTGCCTGTGGATGTGTGTGAGAGACACTGGCCTCATTAGAGGTACACACAGCCTTTAACCAGAATGGCTGGACCTCGTCCTTACTCTAGCGCGGCCCCCTGCTGACTCGTGGAATTGATTGCCACCGAGGCCACGTTCGGTTTGTTTGCCAGCCCACCCCCATCGCCAGCCGTAGCACGCGCCACGTTAATGAAACTGTCACAGTGCATTATTGTACCCGGCAGGAGCCATGGGGGCATGGGGGAGTGTGAGCTTCGGGCAGGGCCACAGGAGCGGCAGGGGAGGGTGGGGGGCAGGGAATGGGGTGCATCTCCCTCATATCACATCATATGCTGGCATTTACCTGCCTGGCAGGCATTCCGATCAGAGGCACCCCCCCCCCCCCCGGGACCATGGTGACGTCGGCACAATAGTGCTTAATGACAACACACGGCAATTAGCTGTGGTGAGATCCCCAAGGCAGGGAACGGCATTAAGCAGACAGAGCGCCGGCGTGCTAACGACCTGCTAATGAAAGACAACACCACATCCAGCCAATAACACGATCCAGCAACCTCACCCCCAACTCCGATAACAAACATGTTACTAAACCTTCTGCAAGGTCAATGACTCGTTCATTTTAAACAAGCTAGCAGAATTTCACAACAAACAGAGTTTAAGCTGAATATTAAAAGCTAAGCAAGGCCCAAAGAGCCAGACCCCAAACTATTTGTTTTTTGTCTTTCCTTTACTTCATAACTTGCAACCATATGCAAGCAAATCAAACATAATCTAATTCTGAATATGCAGACAAAATATTTGTGCTTATTTGTTCCTGCGCCTGTTTCAATCCATCCCCAGAAATGAAAATGTCCAGATACCACAGGATAAATGGAAAAGGCTCCTTATGAACAAACGTTCGTCTGATGCGGGATGTCAGCCGAAGCTATCGACCCGGGGCTACGTTCGTTTGGAGTCAAATGCAGCTCGCGAGCACCTTGCTGACGGATGAACGTCTGCGGCGGGAAAGGCCAGCCCAGACCACTGATGTTGACGAGCTCCACTTCTGTCTGGCACTCGGCCATTCCGGCATTGCATGGATTTCAAGATTCCTTATAGTAGACAGACAAGCATAAAGAGGGAGACTGTAAAGTTTACATGCTGGGGGAGGGGAGCATCTAATAGGTCAAAAAGAACTGAAGCAACTTCACTCAAGCAAATCACCAAAAGGTGTCCGACCAATTCAATGTAAAAAACACTTAGTAAACGACTGAATAGTACTGTAATACTCGAAACACTACTTCAGCAAAACCATGATTATATGCTAGAGAGCTCAGAATCTATATACTCTTGCAGTCAGTAATGTTATGATTATGAACAGTAACAGCAAATATATGTTCCAGCCCAGCCCAATAATGAAGTCACCCGAGATCACACGCCGCTCCTCAGCCTACACGCCAGAGGAGGGGGGGTGGGTGGCTTGGGAAAACGCTCTGTGGGATTGGTGTTATTGATCTGCTAACACTAGAGGTGCGCTGGGTACAAATTGCACAATTTCTGTGCCTCCTCGGATGAGAGATAGAGAGAGACACGGATCAATAGGCATCGACGTCCGTCCACCCGTCTGTCAGTCATTACGCCACAGAGCCCCCCCAGTTCCTCGTCCTGTCTATGGAGAGGACCCTGATATCACAGGCACGACATTTTAAAAGCAAATTCTTATTCACTGGCCAAAGGAGGGGAAAAAACAAGAGAAAAAGGGGAGGCAGATAAGTCAACTATCGGTTTATCACTTCCTGTCAGCACGGATTCAGAGTGATGACGATGGCGGACCTGCTAGATGTCTATCACTCAGCTTAACGTGAGGGGTGACAAGCACCTTAAGTCTCCTTAAATCTTCAAAAAAAAAAAACAACATGAAATGGCAGGAGAAACAAACTGATATTTTGTCTTGCTTCTACAACCCATATTTTCTTACAGGACATAATAAAAATAAAATCAGTGTCAGTCAACATAGAAAAAGAATGCTGCACTGACCGTTTCTTGACCATCGGCTATTTATTGTTCCATTTTTTAAACCATAAATTGCACCTGTTATATAAGATCAAACCGCTTTGTAGCTCATTATTGGGAGAGGAAGGTTTGATGAAAGGAGAGGAAGGTATTTGCTGCCCCCTAGCAGCCTTTCATAGTGACTACAGTGCATCAAATGTAATTTATTGATCAGAAGGCTTTGATCTACATCCATTTTACACATTCTAATAACAAGAAAATCTGTAATAATTCAAATCAATACAGCAGAGTACGCAATGTGACAGAAGACGTGCAGTATCCTGAATGAAAACAGTGTCTTAATATAAATGTGATACATACCGCAGGTGTTCGAATGATTCAGGAGCAGAATGGGACCCAGCTGTGCTCAAAGCAGAGCCTTTACATAACAACCAGCTTCCTTTCTGCTCCTCAGCTGGCTCGTGGGTTGGTTTGACGTAGAGCTTGCCGCAGTGTGGCACTGGCAAGAGTCAGCGGCTTTCAGGCCATGCCTGATTTTTTTCCTTCTGCCGTGACTTTCACTGGAGTTTTGTTGCTTGTTATTTGGGCAGCAGTGGTCATTCTAATCTCTCTTTACTGAACCTGAATCCCTCAGCGTTGGTATGATGGCAGGGGGAACAGTGCAAGCCCGTAGCCAGAATTTTTTTTTTTTGTAGGACCCCTTCATTAGAGTGGGGATGGATTTTAGTACCTGGCTATGTTGCTGCCCAGTGTGGGGGGTGGGTCCAGACCCATTATTTTACTGCGTGACTACAGGCCACAGTGGGCGGCACTGCAGCCTCACATCTACAGGATTATGGATCTGATTCCGTGTCTATGAAGTCTGTCTGTTGTCTGTTTTCATGTGCATGTCCAGGGACTCTGGATTCCTTGTGCAGTTCAATAGCATCAAGGTGATACATTGTCAAGTTGGCCATAATATGTTTGTGTTTGAGCATGTGCCCTGTGATGCCCAGGCATCCAATCCAGAGAACCACGTGCCCCATTAATCCTAGGATACATGAACTGTGGAGAAGCGCTTAGGCAAATGGACAGATGAACTTAGTGTAGATTGTAGTGTTATTCTTGTTCCAAATTTAGAGACTCTCCATTCTCACTGATATGCATGCTGTTATTTAAAACACACACTGTGAACTACTGTTACATGGTTGCCCTTGTGTGCAGTTAAAAAGCCATAGAATCAGGGCGACCCAGCTACAGCAGGCCGGGGCACCGTCTCCACACGCAGCGCCTTTAGGTGGCGCTCGGACCGTGACTGGACCTTAAATAAATAGTAGGGAAAAAAAACACTAGATGCAAACAAATTCCCTATGGAGATCAGAATCCCAGCAGTCAGGGAATATCTGATGGGCTCCTGGCGAAATGGTCTTGGTCCCGTTTCAGCTGGCTAATGAGCACAGCAGACGTGCTGTCAGTGATGGGGCTGGAACAAGGATCCTGTGATGTCACGCCGCCCCCCCATGGAAGACGGACTAATGGATATACTGAACGTGTGAAAGCATGAATCACCAATCTAACTGACAGCAGTGGTAATACATGCATTCACCTGTATTAACATCTATTCCTCCATCTGTCCGTCCATTCATCCATCTACTCATCTATCCATCCTTCCATCCACCCAGCCATACATGATCCATCCAT
>JAODKN010000079.1:16480424-16496407 GCA_026774425.1 Petrocephalus zakoni
TTTCGCACACCACCCCCCCCCCCCTTCTCTTTTTCGCTTAAAATATTGGTGTGTCAGCAGCTTGTGTTGGGACACAGTGTGCGGGGGGGGGGGGGGGGGTGAGGTCATCCCTCCAAATTGCCCTTCTGTCTCCTAGCACCTTAGCCGTACCTCCGGCAGCAAGCCACTGCCAGGCACTGCCGTTGGCCAGAACCAGAGACAACTAGTGCGGCCGCAACAGACCCCCATCTAGGGGGCCCCACTCAGAACGGAAAATTCCCATGATAATGATAATAATAAGTATAATAAGGATTATTAATAAATTCTTCATTTTTTTCAGTGATTGGACACAACACATTTAACATTTCGATACATGTATTCATCGTATTACAGTTCAATATATAATTTTCAGTTTGTTATGCACAATGAAACAAATTATTACATTTTTTGACACAGGCAGAACCTAAATTCACAGGTGGATGTTCAACACAGAAATGCTGCTTACAGTCAGTCATAGTCAGTTTGAAACATTTCGGTTTCCCAATAAATTACACCAGCACTGAAAATTGAATAGTTGATAACCTCAACAGAGTTTGTCGGCTCTGTTGTCTGTTATTTATTGCAGAAAACACTAGGTAAAATGCGGACCCATTTGAGACGGCATTATTTGGACGTGTGTGTGACTGGAGCCGGGCAGAAACTGCCTCTGTAAGTCTCCCTTAGTCTCCCTGCGGCATTTAAGGCACTTTTACCAGGAAATTCAGACCAGGCCGAAAAATAGCTAAATAATTATAGCCTATAGGGGTGTTTATCGCTACAGATATGATTATTATTATGATATTATACAGTCATGCACCATATAACGACAATTTAATCAATGATGGACCGCATATACGACGGTGGTCTCATAAGATTGTAATAGAGCTCAAAAATTGTAGCCCAGAGAAGTAAAGGTGAGCGCTACCATCAGTCCTGTGTTGTGCCAACAGGAAAGCGTCCTGAGACCATTCATGTGTGGGGTTTCTTCTCATCCAAGGGAGTGGCTCACTCACAATATTCCATAAGAAGACAGATATGAATAAAGAATGGTACCAAACCATCCTCTGAGAGTGACTTCTCCCAACCATCCAGGAACAGTTTGGTGAAGAACAATGCCTTTCCATCATGATGGAGTATCGTGCCATAAGGCAAAAGCGATAACTAAGAGGCTTGGGGAACAAAACACTGACATTTTGGATCCATGACCAGGAAACTCTCCAGACCTTAAAGAACTTGTGACCAATCCTCAAGATGTGGGTGGACAAACAAAACCCCACAAATTCTGACAAACTCCAAGGATTGATTATGCAAGAATGGGTCTGTCAGGATTTGGCCCAGAAACTGATTGACAGCATCCCAGGTCAAATTACAAAGGTCTTTAAAAAAAACAGCCAACACTGCAAATACTGACTCTTAACATAAACTTGATGTAATTGCCAATAAAAGCCTTTGAAACTTATAAAGTTCTTGTAATTATACTTCATTACTTCATGACAAAAAGATCTAAAAACACTGAAGCAGCCAAATTTGTGAAAACCAATATTTGTGTCATCCTCAAAACTTTTGGCCACAACAGTAGTAGGCTATACCAGAGGTAGGCAAACGTAAAGGGCCAGTATGTATGCTGGTATTTGGAATAAGCATCAGCTCAGCTGTTTAAACCCATGTGTGGGGACTCTTTAGCCAATCGGTCCTCCAATTAGTAATCTAATTAGGAAGTTGCAGTGAAAACTTGTACACACAGCGGCTATGTGATTTAGGTATAGGCAAATACAATTTGTCAATGTTAGCACAAAAAAAATCATCTACTGATGCATTTCTCAGAACATATCCCCAGTGTTAAGCAACGCATGACTGTAGTTTTTCTTTTATTTTACATAATTATTTTTACAACAAATAAGTACCGGTAAGCATCTCTTTGGTTTTGTTATTCAGACAAGTTGACAGACACATTACCAATGGATTGCAACTCTACCTAATGTTTGTTTACAGTTTTAATAATAAACAATTATTATACAGTGTTTCCCCACTGTATTGAAATTGCATCGGACCATGAACCTAAAGCCAAGGTTTGTACTGAATTGTGAATTTTGTGTAGAGTTACACCCTTAGTAAATATACACTGTAAATACACTTAATATAAATCCTATCTTGGACATGATCATGTATGTATCCTCCGTGGCCACACTACTGTTTGGAGGTCCAGAAAGATCACACTGCAGGCTGTCAGTGATCGATGAGTTATTATTATATAGTTACTTTCCACACTATAACATCCAACATAATAAGGAGTAAAAACTCTGAGGTGATTCGAGAATATCCATCAGCTAAGCACACTCCACATTTCAATGACATAAAATGCTCCCTTGGACCACTAGGGGGAAGCAGAGTGCAAAGACATAGTGCTCTGCATGCAACACTTTCTTATTACAGCAGGCCAGATTGTGCCAGAGAGACTGAGATACACAGCAGGTGCAAAAAGCGAATGGTGCGAATCACGAGGTGAAACCGGAGAGAAGACCTGCTCTACTAAATCATTACATAAAGGTGTAGATGCTACATAAAAGTTGCTCTGTGCACAAACATCTGCAAAGCAAATGGAATGTAAATCACTCCTTGTTTCCTTTTTCATGTGGGTCTACGCCATTTTCCCTAGACTCTCTCATGATCACTTTCACTACAGGCCAGAATGAAGGTCAGAAGAGCCCCTTTCCATCAAAATGGGTCCGAGTGAACCGAGCCAAGCTGAACTGGGTGCAATCCTGGATGGACCAGGAACCAGAGCTCCCTCCCAAGCGAGAAACACGGAAGGCTGGGCAGTGGGCGGAGCCGACACAGGTTTGTGGCCTGCCCCCCCATTCTCCCCCCGCCTCCGTTCGTGCAGCCGAAACTGGGCTTTTCTGCAGAAGTAGTCACTCACGGCCATGGGCCAAGATTAGCAACTCAAAGGCCGGTGTCACCTCACAGCAAAACAAGCATATTTACCAAGAGAACAGGATGAAGAGCTCCTTTCGGGGGGGAAAGGGAACTAGGAAACATGAAATGTATTTAGAGTCCTTCTGATGGAAAAAAAGTACAGGAAAAACCTTGGTGACACCAAGAGCAGTCTGATCATTCAGGCACAGGTAGGAGCTCAGTCACCCTAATGGCAGCTTGACCAATTACGGGTAGGCGGGAGCTCAGTCACCTCGATGGCAGCCTTTGACCAATTACGGGCAGGCAGGAGCTCAGTCACCCTAATGGCAGCTTGACCAATTACAGGTAGGCGGGAGCTCAGTCACCTCAATGGCAGCCTTTGACCAATTACGGGCAGGCGGGAGCTCAGTCACCCTAATGGCAGCTTGACCAATTACGGGTAGGCGGGAGCTCAGACACCTCGATGGCAGCCTTTGACCAATTACGGGCAGGCGGGAGCTCAGTCACCCTAATGGCAACTTGACCAATTATGGGTAGGCGGGAGCTCAGTCACCCTAATGGCAGCTTGACCTATTACGGGTAGGCGGGAGCTCAGTCACCTCGATGGCAGCCTTTGACCAATAAAGTGTGGGCAGGTGCTCTGCCGCCCCAACAACAGTCTGACAAATTAGATGCAGACAGAAGCTTGGTCACCCTAACCGAAGCCCATTGACCAATCAGGCTCATGCAGATTTTTGGTCACCCCAATGGCAGCCCCTGATGTGACTGATGCTGTTGCAGACATACCTCTGAGGTTCAAACACTAACCTTTAAGCATCATGTTTCACTCTAGGCATGCCTGATTTAATCAGCCTAGAAGTTCTGTAACGGACATTGAGATTTACGCTGCGTTCATGAGGCATGTCTGAATATGTAAATAAACAGGAAAGCAGGTGAAAATTAAACTAACTTACTTTATCCCAGGAATATCCAGCATGTTTGTAAAGCCTGTCCAGTTGATGTCTAGTAACTGAATGAAAGAGAGAGAGAAAAAACATTTTAGTCATTCCCACGGGATCATTTAGCCGAATAATCTATAATGCAGAGGACCTGTTTTCCTTAACACGGGCTAATGTGGACAGGCAGCCGCATCCCTGTACCTCAGGCGCTGGGGCCAATGGAACTAAGGAGAACGTCATGCCGTATCAGCGAGCCAAACGACTTGGCCCGGGGCCACAGAGTGACAGGCATGTGGCCAATCAAGGGCCGAGGCCCCATGCTTACAAGTAAACATCAGCCAGTACCAAGGCGACATTTTTAGTGCCCCGCCCAAGAAGTCCAGGTGCTCCACACCTCCTCCCATGATGCATGATGTCACTTTAGTGACAGCATGTTCCATGCTTTTGAAGAAAAAAATATTTATATATACCGCAGGGTTTATGGTTTCAGGAACCACCCCATGGAGCTATGGGCTCCACCTGCACCAGTGGAGGGCAGGGTCGAAAGGGTGTCAGGTGACACTGCTAGGGACTCCTCTCATGTAATGAGAAGTTTACATTTACGGCATTTAGCTAACACCCTTATCCAGAGTGACTTACATTACCCAGTTACAGGGAATTACAATCCCCCTGGAGCAACTTGGGGTGAAGGGTCTTGCTCAGGGACCCACTGGCAGTAAGCAGAATTTGAACCGGCGTCCTCTTGGTCCATAACCTGAGCCTCATACCACTAGGCCAGGGCTATTCAAATCACGGTCCTCAAGGGCCGAGCCCTGCTGATTTTCCAGCTTTTCTTTACCTTTCAGCCAGGTGTGAAGCCTCCAGCCAATCAGAATCAGTAATTATTAAACAAACAACCTGAAAGAACTAAAACAAGGCCTGGATTTGGAATCGAGGTCCAGATTTGAAGAGCCCTGCACTAGGCTATCACCACCCCCAGTCTCGCCCAATCGGAAGTCCCATTCAGACCACGATTGGATCTCCTGTGAGACACGCTGTGGGAGGTGTTTCAAAGTAAATGCATTGATCAAGCTGGGACAGCTTGCCGCCAGTGAAGTGTGGTTATCATTTTTGCCTCTGCTACGCTCACAGCTCAGGTCTTTCAGTGGGGAGGGGTCATTTACAAAGCATGGACCTCAGGGCTGTGCAGAGGCTTTTTGAGGGACGGATGCTCAATGGTTAAGAAAAGGAGCATTTTGTACCTTTAAAGCTGAGACACGAGTTCATATGAAATAGTTTGGGCTAAAGGGGCCCCCATTCTGCACATGTCTGAGGGGCCCAGCTGTTTACAAGGCCCTACTGGGGTCAACTGAGGCTCGTCTGTCAAGATTCCTGCATTACTGATACTTGTGAAGAGTAATTCTGAATGAACTAAATAATAATAGCGATTTGGCTCAAGCAGGTCCAATTCCACAGACATATACGTACAGTGCAAGCCTACTGACTGATGTATGAGGAGCCAATTATAGCGCAACCTTACAAATGACTGGCACCGTCGGGCAGGCCCAGGACTAGCCAATGGCCCTTTTCACATTGCACCTGTCCAATCAGCTGACACAGGCAAGATGAGTCACATGACACTCCAGGGCAGGGTCCCGCCAACACACCCAGAACTACACAGCCTAGACATGGGGCTCAAATATGAAGCCGTGTATGGGCTCCCATCATGAAAATAATAGTCTGTAGTAGCTACACGCTGCCCAGTTAGACTTTCACTGTAATAACACTGTTAGAGCAGTGTGCATTTACACGCGCACTCTTAATTTGCATGCTGCCTGTCCCCTGCTCCAATTACAGCATCTCCTGGCTGTTTAGAATTTACCCCAGCGCCGTGCAGGAAAGTGAACCCCATGCAGGCAGAACAGGCCAACGCCACATGAAGCCAATTCGCAGGGGCGGGCCCTACCAGCAGGACCCGTCAGCCTCTGGGCGTTTTCCTGGAACGCCGTCTCGTTTGTGCACCTGCTGACATTTCCCCACTGTGAGTCACAAGGCCGAGTGCCAACCCCCCCACCCCCCCACCTGCCTGCCTACCAAGGCCTGTGACTCACTCAGGTATGGCACACGCACCTGCATACCTGTATGTGCTGCTGCGTATCTGAGGATAACAGGAGGAGCAGCCATTTAGGGTAAGATTATACATATACAGTGCGTCCAGAAAGTATTCAGACACCTTCCAATTTTTAACCATTTGTCATGTTGTAGCTTTATGCTAAAATTATGCAAATTCATTTTTGTTCCTCATGAATCTACACTCAGTACCCAGTAACGACAGCACAAACACAGAATTAAAGATTTTTTTGCAAATTTATTAAAAAAGAAAAGCTCTCATGGACCTAAGTATTCAGACCTTTGCTGTGACGCTGACATATTTAACTCGGGTGCCGTCTATTTCTCTTGATCATCTTTGGGATGGTTTTACACCTTGATTGGAGTCCAGCTGTGTTAAATGAAATTGACTGGATATGATTTGGAAAGGCTCACACCTATTTATTAAAGGCCTCACAGCTCACAGTGCATGTCAGAGCACAAGCTAAGCCATGAGGTCGAAGGAACTGCCCGAAGAGCTCAGAGACAGGATGGTGGCACAGATCTGGACAAGGCTACAAAAAAAATTCTGCTGCAGTTAATGTTCCCAAGAGTGAAGCATGGAGGTGGCAGCATCATGCTGTGGGGGTGTTTTTCAGCTGCAGGGACAGGACGACTGGTCATAGTTGACAGAAAGATGAATGCAGCAAAGTACAGAGATATCCTGGATGAAAACCTAGTCCAGAGTGCTCAGGTCCTCAGACTGGGCCTAAGGTTTACCCTCCAACACAACAATGACACAGCCAAAACCACACAGGAGTGACTTAGGAACAACTCCGTGAATGTCCTTCAGTGGCCCACCCAGAGCCCTGACTTAAACCCAATTGAACATCTCTGGAGAGACATGAAAATGGCTGTATACCAACATTCCCCATCAAATGTGACCGACCTCCAGAGGATTTGCACAGAAGAGTAGCAGAAAATCCCCAAATCCAGGTGTGGGGAACTTGTTGCGTCATAACCAGGAAGACTCATGGCTGTATTAGTTCAAAAAGGTGCTTCTACTAAGTACTGAGCAAAGGGTCTGAATGTTTGTGTCCACATGATATGGGAAAAACAGTGATGGTGGACTCATCAACAATACTACATTTAACAATACGTTTTACATTGTCCACAGCCTAAGATCTGCACTGCTGGCACCATTTAAACCGACATTTGGCATTGGCGTGATTGACCAAAGGTTTGGCTAAACAGCCCGACCATGAATATTGACCCTGTCGCTCTCGAGTCCACAAAGACTTGCTGTCCTGGTCATAGATGTGCACCAATAACTGCTCTGCTAATTCAGCCTTCACACTCTGCTCTTACTGATGGAATGTGCAGTCAGTGGAGTCTGGCAGCCAGGGCTGCGCATATATCAGCATTAAACCTCAAACACTATTTTGGCCAGTTTCATTGTCCAACCCTGTTTACAGGAATCTGGGCAACTCCCACCCACCCCCACCCCCCACATAAACCTGTTTATATAGCTATTATCAAATTTGCCCAGCTAAAGCCTTATACCTTCACACCTGGCTGCAACTGACAAATAAGGCTGGGATCAAACCACAAGATAGTGCTTGACTGCAAACGGCTCCTAATGCAGTTTATTGCACAACTGAAAGGCCTCCTCGTCGTTCTGAGGGTTTCTTAGAAAGCCAGCAGTCATGCTGAGCCCAGGGAGGAACCGCGCAAATTAAATCAGTGAACCACGTGTCAAAATAAAAGCTGGAAAGGCCGAGGCATCCTGGCCGGGAGAAGCAGGGCTTCAAGGTTGTGTGATTGTGTGGGAGTGAGCTTTTCATTCTAACAGGTCACATGGGTGATTAAGTAACGGGAAATGTTCAATGAATGAAAGAAGGGGGAAAACCAATATGGCTGCAACGCCGGAGGTTAAAGATACGCTGTCACATTTACACAGAAGCTGTGTAAAGGTGCTGGCATTCTTTGCATGCTGGTGAAGCCTACACTTTCTTTTGAGGGCCATTCCAGAGCGGCTCCGGTCACATTCCTTTCGTGGGCAGCACTGGAACAATGCTGCTCCATTTGCATCGTCTGAACCCTGAAACATGCCAGCTGAGACCAAAGACGCGGCATTCGCAATCTGACTTCTTAATTTCACTTTGTGGTACTGGGGTCTCGTGTTTCTCCTCAACTCTGTGAAGGAGATCGATATTGCGTACCTTTCAGCACCCTTAGCTGCTAACACTGGGGATGAGACGGACCACTGCATTGAAAAGAGACAGAATGAGCCACTGCAGTGAAAAAAGACAGACTGAGCTACTGCAGTGAAACAGACAGACCGAGCCATTGCAGTAAAAAGAAGCAGACCGAGCCACTGCAGTGAAAAGAGACAGAATGAGGCACTGCAGTGAAAAGAAGAAGACCGAGCCACTGCAGTGAAAAGAGACAGAATGAGCCACTGCAGTGAAAAGAGACGGACCGAGCTACTGCAGTGAAACAGACAGACAGAGCCACTGCAGTAAAAAGAAGCAGACCGAGCCACTGCAGTGAAAAGAGACAGATCGGCCCACTGCAGTGAAAAGAGACAGATCGGCCCACTGCAGTGAAAAGAGACAGAACGGCCCACTGCAGTGAAAGAGACAGACAGAGCCACTGCAATGAAATGCGACAGACTGAGCCACTGCAGTAAAAAGAAGCAGACCGAGCCACTGCAGTGAAAAGAGACAGACCGTACCACTGCAGCAAAAAAAGAATAGAGAATAGAGATGGACCGAACCACCAGAGTGAAGACGGGCCGCAGAGTGGCAGGACAGAGCCCGCTCACAGAAACGGGCCATAGATGCGCTGGGTGGTGGGGCAGAGCACGCTCACAGAAACAGGTTGGAGCCGCACAGGGTGACAGGGCAGAGTGCACTCACAGAAATGAACCAGAGATGCACAGCGTGGCACGGCAGAGCACACTCACAGAGACGGAGATACACAGTGTGGCAGGGCAGCGCGCACTCACAGAGACAGGCCGGAGCCGCCCAGGGTGGCAGGGCAGAGCGTGCTCACAGAGCCAGAGATGCACAGGGTGGCAGGGCAGAGCGCGCTTATAGAGACGGGCCAGATCCACCCAGGGTGGCAGGGCAGAGCGCGCTCACAGAGACGAAGATGCACAGGGTGGCAGAGCAGTGCACGCTCACAGAGGCAGAGCCCTGGCTGGGTCCTGCTCTGCATTTCCCTACAAACAAATAGTTCAGACATTTGCCTCAGCGCAACATTTACCTTCAGCGTACCGGCGTGAGAAAGACGGACAACGACATGGAGTTACTTAACAGACCACATTTTTTACATGACAAACATGGCCTCTACAGAGGACAAACACCAGTAGCTAAAAGCTCATAAAATCAGTGATGTTCCTAATTTGGGCAGCGGGCCTTGGGATCTTTGGGGCGTGCTTGGATTTTAAGAGGCATTAAAATGGAAGGTGGAGGGGGGACATCTCGCATCAGTCCTCAACTCACCTGACATCGCTTGCACGTGTAGCATGTTTCTGTAATAATGTCTGACAACTTGGGCCAGGAGAATGACATCACCTGGAGCAGCAGGATGCTGGAGGCTTGCTCTGTCACCATACAGACGGAGCTCCCCCACGGGGCCATGTACGTGTGCCTAACAGCAACACCCCCTCGTCAGCTGAGGCAGGAACTAAGGTGTCCTAAGCCCCCATCACCCGACGCCACCTGCTGCCCGTCTGCAGCACTGGGCCGGTCTGTAGGGAGGGAGAGCCCCCCGGGTGGGCTGTTGTCGTTCCCTTGAGGTCAGTGTCCCCTGTAAACATACCCAGCTGCACTGCTGGATAGCCAGACGGAGATTATGCGAGTCTGTGGGGCATGTGGTCGGGGCGGGGTGGAGAGGGGAGGATGGACTCACCGGCTTATTTAAGAAGAAGAGGGACAGCGCACCGACCAGCGGCATGTCGCCTAGCAACGGCTCCATGACGACCCTCATGATGCCGCTGAGCTGAAACGCACACACACACAGACGCACACACACCGATTAGATATCTATATCTTTGTGGGAACTCTCCAATCCCAAATATGACAACCTCAACCCCCACCCAGACTTTCAGCATTTCTACTTGTTTTATTGCATTCTCAGATTTTTAGAAAATGAAATCTGAAATAGTGAGGAAGGAAAAAAAATAACCTCGCTAGTCATGGTTTCTTGAGGTTTTGCTGTACTTGCTGGACTATAGCAAAACCTGTACACACACAGACACACGCACACACACACACACACACACACACACACGCACACACACACATAAACATGCAGGATTAGAACAATAACTCGCTTCCTGCCCTGCAGTCCACACCTTCCTGACAATAGCCGAACGCTGCTGCCCGATGGCCTCCCCCCTGCAGAGCAGCTCTCATGTCGGGAAGCCAGAGTGACCAGGCTGCATTACACTACTGGACACGTGGGGGGGCATACCTGACACGTGGGGACACCTAAGGACTCACATCTCAGCTAAGATCGAGCAGCTGACTCAGAAGCCTGCCTGAATCCCTGGGACATCACACCTAGTGTGACCTAGTCTCATAGTCACCTGCCGTCAATTTTAAACGTATCTAGCGCAGCGTCATGCTTCCTAAATGCGCGGCGGACATGCCAGGGGAATGCGGCGCGGCTGAGGCATTCTTCTATGGGAGGTGCCCGCTCCCTTGGCCTAGATCGATGTCATCACCATTTGTTTAAGTCCTCTGGAAATAGTGACAAAACTAGAACAAAAAAAAACATTAAATAAAGAATGAACCGACACATCTGAGAAAGCACTGGAACAATCATTTTACATTTTACCCTGAGATCTTAATTTAAGGGGGAGATAGCCACAGCTCGCACAATCGCCCCCCCCTCCCCGGGACAGCTTTGTAAAGTGCTAAATAAACACATCGCTATAATCGGACCTTCATCATCTGAACCGTGCGCTCGTTCTGCTTTATGGCCTGAAGTGCTGACGCGAGCACTCCGCACTCGTCCCTGCACAGTCCCGTCGCATCGCTAAAGGGAAAAAAAGCCCCCCCAATCTCGGAATCAAGTATGCGGTAATGAAATCCGTCCTTGGCCCCTGGAGCTCACCAACGAGCACAGATCGATGCGGCGTTTGGGCCGGACTTGGGGGCTCGCTATCCCTCACGCCGGCAGCATGTCGGACGCAGGAAGCCTGGCACCAGAACCCCCATCCCTGGGGGTCCGTGTGGGTCATAGTGTCTGCACGCCCTAGCCGACCACATCCTGGACCTTCAGCAGGGCCCAGTATCACAAAGCTGGACTTTCAGGTTAGTGAAATTACTTGTCGGATCAATTGCCCTATGCGCTGTTATTCAAATCTGAGGTTTCTACAAATCAGCTTAATAATGAACAACAACTGACTGCAGAGAACCGAACAGACGCAGTGGGTAATATAAAGCATTTCATATGCAATTTAATGCCAGTTAGTATGAGGGGCTTCTGCACTGCCCACCCCTGGCTTAGTAAAACATCCAAACTGTAATAGGACTGGGATCCCATCCAGGGTGGGCCTCAGCCCTGTGCCCTCTGCTCCCCAGGACAGCCTCCAGGAGCCACCTCCCCTCCAAACCCTGGTCAGGATGGTCCAGAAGACTGATAGGTGGTACAGTAGATGGATGGATGGGCACAAGGAAACCAATGGTACATAATCAACCCTGTAAGCACTGACGCTAGGAGGCCACTTAACACTGGTATCAGCGGCTGGTATCATTAAACCGATAGCTCAGGTACCAAACAGCACTGACAGCGGAAGAGCCATCATGGCTGCTACATCACTCTCATCCATCCATCCATCCATCCTTCCTTCCTTCCATCCATAGCAGTGGTTCCCAAACTTTTTGAAACCCCCCCCCCAAAAATATTGGCCAGAATGGAGTGTGAGGCAGTGGAAAATTCTAAATGTTTGTTTAGCGTATTCAGAGAATCTCCTTGTGAATCCTCAGAATTACTTGTCGACCTCCCACTGTCAGGGTCGGTGCCCGTCCTGCCCTGTCTGATGGTTCCTTGCCCCTAGTGTGTTACTTGTGCCTCAGACTGCTGCATAGCTCAGTGGGCTGAGTGCATACCTCAGGTATTCCCTGCACCATGGGTTCAAGGCTGGCCTTGGTCTTATCTGTTTTGTATTTCTTGTTTTGTATTTTATGAGTTAGTTTCCTGTTCTCCGGTTTTGTTTAATATATTGTTCTGTTTTATCCTAGTGTGTTCCTTTGGTTTCAGTGTCTGTAGTGTTCATGAGTTTTGTGCTGGTTAGTTGTCCTGTTCCACTAGTGATTTGCTTTGATGATCCTCACCTGCTACTTGTTACCTGTAGTCCTGTTAGCCACACCTGCCTCCTGTTAGTCGTTGTGTTCTGTGTATTTTAGTGCCTGCCGGTGTCCTGTTCTCTAGTCGGTCATTGCATAGGTTCGGTTTTAAGCGCAGTGTGTCTGGTTTGTATTTTCCTTGTTTGTTGTCTTTATCAGTTCTTGAGTATTCTTTCTGGTTTTTATGTGACCCCCTCATGGTCTATTTTTTTGTGGTTTTCCCCAGTTTTTTGTTTCTTCCCAATAAACCCCTTTTTTGATCCGGAGCCGCTAGTGCGTCGTAACCTTATTCCCCCCTGCCTTCTGCCTGCACTATGCCCCGCCGCCTCGCCGGATCCATGACACCCAGGAAGGTTCATGACTCTGTTTGAGAACCACTATAAGATTCAATCTGAACACGGTGTGATTTTATATGCCACCCCAATGTACGCCAGATGGTGTCTGCACTATGTAGGATGAGTGCCCAGCTGTAACCTACAACCATTCCATCAGCGCCTTATACCCAGCTGAATTTTACAGAGGAGCAAAGTGCCAGCGCACTTACCTGTATGCTCTTGATCCCTGCTCTGCAGTAATATCTCTTGATGTCCACGTCGATTTCCGTCTTTCCCGCAAAGCTACAGCAGTACAGGGAGAACATACAGCATTGACGTGGCCTCGCTCGGCAGCCAGCCAATCACGGCGCGGGAATGAACTTAAGCTGTTCGGGTCACCTGATCTGCAGGTCCATGATGATCTGCCGCTTGTCCACATTCTCTGTGTACACCTTCACGCCATTGATCCTGAGAGGCTGAACAGGGAAGAGGCTGCACTGAATCTGTGTGCCACGTGTCACCCGCAGGTGCTGCACTGGGGCAGTGAGTTTTGCCGTAAGTGTAGGTGGGCTCAGAGCTCAGGAGAACAAAGCCAATCACTGGTTTGAAACAGGGAAGACCCGATAAACACAGGGCCATGTGAATGGGAATAATTATACACTGATGTCTAGAAGGCATACCAAGCAGAATTATGGGGAAGGTGGAAGAGATGCGTCTTCCTAAGCAGGAACTAGTACGGTAAAGTGGAGGTCTATGGGTGTTTCTCAGTATGTGTGCCTGTGATCTCGTGTACCCATTTTACGTCTTTTTCAGTAAAATTCCCTGAATTTCGTACATGCCCCGCCCCACATATAAAGGATACGTCGGTTGCATCCTTGCGAAACAAGACCAGTCCCATAATTCACTGCATCCCAAGTTTGTTCTTGGGGGGCAAGTTAGGAAGATCAATCTGTGTGTGTTCTTGGTCTTGAGAAACACTATGTATTTAGAGTGTAGAAATTGGAAACAGTGTAGGAGAGGAGAGCTAAGTGTTTAGAGTGCATAAACAGGAAGTGGTAGAGGAAGGGGAGGGGCTAAGTGTTTAGCATGCATAATCAGGAAGTGGTCTGGGAAGGGGAGGAGCTAAGTATTTAAAATGCATAAGCAGGAAGTGGTAGAGGAAGGGGAGGGGCTAAGTGTTTAGCGTGCATAATCAGGAAGTGGTATGCGAAGGGGAGGAGCTAAGTATTTAAAATGCATAAGCAGGAAGTGTTGGGGAAAGGAGGAGCTAAGTGTTTCGAGTACATAAACAGGAAGAGGTACGGGAAGGGGAGGAGCTAAGTCTGGGGTGATGAGATGGACAGGATGTTAAAGGTCAGGAGGCACACAGATAAGGAGCTGTGAGGAAAAAGGAGCCATATATACATATCTAGGGGGCAGTGTGAGGGGTGGGGGGTCACTCACTTTGTCTCCCATGTCAATCTTGGTGAAACAGAAGGTACTAAGGTGTGCGTTGGCCCCCTTCACTGCCGGCTCGATGGTCTCTCGAAACAGCTTGTCCACAAACTGACAGATGTAGGGCCACATCTGTTTGACCGTCTGAGAGGCAAAGCGAGAGGGAGAGACAGGTCAGTGTGACTGGGGAGTGCAGCCCTAGACAGACCCTTGTGTCGGGACAGAAATAGCCTACTAGGCCACTCCTATAACAGTGAGGTGGCTCCCCCTACTCTAAATCTACACTGCATTAGTGTGACTGGCACCAGCTACACCAGAGTTACAAAGGGCAATACAGGGTTGCCAACTTTTATCAGCTGGCTGGCTTGAAATTTTCAATTTCAGACAAATCTACGCCCACATACGCGCTCATTTACATCTATATAACAGTTATACTGCCTTGCAAATACTCAGGAGGCTTTGCAAACTACCCCAACGGAAAATAGATTTGCCACAAGCTTTCTAGCATGAGCATGAGAGTCAGACAGCGTGAGAGTAGGCAACCCGGGGAATACGGTCATACCGAGAGCCAGAAGGAGGTCACTGCAGAGTTAGTGACCTCCCCTGATGCTACACAGGAGATCGCACTGCTCCACTTTAACTGCACCTATACAGCAGATACAGCATCTTATCTGGACTCTCACTACACAGGAGATAGAGTATCTTATCTAGACTCACACTGCAGCTATACAGGAGATATGGTGTCTGGCCTGGGATCGTACTGCAGCTATACAGGAGACACAGAGCAGTGGGATCACACTGCACCGTAAGGCGAGGCATATGGCCTGTTTTATACGTATGGCCTACTCTGCAGTGGCACCATGAGCAAGCTGACTTGCCAGTTCCCCAGAGACGCCCGTGGAGTCTGGCAAGCCGACGTCCACACGTGGGCTGGCCTATTTGTGGCCCACACCTCTGAGGCTACGCCCCTCTGGCAAAAGCGACGCCAGGGTGCACCGAGACATTGTGGCTCGAGCAGAACACACTCACACACACTCACACACACACACACACACACAAGACGAATACTCTTTACCTTGTTTAACCACTCCACCCTCTCCACATCGGGGAACTGAACCTGAAAAGGAAAACAGCAGGTGACGGTTTATTCAGCTTAACATGGTCTGGGAAGAAATGACAGAGAAACACAGTGGTCAAGGTGATAAAAATAACATTACCGAGGGTGCTGATTCCTCAGGTTACAGGGAACAATACTCGCTCAGACGTGGCGTGCTTAATCCAGACAGTGAAACGGCAGCTAAGCCAGGAGCAGTGCCACCCGACTGGCCAATCCATGTGTTTGCAAGTTTGGGGACTTATTTATTCCATCCAGTCATGCTGCTGCCCTCTTACTTCCTGTTTACACAGACACTGTGCCCAGCCTCCCTGTTCCACACTGTCCTGGGTTTTTGTATGATAATTGTTGTGGAACCCTTCCCCTTGTTACTGGCTGCCTGTATGTCACACTGTGGCCCTGTGGGGCACTTTGCTTGGTGCCACTGTATACCTGTATATGAACACCTGACTTGACACTTGATCTTTATTGTTTCATGCTGCTATTTCTGGTTTATTAAAGCACTGTTACACTGCATTTACTGCACTGGGCCAGGTGTGTCGCTAGAAGCCATATTGGGCCCCCAACCCAGACCAATCCAAACATGCTTCAAGATTTTTAGGGACCTTGAGTGGAATCGTCAGTATCCCTAAACTTTACTACTGATTCTTTCTGACAACATCAATATATTTCTCTTAATAGTTCATTTCCTGATTGAGATCCTAACCCATCCATCAGACCCCCTGCCTCAGCCCTCAGACCCCCTGCCTCAGCCCTCAGACCCCCTGGCCCAGCCCTCAGACACCCAGCCCCAGCCCTCAGACCCCCTGCCTCAGCCCTC
>JAODKN010000079.1:16543019-16553577 GCA_026774425.1 Petrocephalus zakoni
GGAAGAGCAGGAGGCATGCCTTGGGGCCTGATGATGATGCTGTAGGAAGAGCAAGAGGCATGCCTTGGGGCCATATGTATGCTTTGCTGTAGGAAGAGCAGGAGGCATGCCTTGGGGCCTGATGGTGATGCTGTAGGAAGAGCAGGAGGCATGCCTTGGGGCCTGATGATGATGCTGTAGGAAGAGCAAGAGGCATGCCTTGGGGCCATATGCAGTCTGGGAAAGACAGTTTGGTAACGGCAGTGATGGGGGCTGAACCCGTCAAGGGAAAAGCACCATGTTTGCAGACTTTTAAAGCGCGGCGTGTCGCATGTGGCTGTGTCGCGCGTGGCTGTGTCGAAGGAATCATCGTGGACTAGAGACAAAACACATCAGGCAGAGGGTGGTTGAACTCTTAAGTTGCTAAATGAACTACATGGCTCATTAGACTGCATTAATTAAACCTGCAGCCTCTGTTTCGCAAGGGATGGGACCCCTTAAGACGTGATCTTCCGGAGACTGGAGGTGTTTCTTATTACATGATTTATTTGTTAAGAAGATAAGCAGGTAAGCAAAGCTCACTACCACGGGAGACAAGAGATGGACATGGAAGCAGGCAACGATCGAAGCCGGAGGCTTTATTTTTCACACGGAACACCCAGCATGACGCAGCGTATCAGTCAGCCCCGGATTGTCTTTTTCAGGTTTCCAGAATCCTCCAGTCTTAACGACTCGCTAACACCAGTGTTTTGAGAGAAGTTCCTACGTGTTCTGTAAAATTAAATGGAGGTGGGTACTTGACTACAGGGATCTTATGAAGACCATAACAAAGCAAGATGCTGTCTTCTCCTGACCTGGCCTTCAAACCGTGGTGATGTCTGAGTGGCTTTATCGACCAGGCAGGCCCCAAGATAGCCCAGCAAAACATCATTATGAGTTCATTCCCCTCCGGCCCCCACCCTCATTGCTCACCCTCATCCCTGCACGCTCATGTGAGCTTTGTCAGGCTGTGTCCGGCTGACAGGGGTTCATTATAGATGTTTCACATGACCACATGCGTGTGCGAGAGCCACACATGCCAGCAAGCCTCTAAATGCCAGCTGACAGATACTCACCTTCCATACGACACCTCAGTAGATTTGCCAGCAACGCAGCTCCTTACAATTGGAGGGCGTGAACAGACATGACATTTAATTACAATTACAGAGGGATGGAAATATTTGAGAAAATTATTGATCTTGGGCGATCAGCCCTATTTTTTTTGATAAAATGGCATGATCAAGCCTGTCAGTTAAATGGGAGCAACCAGGATCCTTCTGGAGAGAGTCGACAGTGACTGGAGCTGAGATAGTACCACATTTGTGGACAGGTGATCGCCCGGGGGTGGGGGGGGCTAGATAATGTCCCGGCTAGTCAGCTGGGACCTGGAGTGCTGTTCGGCATTCACCGTACATCTGCTCACCTTTGGGCAGACAATCAAATGGCAAATGGAGGCTGGGGAAAACAGATAAAAATGGAAAGAGTGAAGTAGAGAGGGGGTGGAGGAGGAGTATGGGAGGAAGGAGAGGAGCAATAAAGAGAGATTCAGAGTGAGACTAGCAAGGGTTAAGAGGGGCAGGAAGAAAATGAAAGTGGGTGGAATGATAGAAAAAATAGGAGAAGGACAGGGGGAAAGGGAATAATGGGGGGAGCGAAGAGGGGACTGAGAATGGAAGAGAAAATCAAAAGAGAAACACCGGGGGATGGCAGGGAAATGGAAGCGTGCCGGCTGCCGTATGAGGTCGGGGGGTTTCAGAGCGGCTGAGCGCCAGCCAGTCGGGCAGATGACAAAAACACAGAGGGGAAGCAGCGCTTCATGTGCTCCTCAGAAAGGCTCGCTCCAGCAAGCCGACGGAGCGGCTGAGAGATGCGCGGACGGTTTCCTGCTTGCGAGGAGTCAGTAAAAGCTGCCTGAGGCCTCCCTACTGAACCAGGGTCACTCAACCTGATGGGGCAACCGGGCTGTGCCTATGCGGTGGACCTGCAATGCAAACCACAGTGGAGGGAAATGAATTCATCCTGTGAACTAAGCCGAGGGCAGAGGTCTTCATTGACGTACCCATGTTGCCTTGATGATATGATACAAACATTCATGGGGTTTGTCCCGCTTTCATTCATTAACTTTAGTCTTTTAAGGTCAAGATGATCATCCTGAGCCTTAGTGGATTTTCCAAAGCAGGCAGTACAAACCATTTCCAAGGATGTGAACACAGAACATGATGAAGTGGAGCTAACATCCAACCCTTGTTCACTACGGGTTTATTATGCTTTTATTAATAAGCAACAGTTAATAAGCTCTGTGGGTTGTTTAAACACTTCACTCCACTGCTTGGTGGAGTTTATCTCCAGCTTTGGATCCTCTGCCTGTTGACGGTCTAACTCGGGTCAACACTCAGTAACCTAGAAAGGTGGGTAGCTTACACTGCTGCCCTGGCCTTCTGTGAGTCCCAAGTCTGTAATGAATTGCATGGGCTTCTTGGCTAGTCATGCCCTATGGGTACTGATGAGTGACCTTTTCACATTCCTCAAGGAAGCAGTTGGTCCTGTTCTGGGATGTGTGCTTCAAACCCCGCCTTGTTGGTGCAATGCTGACTAATGCCCAAACTCCACCCCCTCCAAATCAAGAAGAAGGTCAGCCTGCTCAGGGGTTCATGTGGACTGTTTGAAGACGACTGGCCTCTGAATTCAGTTCTGTTTAATCTCGTCTCACGGACCCAGGAGAGATCTTCTCTCACTGATCTAGGATGTCTTTGTTATTTTTAAGCTAGCCTTCGTCTCCACAGCAGACCTAGCCTTCATCTTCCAAAGAAGTGGAGAGCACACCCCCCCGGGGGCCTCTCTCCCACCTTCTTTCTCCTTGAATCTATTTTTTTTTTTTGCAGTAGATAGAGAGACACTGCATGGAGAGGCAATCTGATGTCTTTATAACAAGAAGTTTCAGGGTTGGGGATGGCTGGTGGTTGAGGGCATTTCCAAGCCTTGTTCACTGAGTGGCCAGTCTCATCAGCCAGTAGCAATTAAAGCAAGGGCCAGCCAAATCCATGCAAAAGCAGGTTCTGTTCTCATCTGGTTATGTCTGCCACATGCCAAAAATTGCCGTTATCGCTCATATACAACTTAGGTTGTAGCCATGATCTTTTTTACCTGCACTGAGGAAAACACAGCTCAGCTTCTGATTACAACACGAGGTACAAGTGGAAAGTTGACTACCAGCACAAATGCACATTGGCCTCCTATTACAATTGCATAATCAAAATAACATTACACCAATATATAAAATTAGAACATTAGATACAAGATCTGTGTTTATGGGAATCACCTGTTCAGGTGACTGATATGTGCATGTGTTTGCCCCTCTCACCGTGCTCTGTTGATGCGAAATGTCTTCCTGTCTGTGTTTGAACATGACAGACTGATTCCATAACAAAATATGAAGTCAAAGGCGCAGTAAATCCTTTTCACTTACGGCAATACACGATGATGTGTGTGACAGCCCTGAAGGCGAGTCTACATGCAAAACCAATTTCTCAGCCATACAGATGTTAAAAAGCACACGCCCCATTTGTCATACATGTTAAACTGTTACAAGTGTTCACTTAAAATTCTGGAGCATAATGCGTATTTTTGAAGCATCAGTGGACATTGAGATTGGGTAGAGGACAACACAAAGAAAGGCCTCATACTTGCAGGCACAAGACTGTATCGGCCACTGATACGTGGCAGTTTAATCACCATGAAACAGAGGCCCATCAGTGTTATGCTAACGGATGCTTACAGATAATAATGGACCGGGATGGAGCTCTCCCCTAGTGCAGAGGCTGGGAAAACAAATAACCAAGCAGACAAGGGCTCATGGAGGTCAGGCCATGTGTCTGAGAATCAACAGGGTGGATGTGAGTGGCAGAATGACATGCCAATAGGGCTTAAACGGTGGGAGAGGTCAAGCTGGTGGGTTAAGGCCAAGCAGCAGCGTTGGGGACAAAGTCGTCGGCTGACACGGTGGGCTAACGTCAGCGCTGTGACGACGGTGAGACGTATGAAGCACAAACAAAGACACCCCAGAAATCCTAACATTCTCATTTACATTTACTAACATAAAGATTTCAACCCGCTTTAAATATATTCCTACTATATGTACATCACTGTAGCACTAAATATTCATCTCCATTTAAATAAAATAAAAAAAAACCATCTTCACCTGCCAACTAAAAAAGATGATTTGTGTAAGCTGGAAATAGAACCAAAAAAAAAGGGAATGTTTTTGTTGGACTGTGACAAGTACAAACAGCCAGAGGGATTAATTAACGGAGCCAGAAAATGAATTAAAGCGAAGTAGCAGTGAGTTATGCCTCTTCATCCAGAACAAAAGCACCTTGTTTTTCCTGGCTGTGTTTTTAGGGCAGCAACAGACAAGAGAAGATTTCATAGAAAAGAAAAGTAAACCAGAACAGCAAGGTGAATTATACAAATATCTACTGTTGTGGGGGTGAAGGCCCCATCTTGTTTTCTTGAGTTTAGTGGTTTCTCTGTGATTCAGCAGCGAGGTGATAGGAGCTGCAGGCCTTGTAGAGGACTGTAGAATACTCAGAGGAAGCAAGGTTGCCTGGGAAGATCTGACCACCAGCTGTTATTGCATCTGCCCTGGACCACAGATAAATCTCAATAAATTCACAGTAAAAAAGACAAAAATTATGTGATGGAGTTGGGGAGGTGGGGGGACAGCGGTAGTGGGGGCTATTTGGTGTTTTTAAAGGGTCACAAGCTGTAATACCAAGGGAATGCTATTAGTGGTTGCTGTGGAGAAAGCTAGGTAACGTTTGTGATCACCATGTTGGTGCAGCTGTTCCTCGCTTGTTACTCTGGGCCGTCCTCATATTCGCCTTCCACATACAATGATCTAGCCTTGAATCTTTCTTCTTGATGCATCCGTCTCCTGACCCCTTGTCTCAGGAAATAAATTCTATGATCTGGCTGGCGGTATCTGTGATGCATGCTGGGAGGATGCAGGTGGGCGCCGTGGTTACCCACGGTTACCTGCCCTTTGATGTGACTCCCACCGGTCTGCTCACCAGCCTTCCAGCCTCTGCTGCCTCTGATGAGGTCGCTGGATGCTTACAGAAATGGCCGTGGGCAGAAAGGAAGGACAGAGGAGCTGCCTGCCCTGTGCTGTGATTACACGTCTACAGCTGGCAACCCCCCCCCAACCCCAAACAATTACTTCTGGGGGGGGCAACTGTGCCAGCTATACCCACCTGCATTGCTTGGCTGGATTGTACGCATGAGTTATGGAGGAATTTACCCCAAATGATGGCCTGGCAGCTCCAGGACTCTGACAGCAGACCAGCCGGCAGGTGTAATTGTCACAGGTGATCGATCTTCATTTCTGAATATCTCCACGGACTCCTTTCTCTGCTCTGTCTGGGTCATGATGGTGGCGTCACTGGCCTGTCCGTGCATTTTCCTTCTGTCAGGGGACGGTAAGGTGCCCAAAAGGGCCAACCACATTACCGCGTGTCTGTTTAATGATTTCGACGTATCGAACGGAGTAATTCACGTTGATTCTAATTTAATGGTCGTTCCAGCCCCCACTGCCTTGGCATGGCGAACATTTTACTGCACTCGGATCCCGGCGTGCAAGCTGAAGGGGGGGGGGGAGGGGGGTGGTGCAACATTAGTATGGGCCACTCCAAGGCAATGATACAAATGAACAATTAAATACAAGCTAAGAAATTGTAAAATGCAAAGGATCAAAATTTCTATGGGAGTTGTGTCTGGCCGAAACAACCTAAAAATATGATTTACCATTCTTCTTCAGATTTAAACAGTTTTTAGGCTAGGAAAGAAAACCACCATATCAAATTAGCAAAGGAACATGATTCCTCCTCTGTGGAGGTAATTATTCACATGAATGTAGTAGTGAAGCATGGTGGGGTGAGAGACCCCCAATGGGGTGTGAATTTGGTTAGCATGTGGGCAGCAGCTCCAGTAGGCCTATTGGGGCCATAGGCTTGGGGGTGGGGGAGTAGTGTTTGTGTTGCATAGCAACTAAGGTCAGGCACAAAATGATGTTGGCCCGGAAACAGATGGTGGAAACCCTTATTAGTTGCTGTGAACACACAGAAATGCACACCCACACATGCTTATGACTTGTTTCCCGTGGTGCAGGGGCTCTTGTTTAGATCAGTGGCATAATGAACATTACTCTACAAAGCTTATTCCTCCCCTGCCCTTATCCAAAATACTATAAGGGCCTCCGGCCCCCCCCCAAGTGTTCAGAGGAGGCCTATATCATCCTGCCAAACTGTCGCTGGCATCGCCATTCCAGTTCTTCTTCTTGACGTCTAACGAGAGCCGCCAGCAGACACGGGCGCTGAGTGAGGACCTGGAAGCGCAGTGGTTTCATTGGATGAGATCTCGCTGTTGCGGGAATCTGCCTTTCATAAGACCCCTCAAAGTAGCAAGAGGATCAATGCACAGCAAGGCGGGGGGCTTGGGGGGGGGGGGCATGCATGAAGCATGGCCTTTTCACCGGCGCAAAATGTATCATCAGCACTGGAAAGAAGTCTTTTCCACTTCCAAAAGACCCCCCAAGGCCTCAGAGTGTTGAGGTCGGCCAAGGATTGACGTTGGTGGTATTGTATTGTATTTCCTTTCTGGTTCATGCGGGATGGACGACGGGCCTGCCGATGCAGCTGCAGTGGAGAGTACGGCTGATGCAGCGTAATTGTTTGTGGTGTGTCGCACTTACTCCGGCCTCACATGCAAGTGCATCATTATCTTCTTTGATGCGCCTCCCTTTCCGCACCAGCCATTAATAACTGCACCGCCAAGCCGAAAATCCAATTTGCTTAATCATATTTGCTGGCAGTGTTGCAAGCACGAGCTGTCCCATGGAGAATCTCCTAATCGGGGTAAGGCACGCGGAATCCAGGGACGTCAAAGAGGTCGCATTAAGCGCCCCGGGAGCGGGCGACATTTGTGTGCGTGTTGCATTCGAACGCATATCGGATTGCACTGCGAGAATTTAGAACATGTACTGTGCGCGGGGAAAACACATCGCCGCCCTTTAACCTAGCTGCTACCGTCTCGCAATAGATGCGGGTGAACGTGCAGAGGGTGCACTGCTGAGAATGCAGGACGCTGGATCGATAAAAATAGCACCCCCCCCCCATTATGTAATGGTCTGGAGAAATTACAGAGTGTCACTGGCTATCCACGTCATAAGCATTCATGCGGCCAGGCTGGCTTGGGGGGTGTGTGTGGGGGGTAATTAAACACATTCTTTGGAGCATTATATCCTTTAATCACCATGATGGTACAGCTCCCAGTTCCTAGGAAACAGAGGCCAGCGTCTCCTGGCTGGGCAAACCATTAGCCCAGTTAGGGAGACCCCCCCCCAAAGGTGGCATGGGCGGGCAGCCTGGCGGCTTGTGCTAACCACGCAGCAGCCTTGCTGCCTTGTACTCAGTTATATGCTTATGTCTTGTGTTGCCTGGGGTAGTGTCCAGGCCCCCTGCAGCCTTGTTAAGTGGTTAAACGATGGATGGATGGATGGATGGATGATGCATTGTCTGATCCCAGACAAATTATTATATAATGCACAAATTATATCAATCAGTCAATCCATCAATCCACCAATAAGCAGGAGATTAAAAAGGGGGGCCCACCTGCCTTGCTAAGGAGGTTTATTCCTGACTCCTGTGTGATGGTAAGATTCTATCCTCGTCAGTCTGAATGAGCGCTTCTCACAAGCTGACACTGAGCTCTCGGCCCCTGACCCAGACAATCGCTCCTCTGTTACTGTTACAGCAGCCATAAACATAAGGCATGGAGGTAGAGGCGGATATGTGCGGCAGACGGCCGCCTCACCTTAACGGGGGCTCCGTGTGGCAAGCGTTCGAGGGAGGGACACGTCTGTCTGAGCCGTCAGGTGGAAGATTGCCAGCACTAACTGCGAGAGGGGTGTTGGCCTGCACCTCCACTGAGCATTGTTTTTTATTTTCAGTTCAGAAACTTTCTCCAGCTCAGGAATTCTAGTAAATTGTACTTGGCGTGTATAGAAAACAAGTGGTACAATTTTACAGGGCAGGCAAAATGCTCAAGACGGCTGTGAAGTTGTGGCTTCTGGACCAGGGGGTTCTGGGATCAAGTCCCCTCTGGTCCTTGGGGTACTGGGATCAAGTCCCGTCTGGACCAGGGGGTTCTGGGATCAAGTCCATTCTGGTCCTTGGGGTACTGGGATGAAGTCCCGTCTGGACCAGGGGGTTCTGGGATCAAGTCCCTTCTGGTCCTGGGGGTACTGGGATTAAGTCCCTTCTTGCTGAGTTCAGTGACTCAGACAAATAACTCAGACGAAGAAAACTATTGATATAATAACCAAACCATACTTCATACAAAATATAAAATAAAAATGGATTAATCAAGGCTTTGTGGCCTATGCTGCCTGGTTCAGGCTCCAGGCCCCTGAATAAGTGGTTGGACAATGGATAGATGGATGTTTGAAAAGGTGTTAGTAGTTTGGAATTTAATCTTTCGGTTGTTAGCATATTTTTGTCATGTGTTTTCCATGTTAACGAACAGTAGAGCAATAAATACATATGATATGGGCAGATGTGTGGTGATGTTCAATGCATTCTGGGAGACTGGGATATGACCTACGGCCTAAGCCACCTAACCGTGCTTGCCTATTATTTTTGAGGTCTTCTAAAAAGCTACAAAATAGTGCTTTAATTGCATGAAAAAGGCACTGTTTCGGCAGCCTCAGTCTGCTTTTACTACAGGGGAGTATTCTGTAATGCTAATGGAGGTTGCGATTTTATTCATGGACATCATCAATATGTATAATCCTGCTCTGCGTCGACAGGTGGAAGGAGCGGGAAATCCATGCTGGCGCTTGACTGACAACCTCTCGTAAGCTTTAATAACCCATCGAGGGGCCTGCTGGATCGTACCTCCAAAGTCAGCCTCTTCAGCATGGGTGTCACTTTAATTGCCGGAGACGAGGAGGTGGAGCCTCACCCGCGCTAATCCCGGCCCCTCGCCGGGGATGAATATTGCATGCTCGCATCAATAAATCATCGAGGTCGGCCCCATTATGACACGAGGATAATAGGCTGCCAGCTGTTTAATTCATGCTCCGCGTTTCTCGATGTTTCACCTGGGGGCAGCGTCCCCGGCCTCGATTATTAATCAGCCGTCTCGGTGATCCGGAGGTATGTGGCAGGGACGTCAGGCTCCGCTGTCCCTGTTTGCGAGACGTTCCAAGCGCCGGGCAAGAAAGACAACACTGTCGCCATGGAAAACCTTGGGTGATGGGTTCTGGCTTCTGCATACATGTGCCCACTAAAGAGATCTCCCTTCAGTCATGCCGTCAGTGGCCAGGGAGAGGCGCATGGGCCAGGGGGCCAGTGACATAAGACCAGTGGTCCAGTGACATGAGACCAGTGGGCCAGTGACATAAGACCAGTGGGTCAGTGACATGAGACCAGTGGGCCAGTCACGTCAGAATCAGAATTAGAATTGTTTATTGTCATTGAATAGAGTTCAATGAAATTAAAAATGACATGAGGCCAGTAAATCAGTGACATGAGGCTAGTGGATCAGTGATATGATGCCAGTGGACCAGTGACATGAGGCCAGTTGGCCAGTGACATGAGGTTAGTGGATCAGTGATATGATACCAGTGGACCAGTGACATGAGGCCAGTGGACCAATGACATGAGGCCAGTGAACCAGTGACATGAGGCTAGTGGACCAGTGACATGAGGCCAGTGGACCAGTGACATGAGGCTAGCGGGCTTCTAGCCATGAAATGAGGGCTGAATTTGAATGTGATATTTGATGAGGCTGAATGACGATGTTTTTGATGCTTCCCTGAACCACTTTCTCCATGCTCCTTAGTGACACAAAAGACCACCCCACCACCAGACTAGAAGGCTGCTGGTGCATGAAGATTCAAAGATGCTGAGTTGGATCTCTGAACACAGCTTGGTCAGGCCTGTCAGTAAGGGTGGGCTTGTGCCGACTGCCCGTCTCTACTGCTTGCTGCCCTGAGATGCAGCTGAAGGAAACTGAATGCTAATCACTAGAGTCAAGCTGCTGGCGTGAGAGCCAAGGTACTCCATGCATGGGGGGTGGGGAGAGCAGCAGGGGCACGGCATGGCGTGGATAACAGGCGACACCTTCCGTCTGTAAGGGATTCCTTAATCTCGGGCTCTGGGTGTCACGCACATGTGAAGCCGGCTCTTTGTTTACCCGACTAAATCTAATCCACTTCAGAAATGCGATGGAAATTAAATACACAGTAAACAGACTTTACTTATATTTACATTCTTTAACTGTGCAATGAAATTCTTATTATGTTCTCTCACAATCGCTCCAAAAAAATTAAGGAAAATGATACGAAAAAAGAAAAACAAATGGACAGTAGCGTATAAAATATACATACTCTATCAATCTATGCAATATATATATATATATATATATACACTCACCTAAAGGATTATTAGGAACACCTGTTCAATTTCTCATTAATGCAATT
>JAODKN010000079.1:16626395-16648906 GCA_026774425.1 Petrocephalus zakoni
CCCCCACCCCCGCCCCCCCCCCCCCCCCCCCCCCCCCCCCCCCCCCCCCCCCCCCCCCCCCCCCCCCCCCCCCCCCCACCTGAAATGTCCCTACTTTTAGGGACATTGCTTTAGTTCCCCATTTGGATAACCTCAATTTCATAAACATCTGTGAATGCAATCAAAAAAGTATGAAGTCTTGGATTATGGTTTTTCCCATAGAAATGATCGGAAGGTCCCCATTTATATAAGTACACACAAGTCTGTGTGTGTGTGGGGGGGGGGGAACTAATATATATATGACCACATTCATGACCACAGACACACACACACAGATTCCTGTGAAGGAAGGTTCTTAAACATCTGGCTTTTCCTCGAACCTCTGAGAAGCTGTCTCACTCCAGGAGATGGTGTGTATGTGTGTATGTGTGTGTGTGTGTGTTTGTGTGTGCGTGTGCATGTGTGTGTGTGATTTTAAGTCTGTGGCTGTATCTCCAAGCCGAGAGCCACAGCGCCAGCCCAGCTCTCTGGACACCTGCACTCTCCACGGAGCTGTGACGTGTTCCTGGCATGAATCGCAATTGGCCAGATTGATGTTCATTAAACATGAAACCGCTTCATCTAATTGGTGGTGCCGGATCAATTTGTAAGCGGGGCCAAAGACGAATTGGTGCAGAAAACATTTTGATTAAATATTTGATGAGCTCCGTAAATGTGCCTGTTTTTGCTCCAAAGAGGTTATAAGAGCTGGTCCGTCCTCTGTTTTCCTGGCAGAGGCTTTCATTTGTGATAATAAAATGTGCACATATTTCTGTTGTAAAATCGGGCCATTTTAATAGTGGGGCTGTGTGACTTTGTTATGAAACCATTGTATTTTAAATGACTTTTTTTTTTGGTCAGTGGTCTAATATGCCACAGTGGAGGTGGAATCATTGGGCTCAGATTCAGGGACACAGTCAGAGAGCGGTCATCTCTTGGCCCCCCTTGGTGTATGGGGGGGTGGGGTGCTTATTTACCTTTGCCAGATTACGTAATCCTGAAGCATGGGGGGTAAACTTAACTGGAGACGCCTTCAGCCGCAGGGCAGGTGGCAATTTAAGTGCCCGCAGAGAGGTCAGGCCAGTCATAGGGGGTAAGAAGGACAGGAACTGGGATGGATGGTGAGACCCTGACATCCTCGTCACCTTCGGGTTACTGCTGCACAATCTGCTCCATTTTGCACATCATCCAGCAGATGGTGAGAAGGTTAAGGAACTAGACATATGTACAAAGACCCAGCTGGCCAAGTCCACAGATGGAGAACGGATGGAAGGCACCCAAACAACTTTGATATTGTCAGTATCAGTCGGTCCTGTCCCATCTGTTATTTCCCTACTTGACCAGCTGGTGTCGCTAGTCATCCCTTTCATAGTGTTTGAGTCTGATTATTTATAACCCACACCTGTTTCTTGTCTAGTCCCAGTTACTCGTGCATGTATGTGTCTGCTCCTTGCCCTTGTGTCTCAGCTGGTCATTGTAGAGACTGTCCAGTGTACATGTTATCAAGCAGTTTGGTGAGTGTTGCAGATGTTTTACTTAAGTTCATTCTGCTTATCCTCATGCATAGTTCCAGCCCTTGTTTGTCCCCATGTAACCAACCTGCCTTTGTTTTGACCCCTTTGGTTCGTTTTCTGTTCCAATTAAATACCTTTTTTTCTTGTAATTCGCACTGATGATCATCCTTCTCTCATGCTACACTATGACAAATATATTCATCTCTTTAACTTATGATGGAGAGAAGAGTGGCAATAATACATATATACAGAGTTGATATGTTTGCAATAGCTAATTACCGTTTGGGTATGTGCCGGCTTATATGAATAATGAGAGCTTCCTGAGGAAGGAAAACAGAATGTTAGTTAGCCCAGTTAAACGCAGAGACTCTGTATGATGTAATTCTACTGTAAGCTAAGGGTATTGTCTTGGCTGGAGGGATGAAGGAATCGAAGGCAGGCATATTGAAACAGAAGGGGTTTATTTGATTTCAAATGAACCGGTTATGGAAATGAACTGGACCACGAGGGATCAAAACAGGAGGACTGCAAATTAGGGAGGGCTCAAGCAATAGGATGGCATGACGTCAATGAATGGACTGGGGAACATAGGGCTGGGAAGCACTTAAATACATGACTAATGAGGGCGTTAACGAGAGGCAGCCGGGAGTGATAAACGTGAGGGTGAGAAACGAGAGGTAAGATAACTAACAGGCATGGCTCATTAGGGTCATGCTAGAGGGGAGTCAGGTGGACATGGCGGGCAGAATGTGACTAGTATCTCAGCTATATTCTGTTTCAGTTAATTATTTTTGGCTTGCTATTTACTATGGCATGCTGAAATGTATTTAGCTGTGAAACATAATCCTATTTATGCAAAAAATTTGACTCATCCTTGTTTTACTATGTGTTCAGACCTTGAAAAGGATAAGAGGAATACACTGACTGCAAAGCTAAGCTCAAGGTGGTACGTTTTGCAAAGTTTAGACAAAAGCATGTCATCTGTCTTGTACTTCTCAAAAGTCCCTATAATCGTCCTTATTAATTGTTAATCTGTGCTCACTGCCTCAGCACCTGTTGATGCATATATGTGTATGTATGTGCATATGTATGTGCGTATGTTTGTACATATGTATGTGCTCATGTATGTAGCCCTGCTCGAGCAGAGAAGAGAAGTTGTGTGCAGAGCCGAAGTGCTGAAACTTCCCTTGACCAGGGCGAAATAAAATATTGTTTTGGCATCTGAACCTAGTCTTTCTGCACAGGCCACACTACTAGCAGATGGCCTACATCCATCTGTGAACCCCCCCCCCACCACCAGCTATCAAAACTGTACACCTATAAAAACAGCTGGCTGACAGCGCACCATGCATCCACACAGACACCGCTTATCTGTCAGGTGACAGGTGAGACAGGGACCATCTGGATCCGCTTTGCAGTGTTATGTGACATGGGACCCTTTGCAGCATCATGTGACATGGGACCCAGGTACGAATCTGTGTGTTAGAAAGTCCGGTGCAGGTGAGCAGCAGTTAGCAGGGATCCCAACCTTTTTTTTTTTCCTTCTGGTTTTATTGCAAAAGAGGGCTAACCTCCCCGAGAGTCACATGGGCCTCAAATGGTCTACTGGAGATCTACCAATCTAGCTGACAGTTCTTGTGATAATTGCATGGTGGAGATATATCTTAATCATCCAATAATTTTATGATTTTTATTTCTTATTTACACACCTTTTCAGCAGCAGGGTCCTCCCTTTGATCTTGGCTCCTTAACTGCTGAGACACCTGCTGGTGGGTTTCACCGACAAGCAATCTCAAAATTTTAATTTTGGTTTAAATCCATAGGGATTCTGATGGGGATGTCCCACAGCTGTCCAGGGAATTCAACAAAGTTTCCATTAGGTAGCAGCCATTTTATTATAATCCAGAATGGGAGGTAATATTTGAATTAAAACGTGTCTGAGTGAAATGGGAATTAGTATAAGATATTCGCTCCTAGACTAGGCCTGTATGGCACCGCTCAGATCAAGAAGGGTGTCATTTTAATCACATATCTCTCTCGCTTATAATTAAGCCTTGTGTATTTGAAACGAGGAGAGAGAGTGAGAGAGAGAGGAGTCCGGCCCGCATTTACACTGCGGCTAACGAGATTATGCAGCTCGCAGAGTGCCAACATGAGCACCTCACAACTCCACCCCCCTCCAGCCTCCCATCCCCCATTTACACGCATGAACAACTCCGATCAAATCGGGTGGGCTCCCACGTACATGGTCCTCCCGGGAACGGCGCCCAAGCAGCCCCCTCAGCACGTGTGAGGCTTCCAAAATAAGGTGAGTGCTGGTGGGAGGAACAGCCATGCCAGACACTGGTTTCCAGCTCAAGCACTGAAATCAGCAGCGGTGAGACGGTACTGGGCTGCCAAAGGCATGCGTGAGACTGGAGCGAGATTACTTCTTGGAATAACCACTGCAGACAGAAAGTGAGGTTAATTGATAACAGGCAGGATTTTGCACACCGTTGCGTGTTTTTTTATCATTATTAATTTTTTTCAGTCACGATCACTGGCAAACCCTTGCGACCCCAGTGGTAAAATCACAGCTGTGGGCAGTGTGGTGCAGTAGGGGTAGCCACCCAGAGTGCCACACGGAGATGAAATAGTGGTGCTTGACTTATAGCCCTCATGAGGCTTTACAGTAAATCCTGCCTATATGCTGCTCCCCAAGTTGATGATTTTGCTGGTGGTTTGTGTGCTGCGTAATACGGTTATCTTCCTGAGTGTCCTGTCATCAGCGGTAACCGTGGACAAACGGCATTCTGTTTTATGTCATGTCTCTGCTCTGGAATGACTTGGTATTTAGGAAAAGGAGTGCCTATTAATTAGCCAGGTCAGAGGTACAGCAGCGGCGTATCGCAGTACCTGCCACACCTGTGGCCCCCCGGCTCCAGTCCCTGGCCCGCCGGCACCCCAAAAGGCTCCCGTCCCGGCGTTCCCAGGCTGCAGAGCTAGCTTTGATTTGCCAATATCATTTTCACACTCCGGTAACCGTTCTGTCAGGGGTGGCTCTCGGAAGAGCTGACCTGTGCTCTGAATCCCCTGAGCTCTCTGCTCCAATCCAACACTCTGTGATCTACAGCCTGTCCTTCAAGCCTCCCCAGGGGACTCGCCCACTGGAAGATCCCATCACGAGTCACATGACCACCTGTTAAAATGCGTACACCATGAAGGACGTCAGTCACCCGGGGAGCAAACCGGGGTGGGTCGAAAGCTGTCGATTCAGCACCATCTCCACTACAGGGGAGTTCAGGACCTTGGACAGTGCCCAGGGTGTTCTCCAGATTCCTGCTGTAAAGCCGCTCAGATTGTTGTCTCAGGCCTGGGTGATTCCATGTCAGAGCTATATCTTATCTGAACCATTTTTTGTCTGCAAAGAGGATTGCATTTGTCCTTTTCCTTTGGGCTGCTGGGGAAATAATGCCAAATTCCAGTTAGCCTGAGATTCTTAGCCATTGTGCCCCCAGCTGGGAGAACAGAAGAACAGCAAACTTAACTGAGCAGGTAACGTATTCCTCCAGCTAGGAGTTGTTTTTGGCGGCGGCGGTGGGGGAGGGGATGGGGGCGGTTGGTGGCGCTGTCTCTGCAGACCTCATTTTCTCTTTTTCGCCGACCTCTGGCCGAGAAATCCGAACGCGGAACACTCAAGAATAATCACAGCCTCCGGAAATTATGCTGGCCGGCTGGTCCTTGGGAGCTTCGGCTGAGCGATAACAGGCAGGACAGTGTCACTTACGCCGCCGGCGCTCTTAAAGCCATTAGGGTCATCGGTGGCCGAGCTTGTGGCTCAGAGCCTTATCGGGGGCTGCTGACTAGCAATGGCTGGGTGCTAAGAGCCAGGCCTGCCACATCAGGAAACAAAATACATGCACACCACGGCAGTCCGACTCGAAAGGCCCTTTCAGTCCCATTTGTATCACAGATGGCTTTCTTTACAGGTCCGTCATTTTCACTCCCAGCTACTCGCAATTTGTCCTTCTCTTCCATTCTGAAATGTTTGTTGGGGTCAACTTTCCCCCTATCCTTCATGTACCCCCCCCCCCCCGACCCTATCCCCCCAGAAACCTGGATAATTTATCTTCTTCACACGTTGCCTTAGACGGGATTTTTACCTGGGTGAGGGTGAGGGAGAGAGCCGGTGTACCCCCACTGGAAATCGATGGGGCTACTTCCTGCTGTATGAGTAATGAGCAAGCCAGCCGACGTGAAGGAGGGGGGTGGGGGGGGTGGGGGTAGCAGTGTGTATTCTGCCGGCGTAACAAAGGGAGTGATTGTGTTAAAGAACAGTGTATGGAGAGGTATGGATACAGAATTACTGTAAAATTGCTGTTAGAACAATAAAAGGTCGATTACACTGGACACGGTGTGCAGCCCGCAGAGAGCACTGTATACAATCACCCCCAAACTCCCAGTATCGCTTCCAGAACATTCAAGCCTAATATAAAAACATGAGCTGCTTGTCTGTCACTGTATTTCTGCCAAAAGAAATGACGGAAATTACCACAGATTTCAAGGAGAACTGGAACCTCATTTTTTCCACTTAAGTAGTTTTATGTAGAAGAAAAAGCCTGTTTTACCTTTTTAGCATAACAGCCCATCTAGTCATATTTTCTGGAATATTGTATTCAGATTTAGTATGCATGGATGTGTTTGTCTTTGTTTTGTTTGTTGGGAATAATTTCTTTTTGTAATTGCTTCAGCCATTTACATGTGGATTTGTGAAAGAGCAATTTTACCTGCAGGCAATTTGCCCCTCAAATCCTTCACTCACGTGCCGTCTAGAGCCATGGAAAATGTATGGATGTGCTTGTGAGTTCTGGCTGTGATGTGCCCCACAGATCTGAGAGGTCTTTAGAAAAGGTTCTTCTTCATCTCCAGCTAATGAGAGAAGGATCTACTAAAATTAACAAGTAGGACTTGACTTCCCAACATCAAAACTTGATAACTGGAGGCGCCAAGGCTGAAGGGCGACTCGGTTTGTATGGCTCCCGGTCGCCCCCTTTCGCCCTCCAGGGGCAGCTCTGTGTATAGTCTTCTCAAAGACGGTTTAGCAGCAGTCACTCATATAACTTAATCAAGGACATAGTTAAGGGTGAGGGCTTAGTTAAGGATGCTAGTTAAGGGAAGTTAGCAGCCTCCAGATGTAGCTCGGGTAAGACAAAAGGAAAGTCTTCCGAGAAGTTCTAGCACTTTTGAGGCAGTTTTTGAGATTCTTTTGTCGGAAATATCATATTATGGAACAGAAGTGGGTCTGAATTTTGGAGAAGGACTTTGTAGCAGTCGGTATTTGTCGAGATGCGATGACACTGTCATTATATATTTCCCATAATTACATCAAGAAGTCATACTTTTACAGGCCATCTCTTAGAAAAGGACCATTCAGTCACCTGTTCCAAACTTGTTGATTCCGTGTCTCCATTTATGTCTCCTTTCACTGTTTTTCTACTCCTTGTAGACTGTAAAACATCACAAAGCACTCTGCAACAAACTTGCTGAAAAAAGCACAATATTAAGTAAAATTAAGTCTGTCTATTGTGTAAAAAATAAGCAGGCGCTTGTCTTCAAAGATGGACCCAAACAATGGCTACTTAATCTTCAAATTCCTTCACTGGATCTCTGAGAGAACACTCCAAGAGAACCTTAAACAAGAGAAAATGTTACTAATTGTTCTTCTAGTCTTCAGTAAATCGCAAAGACTTCCGCCAACGTTCCACCTCCCTAGTCCGCCACTTGGAATTCATTCAATTGCGTTGGTCAAGGTTGTATCAATGGACTCTGCCTAACAATGACGGTTGTGCGGAAGTGAAAAGGTCTATCAGCACATCCAGCTCGCAAGATTTCATTTTCCATTTAGCTGTAAAATGAACTCGCATTCCTTTCCAGGCACTTAGCCATTGTTACACCTGGATGTGTAGGTGTGCGTGTCTGTGCGTGTGCGCATAGGTGTGTGTGTGAGCCTGCCTGCGCGCGCCTGTGTTGCTGTGTGCGCTGAATCTGACTCGTGGAGAGATTCTGAATTTTATGGTTGCCATGGAAATAAGGCCCCTCTAAAGGACGGAACTGACGCTTCGGATACAAAAACCAGCCGTTTGCCACAAAACAAAACAAAACAAGAAAAAACCTGGAGAAATTACAGCGACCAATTAAAGGGTAATTTGAAAGAAATGCCCCAATGTCTACCATTAAGCTGGCTGAGTGTCTATACAGGAACGAAAACAAATCAATAGGATGTGAAAATGCTGTTAGAAACAAGCTTCAAACAAGATGATGTATAAAACCCTATTGATTCTCTGTAATGCCCTTGGCCCTGGCAGAGCAGTCTTGGGAAAGCATGGCCCTGGACAGAGAGCTGAGTAAATAGCTTGATAAATAATTAAAACCAAGAATAGATCGAATCATGTTGTCAGGGTCAAGATTTTTCCCATAAGAAGGAAAACATTGAACGACATGCTCTATGGTGGTAGGAGACCCGTTGAAGAAGCAAAGGTGTACCTGTAGTACAAATTCCAGTGGGAGAGGCTGAGAAAAACCTGCTATTCCATCCAGAAACACTGGCAGGCTTCCCCAAACTTCACAGTACCTGCACATCTACCAGTATCTTACAGGTCCAGCAGAATGACCCAGATTTTACAGAACTTGCACATGGAATGAATATTTACTCCATGGGGGAAATTCTCTTTTCACTTACCTGCTCTCCATGAGACACACAGGCACATATGCAGGTGAGAGCAAGCCTGGGGGTCACAGCGCAGTGTCTGCCAGTGCTTAGCACCCCTCGAGCAAGAGCCTTGCTCAAGTCTCCAAGGACATGTGACTGTTTTGCTGAGACTGAAACCAGCGACCTTCTGATCACAGGCATAAGCACAGAGGCTTAGCCCACCGAGCCCCCCCCCCAGTATGCCTGTACTCTTACACATAGGCTAAAATGCTAACACAATCACGGCCGCGCACATAAAGACTATAGCGCTGCAGCTTCCGGATGCTTGCACACCCACACCAGGCAATTTCCTGAGCAATCAGCAGTCATTTCATCTCTACTTAAATGGCACCGGCAGCATGGTGAGAGCTGGGAAAAAAATCAAACACTCAGTCCCTTTTTCTCCTTCCTCTGGGATTTACCCCCACCAACCCCCACACACACACACACACACACACACCTCTCTTATAACCCGCCTTCCCCCTCCCCGCATCTCATTCCCGACGTGCCGTCTGGCGAAGTGAGCCGCTGCTCCCCGGCGACCATCCCCTCCGAATCGATAACGTGCTGGAGTCTACCGACCGCGATCGTCGGTCGGCGCGTCGCCTCTCTCCTGCTGGGGAGGGGGCCCAGGGAGGCTGCGAGACACCCGACCGGGGAGTTTATAGACCACCGGGCCGCCTGGCACAGCAAAAATGAAAAAAGGGGAGCTGAAGTGGTTCAGCTGGCAGGGAGATAAAACCGTGATTCAATTAAAGCAAATGTATTATTCGGCTATTAGAGAAACGTTATGTTTGATGGAACAAGGGAATCGCCCTTGAGTGAATCCAGCTGGAGTCGGCCAGGCAGGCGGGGGGCGGCATGGCAGATGATTGGGGGTGTGGTTTTAGGCAGAAGAGCTGGGTTACAGGGTAAGGACGCAGGTATCTAATGACATTAGCTGTCAAGTGTGGCTTCTGGTGTACATCTGAGTGCTTTAAAAGTCCTTTTGTCCTTCCAGCACTTTGCTGCTTTACATTTTATTTATTGAGCAGACACTTTTATCCAAAGTAACGTACCTTTTCGAGAAAGCGGGGTCAGCCAGTCCGCGATGCGACTGGGGTTCGCTCAAGGGCACGGTGGTGACATCACTCTGTCATCCATGGGACTCGAACCAGCCGCCTGCCGGTCACAGGTACAGTGTCCTAACCTGCTGACGTGGTCATGGTGAGCCTGGAACATATTTCCAGAATCACTGCTGATGAGGCAGGGCACACCCTGCATGGGATGCCAGTCCATCAGAGGGCAGTTTCTGTAAATATATTTCCATTAATTATCTGTCCTGGGTATACCCCCGCATTGTGCCCTGTGCCGCCTTGGATAGGTTCCAGCCTCCATCTCTGGCCTAGACCAGGGTAAGCAGACGGAAGGTGGATGGGTAGATATTCCCTCTATAGTATAATTTGCTCAGTCATTTCACTATGCTATGTGCTTTTATAAAGCGATAAAGTACATTAGAAGATTGTAGGTGCCCCTAATACTGTGAGTAAGGTCTCAGTATGGATGTTACAGGCAATTAACCACAAATCGGTTAATAGGGGGGAATGGAGAAGAGCAGCGACTTGGCCCTGGGGGGCTTGATCTTCAGACATCGCCGACAGAAGCTGCGGGCTTTCGGGCCAAAGGCGGACACCCCGTCTCACCGCTTAATTCAGTTCAATTCAATTTATTTTTATGCACCGCCTTTCACAACAGTCGCCCCAAGGTATTTTACGTGGGGGTGCTGCAATGCATCACTACGTCTGTTATACAGAATGACACATAAAATCAGGGGAAAGAGGGGAACAGCAGAAGAGAGAAGCCGGAAAACTCCAAAAGCAGGAGAAATCCAAGAATCTATCGTCCACGGCGTCACTGAGATTGACGTCTTGAGGGTGATGAGGTAAGGCCCAGCACCGTGGGGATACGGCATGAGGCCAGTCTCTCTGGGCACCTTTTACAGCGAGTCAGGAAGTCATTCTCACATCCAGCCTCTGCTCTGGCTTTGCTTTCTGCTTCTTGGAGCAAAGGTCTCCGCGATGGAACACCTCGCATCTCCAGGGCAGGGACCTCAAATCCCTCCACTGCTGTGCGTAAGTGTGCGTATGTGTGTGCATAGTTTACGCGTTGTCCTTTGTTAATGTGAGCCCTACAATGGATTGGGAGCCCATTCAGTGCCCCCCTCCCCCCACCGCCCACTCAGATTGTGGCCCCCCTCTGTGACCCTACAAGCAATAAGTGGTTGGAAGATTAATGGAGCTAAAATGGTTGGGGGGGAGAGTGGAAATGGTGCTGGGGAGGAGATTAGAGGTCACAGGGCATACACTGGTAGTGTCCATGTTAACTATGGGCAAAACAAACAGAGCATATTGAAGATCAGTTTGAACCAATCAGCACGAATGATCTTGGTCACCTGATTCTGTCTGAGTGTGGCCAGAGGCCCCCTCCCCCCGTCACTACTCTAGATTCCCTTTCTCATTCTCAGATGCAGAGGCTGTAATATTCCAGGAGGCCTGGATCTGTCCTAGCTGTCCATTCATCTCACTTAAGCTAAGGCTAAGGTCTTGTTCTGTGGGGGCTGCAACATTTTGCTGTAGAAATATTAATAGTTAAAGGCCCTGTTCATATTTAAAAAAAAGGAAAAAGAAAGAAGTTGGTGCTGGCTGCAGAGTGGCCCAATTAGTAGGGTGTGTATGCCCAGTGATGTCACCTTATGTCTAAAGGGTGACATTAATAAATAGAGTCCTGTAGCATGGCAACCTTGAGACCCAGTGTCTCTCCTTGATCATAGCTAGATGCTGTTCCATTCCTTTGCTTCTGTTACATTGTGATTTTGGTTTTTTACATGAAGAATGAGAGAAATTCAGTTTTCATCCCAATTAGGAGCACAGGACTGTCTGCCCTTATGTGCGGACGGATCCTTTCCTTAACAAAGTGAAGTTCCCCACTCAGCGGTCAATATCAAAACCATTCTGTAGGTCTGAACCCTCCGAACTAATGGTGTCATCGGTACTATGTCAGCAGGCAACTGCTTTAACCAGGGGATGCTGGACTCAAGGTAGAAGGAAGACATGGCAGAAATGCACCCTACTAACTAAAAAACAAACAAAAGAAAATAGCCTCTAATTTCCCAGAATCCTCTATGTGTCAGCTAGGCTCCCTAATTAAAGGGTCTGTGTTGTTTATGGGATCTACAGCTGTTACTTTTCATTAGCTGTGTTACACCTCTGTCTCTTGGGACTTGATTAAACGGGAAGTCCAAGGCCTAAAACATCCTGTATGGCAAATTCAGAGCCGTCACTCCTGCGCGGTGAGACTTTATGGCCTTGCGTCAGCGTTTGTACTTTTCTTAGCGATGGGTGTGTTGGCTTTCTTTCAGGCTCCGCCCCCACCCCCTACTAGCACACATCATATCAAAGTCCCCCCTCCAGTCAAGTCCCCTGAGTTCTACCAGTTATGACGTTTCCCGGGGTGTCCTGTCCAGCAAAATCTGGCACTGTTGGACAGGAGAGCCGGCAGCGTGGGTGGTACTCTTCATGCTGTCTGTCTCGTCCGATCTTATGACAATAAAGCTAGTTTCCGTAAACTCAGAGTCAGCGTTATGGCTGCAGGAGGCGTTGAGAGTGATATAGTGGCGTCCGGTGATGGTGAGCGAGCTCCCCATAGCTGCAGGATGCACTTAGACAGGATGCAGATCGGGGTCGGATAGGGCAGCGGCGAGAGAGGGACTGTTCCTCTAGGGCCTCTCTACCCTACATTAAGGGGCCTAATTAGCCATTCAAAAATTATAGATTGTGAAAGAGGAAAAACAAAGAGCAATTGAATTTCACTTTTAACTCAATAACCTTTCCCAACTGCACGATTCTGGGGGAAAATTATGCCATTCACATCACGCTCAAACGTTTGCTCTGGTTCATCATACAACGGTATCATGTTCATTAGCGGTATAAGATCAAGGTTGGCCGTATAATTGTCGCATCTTCATTAGTGGTATAGGATCAGGATGGCCGTATAATTGTCGCATCTTCATTAGCGGTATAGGATCAGGATGGCCATATGATTGTAGTATCTTCATTAGTGGTATAAGATCAGGATGGCCGTATAATTGTAGCATCTTCATTAGTGGTATAGGATCAGGATGGCAGATAATTGTCACATCTTCATTAGCGGTATAGGATCAGGATGGCCGGATGATTGTAGTATCTTCATTAGCGGTATAGAATTGGGTTCATTGCATAACTTTATTATCTTCATTGCTGTTCATTGTAGACCTTCAGTATCTTTATAAGTGTTATATAATCAGGGTCATTGTGCACCTGCAGTATTTTATTACTGTTATATAATCAGGGTCATTGTAGACCTTCAGTATATTTATAAGTGTTATATAATCATGGTCAATGTGCACCTGCAATATTTTATTAGTGTTATATAATCATGGTCATTGTATACCTGCAGAATCTTTATTAGTGGTATGAAATCAGGATATATATATATATATATAACTGTAGTATTTGAGTATTTGAGCAGCATATAACACATAACAAAATCTTCAGAGGAAATGTCAAAGAAAGCACACAGCTTTACACACACACCTCCTGCTGCATATATATATATATATATATATATATATTCAGGAAATGTCTGTTCAGTGTTGGATTGGAATTTATAGCTGGGTACTGGGTTGGTTGGTCCAGTGACAGCATCTCATGAAGACATTCAGATTAATTTCCTGATACACCGTCTGGTAGCCACAAATAACTTAGCAGGAGTGTAAAGGAACACCCTCTTTCATCTACCTGAACATAATAATAATTCATATTTAACGAGGTTCAGTACACTTAGAATTAAAGATGGATTATTCTGAAAACCAAGGGGATGTTACTTAACATAGCATTCACAGAGCTGACGCTTTACAGTGAAAGTTTTCTCAAAGTTATTCATCTATTCCTGCATTTTAAGTGGAGGAGGGGCATGCATATTAATGAGGACCCTTCTTCTTAAAGGGGCGGTGTTTGCATGGCAGGTGAGGGAGATTTTAATTGGCAGTGCTGCAACAGTCACCCACGGCAGCACCGCCTTGTTAGTGGTGCTGGCTGCTTTTGACCGCTGGTGTCCTGGCTTTTTTTTATCAGATGATTTTCCTGGGACCGCAGTTTTACTGCGCGCCTGTAAACGTAAGCTAGCTTGTCGGAAAATGTTGCAGGAAGGTCAAACTGACAGAGGCCCATAAATTTTTTACAGCCAGGCGCTCAGACACTATTGGGTACACATATCGATAGTGGAGGGACGTGAAAGCTGGAACCCAAGATGTGCGTGCTTAGTGCCAAAGCACGCATGCTAGCTCCAGACTGTTATCGCCTGGATTAGTAAGTTATTAAAGGTACCACTTCATGTAAGATAGTTATAAGTTAGAATGACTATAAAGATTTTATAAAATTACATTTAAGGTGATTGCATTACCAAACAAAAAACTGAACTTTCAAATAACATCCCATGCGAGTAATATAGAGTCCAGATCAGTTCAATGTAGCCCAGTGTAGCATAATGTAGCCCAATGTAATCCCCCACCGCTCTGATTGGGCTGTGCCCACAACCACCCTGTCCGCCTCTACTTGCCATCGCCCCCTGGAGGTTAGGGCCTTGATATACGGTCTTCGAGGGGCATTAAAAATCAATTAGGCAGGCAGCGGTGCGCGGGTGTAATTACGGTGGTGGCTGTCAGAGGGGCCCATTCGTCACATGGGTCCTCGCCTACACCTCTGTGACGGGGAGGGAGAGATGAGCAGCCGCCATGATCATTAACGGTGACTGCATATATATTTATCCAGAGGAGATTCTTCATGTTCCCCCCCTTGTCTAAATATATAATAATATTCCCCCCCCCCCCAGTATAAGTTAAGCAGAGAGAGAGGAGGGATGGGGTTTAGACAAGGACAGTATGTTCTCAAAATAATGAATGAAATCAGATCACATTCATTAGTCTTCACACATTAACCCCAGCGCCAGTAGGTTATGCAGTCTAATCACATAGTGATGCTGCAGGGCTCCTTTTGATCTCTGGTCTCCTGCTCTCCCCACCACCCTCTGGTTATGCGCATGAGCAGCAACAGGACGGGTCACGCGATCCGCATTCGGGACGCGCAGCGTTGTCTTCTAGCGTCAGGCCGAGACGGGCGCTTCTGCAGCCTGCTCCCCGGCAGATCGGGAGTCAGACTGAGCGGGTCGAAGTCAAAGAAACCCGAAATCTGGTTAGACGAGTGTGTGTGCTGAGAGTGAGGCGGGCTTGGAGGGGGGGCGGTTTTGGCCTCTCTCGCAGCAGACTGACACAGGCAACGAATTTGCATGTCCCCATGCCTCGTAGTAAGGACTGTGATCTGCTCCTTGTTCCCTCTGTGTCTGCGTGTGTGTGTGTGTGTGTGTGTGTGAGAGAGAGAGAGAGAGAGAGAGAGAGAGATTCCCTGTTCTCCTTGCACCCCTGGAGATCCAGAAAGCTCTCTGGAAACCCTGACAGGCAGCGGTGATGAGAGCCAGGCCCATCCCCTGGTGCTTACCCTCCCCACTTCTCTGCTCTTTCTCTCCTCTTCCTTTTCATTTCTTCCTTCTTTCCCTTTTCCCATTTCCCCCATTTCTCCATTTTTGTCTCCGGGGTTTCCTGGAAAAAAAACAAAGTTTCCAATCCCCGAAAGCCTCAGTTCTCACGGAAAACTTGCTGCTTATTTCGTCGCTCCGTCCGTTCAGACTGTCGCTTGTGAGCGTCTCCCAGCCTTTCACTCCCCTTATGATTTCTGCTAAATACTTCTGTAATGAAAGCCGCTGAAACACATTTTAATTGTTGGCGAATCTGCGGCTGCTGCTGGAGGGGGAACCGGCGCAGCCACTTCGGAACAATAAGTGTCCAAAGGCAATTTGCTTTGATTAGAGCCGCCATATGTCCCTAGCATCTTACAGCGGCCCGCGGCGCACTGGGAGGCGCTACGCGCCGGGTGGCGTCAGCGGAGTGTGGGCTGCTGGGCTGGATGCTGCTAGCTATGCCTGTGGGACGGGGCGTTAGCGGCTCGTCCTGACTGGCCCTGGCAACTTCAGCACATTGAACCAATGAGAGCCTGCAAAAATTCATTATGATAATTATGATGTTGATGATAACGACTACAACTACTAATAGTAATAATATTAATATTAATAATAATAACAATAATTGTTGCTAATAGTAATAATGATACTATTGTTATTATTATTTGTAGCTGTAAGTAATCATTTCATGAAGGTGAGTGGGTACACGAACCCTCATGCTGCATCCTAAAGTCCGGGACTTGGCGCGTTGGCTGTACTTTGTGCATCCGCGAGCGTAACATAACAGGCACGGAACTGCTCATACCTCGGCGGTCAAGCCCACACTATGTGCACGTGTTCTATAAGAATTTACAGTTTACAGTTATAATTAAGGAGGAAGAATTTTTAATTTAATACTTATTTTCGGAAAGTATTTCCTTTGTAAATCAAAATATTTGAAAACGAGACCTGATTTCACATCTTTGAGTGGGATTTGTACTTTGTATTTTACGTATTTTAAATGTGTTTGAAACCCTTGTGCTCAGAATAATAGTTGAATGTTTGAATGTTCAATGATTCAATTAAGTTTATAAAAATGCAGATAGTGGGTGGAGAAGAGGATATTCCAAAACAGAGACTTGCGCACTGGGTGAGGACCAGCACTGTGAGACACACATCATTTTGGTGCTGCGGGTGTTTGACCACAGAGGGCTGCCTATGCCTCGGCTGAATGAACGGGCCAGGATTCCAGCGTGCGTTGGGCTCTGTGACCCTGGAATTCATTCCCCAAAATCAGTCATTCATTGCTGGTCTGGCTTCTTGGCTGAGACACAGGACCTGAGCCTCGCCGGCGTGGAGAGGTGCGGTGCGGCCCAGCGGGGGGCGGGGAAAGCTTTGATGGCGCCGTGGCTTTACGGAGCGGCTCTACTCCAGAGTTCAAATGCGTGAGAAACACCGCGGGGGGTTCCTCCTGCGCACACATTGCCGGAGGGCGAGGCTTTTTAACAAAGGGGAAGGGGGCGGGGCCAGCCTGAGCTCAGCGGGTGGTGGAACACCGAGGCTTTATCTGAAAGCCTCGTGGCTGCTAGCAGCTCCTTGATGATATAAGACTGGGGTTAGGTGTGTGGGGTTGGGAGTAGCTAATGCACTGACGTCACTGTGGGCCTGTGTCGCGGGGAGCGTGGGCTGAGGTCAGGGGGAGGCAGATGGAATGTGGCCCGGCAAAGGGCACGGTAATCAGGCACATCCCCCCTCCCCCCGCCTCTCCCGGCCCACGCCGGCACAGCCCGCCGGAGACCAGCAGATTGCAGGGGCTGCCGAGTGACGGGACACCGAGAGCTCCTCACAGACCGGAGCGGCACATGCTCGTCTGCTTTGACCTCGCAGGGAGATGATTACGGAGTGCAGGAACCCCCCCCCCCACCATGATATTGTAGTGCTCCGGCGTGTTGGATTCACAGGCCATGAGGGCACGCTTGAGGACCCGGGCACGAATAAAATCTCGAGGGCCACGCACCGTGACACAGCCTCAGGACAGCACAGATGCAGAAGGGCAGCAAGTCACACGCGTGACCAGGCAGTGCCACTTCACCCACGATCATCCAGTGTCCTACGGTATATACCCTGTGATCTGGGGGTGGTGGTGCCGGTGAGGAGGTCTGTTTATTTATTATGAAATTCTACGCTGTCCTGTAATTACTGTTTATTGCCATTTATAATTTATCATTACCTTGCCTTAAAAAGGACATTGCTGCCTTAGAAAAGGTTCAACGCAGGGCTACAAAAATGATGCCTGGGCTAAAAGGAATGTCATACGAGGAAAGGTTAGTTGAGCTCAATCTGTTCAGCCTGGAGCAAAGGAAACTGAGAGGGGACATGATCCAGGTATATAACATTCTAACAGGTCTGGATGCTGTCCAATTAAATATTTACTTCAGCATTAGTTCAAATAATAGAACTTGTGGAAATTAGTGGGAGAACATTTCAAACTGGAGTTGAGAAAAAACTTCTTTACACAGCGTGTAGTTAGAGTATGGGATACTCTTCCTGTTAGCGTAGTGAAAAGCTAAATCCTTGGGTTCTTTTAAAGCAGAGCTAGACAAGATTTTAGCATCTCTGAGCTACTAGTGGAAAGCTCCCCAAACGAGCTTGATGGGCTGAATGGCCTCCTCTCGTTTATAAATTTCTTATGGTCTTTTTCTTATGTACTGTTTTCGACTGTTGAAATGTATTCTTACTGTGTGCTGCTGTAAACCTGCAATTTCCATTGGGATTAATAAAGCTATCATATATCTCTCTGTCTGGTCTGTCTGTCTGTTTCTCGGTCTGTCTGTCTCTCTGTCTGGTCTGGTATGTCTGTCTGTTTCTCTGTCTGTCTGTCTGTCTGTCTGTCTGGTCTGGTCTGTCTGTCTGTTTCTCGGTCTGTCTGTATGTATGGTCTGGTCTGGTCTGTCTGTCTGTTTCTCTGTCTGTCTGTCTCTCTGTTTGGTCTGTTTCTCTGTCTATCTGTCTCTTTGTCTGTCTGTCTGGTCTTGTCTGGTCTCTCCGTCTGTTTCTCTGTCTGTCTGTCTCTGTCTTTCTGTTTGTCCTGATCTCTCTGTCTGTCTCTCTCTGTCTCTCTGACTGGTCAGGTGTCATGAGGGGTTGCTGGTCTCCCCCTGGAAGCTCAGCCCAGTGGCACCGCTACCTACTGTAAGCTTGCCAGCTCTGTGCTTATTTACTCTGTTTCATCTGCACATTACAGTTTCTCTCAATGGCTTTGAAGAATTTCTCCAACATAAATGATGATTAGCATTTGCAAAACGACATGCAGAACCCCCACACCATAATGTTGCTTCTGTACAGCACAACATAATTTCTCCTTGCTTCACACAAAGTTTCAGATGTTTTACTGAATGTATGCAAATGGTTTTGTAAAACTATCATCATTTCACACGTTTTACTGTTTTTGGTCAAAATAGTTCTTGTAGGTTACCATTGTAATAATTTTACACCCATAGCTATATACGTAAGTGATCGTTGTGTAACCCACCACAATAAAAACGGTGAACCGAGCTGTCACAATGGGATATTCCATAAACTGCAATGATACAGCATCGTTGTGTTTTTGGTTCCCATAGTACATTTTGTTATTCTCGTATTTCCGTTTAGCTTTTTCTGTGTTTTACAGTGCTAGGAGATTTTTTTGTTTGATTTTGTACTTTCTTGAGATCTAAAGTTACATGTGGATGCGAGTGCTTTCTCCTGCCAGTGAACTTTACACAAAATGTTGAAATGTTGACATCTATAAGTATCAGTTAATAATAATGATCACCTAGTGACAACGAGAAAGTGGGAACCGACTATCATTCAGAATTGTGGAGCTCAGGAACATACTTACACTGACATACTGACAATATATCTGAGCATTTTGACTTTCATAGTTAAAACGATGCTGATTGCACTTTTCATTTTGGTGGCACCGACTAATTCACTGGGGGAATTACTTGCTTTTGAGCCATGAGTTAATTGTTTTGGGTAAGTTGCAGCCTTTTGCAGCTAAGCCATTGTGTTTTGCTCTATGCATGAACTGTTTCTAAGAACATGAAATGCTCTTAGAGTCTTGAGAACGTTAAGTATATTTCACGAAATGTGCCAAAGCGAGAAAAACTGTAATGTAAAAGCCCCCCTCACTCTGTCCCATGCCTGGGCTCCTGGTGTCACTCTCCCGGGCCGGGAGTCCCTTTGGTCCAAACACAAGGGCACAACCAGAACCGGAACCGAAAGACAACCCGAGATGCCTGCCAGCAAAAAACAGATCCGTCATATTGAATCATTTGCCATCCTGCAGCTGAAACTATTCATTGAGATTAATGGTGTCACACAGGAAGGTCGGAGACAAAAAAATTAAAAATATGCGGTACCGCAGTGAGGTGTGTTTTCCTGATGCAATTTTGCCAAAACTTTCAGACAATGCCGAGTTTTTCCTGTGTTTATAGAAGGGCATCTATAAAGAAATATCGAGGAATGTCTATTTTCTGTACCTTGCTGGCATTGTCACTCAAACAAATTTCCAGCCAATGAATAGCGCTGATTACACACAGCTGACCAATCAGACGGCCTGACTATGCTGCCAGTCAGAAGGGACACAGAGTCCCATTTTTTGTGGCGTTTTTCACTTCATAGGAAACATAGACAAAGGTTATAATTGGTGTTATGCTTGGGAGCACTGAAAAAAAAAACACACCGCAAATCACAGGTCTAGACTCCAGTCCAGCCGTGAAGGAACATGATAGATGCCCTTTGCTGTGTTTCTGGGGAATGAGGGACAGGTGAGACAAATCAATACAAATAATTACGATCACCAGACTCTCCCTCCCAAAATGGTCACCCCCCCCTTCCCCAAACAAAACCATTCCTCTCGTTTCTTTTTTGCCCTACGAATGATGACATAGGGCGGATTTTCCTCGGTGGGGACCTGAACCTCGTTGTACGAGCGCTTCCTTAATTACCTCACCACCTGCTGTCCCATGAGTGTACATGTCCCATTTATGCCACACACAACATTTCAACCCTTTTATTCGGGGGTGGGGGGCTGGTATGGTCATCAGTACAACAGGCGACTGCACGGCACATTCTGGAACACCCTGTTTGAGCCGCTCAGATTTTATTGTGTTATTACAGATTTTTATTTAAATTTCTAGCCCCTGCCCCCTCGAAAATAGCTGCACCAACCCAAAACTCACGAAGAGAGCAGCTGACACTTAAGCATCATCGTTGCAGAGGAATATCAGCAGGCTGATGTTAGAGAAACATGCTAATCGGATGCATGCATCGATAGGGGAGCCTCCTTTCATTTGCTCACCTGCCGTACGTCCAGTGCAGGGGCACATAGAGCCTGTCTCAGGCTGAACGGAATGCCAGTCAACTGCAAGGTGCCCACACACCAGGGACTATTCAAAGACACCAACTTGCCTAATTGCATGTCTTTGGACTGTGTGAGGAAACATGCACCCAGGGATGGCATTCGGGTCCCCAGTCTGGAGATGTAAAGCCATATTGTGATTTACTGTGTCCTTGTGAGAATGGAAGCTGGCAAATGGGCATCGCCTACAGGAGTGGTGGTTACGTCTCACTGGCACGGAAGGAGAGCGTCGCCCATAGAACTTGCAAGGCTAAATATTACTGACAAGTCGGCTATCTAGGGCTTATAACTAGGGCTAATAACTAGGTCAAACATGGGCCAGGAATCATGAAGTGGCTAACCCGGCAATACGGCAACGAGCTCTAGGCTGGCAGGATCAAACAAGTCCGACGATAAAAGTGGACGAACAAACCAAAAATGGCCTAAATGGCGTATAACCAGAGAACACCCCAAACAGCATAATGCCAGCTTAGATCCAGGCAGGCCCCAGTATCAGCAGAAATCCCGCCCTCCGCTTCTCAAACGTGGCGTGACAGCTAATGCCATAATTATTCTCCTGTGAAAACGTCATGTTTGCGGTGCTAGTCGATGGAAGTAATCTCCTCTAAGACCCATTGTTTACTCGTACACAAACGTCGCGATTGTTTTCTTTTAAACACAAAGACATGATTTCGAGTTGTAGCAACAATACCCCATTGGTAGAGAGAAAGACTTGGGGTTTTCGACTGTAATAATCGCTTTTCTGTACGGACTGAGAGTGGGATGCCAGTGCTGTTTGAAGAGGTGTTCTTGCTCGCAATGGATTCACCCACCCAAAGAGTGCGCTTGAAAGGCTTTCTCAAAGTGAAAATATGAATTTTTCATCAGGTAGAGATTTACAGCTGACAAAATCAAAGGACTCATTACCTTCCTCATAGCTAACTGGTCTTGTAAAACTGGGTCGTGTTTGAGCTGCAGTGGTGTACAAAGGCAGCCTGCTTATTTACCTGGGTGTCCATTAAATGCACATTAAACAGAATAGTTTCCCTCATCAGAGGTTATTGTGAGACAGCCAGCGCTAACTGCTGACAGGCGTTTTTATCTGGAGTAGACTGCTTCTGTGGCTTAATAACCCCACAGCAGGGCATGAGCGAGTGGGGGGGTAGTTAACTCTTTATACAGCTTTACACATGCATGGAGAGTCTGTCGGCAGCACGGGGGAGCAGTGTGTACAGGAGGGCTTTCAGCTTTTATAGTTAGATTTCTCTGGCTTAATTCTGGCAAAGGGCTTGTTTTTTCATGCTTTTGATTGTACTTTTGAACCCTCTTAAAATACGTCTGTTGAATTGGCACGTACTATTAGTTTGTATTTATGTTGTTGAGCGTAAGACCCTCCAAACCATCCCACTACCCATCCATTACATATCCTCTTATCCGCTGCACAGTTATTGGTTTGGATAGGTCTTATTTGATTTACCGCTATTTGTTTTGCTAATGCCTTTGCTTTAAATCACGTGAACCATCACTTGCCATAAGTGCGGTAAATATCCGTTTTATTACCTGTTACCTCATGGAAGGCAGTCTTACTGTTGCCTGAGAGTGAGTGACCTGCTGTGCGTGTTTAAAACAAGGCAGCCACCTAGAGCATTTCTGAAGGCGGGAGCTGACTGCTGTCCATTGCAGCAGGGTGTAAGACGAACATCACGACTGGTACTAAACCAGTAAAGCCTGTTAATGCTGCTTGTGTAGGCCGGTGACTAGGTCTCAATAATCTTATGATGTATACTCTGTCATAGAGTCCCCAGAAACACTGGGACATAAATACGGCGAATAAATGGACAAGGAGCATCCGTCCATCCATCCATCCATCCATCCATCCATCCATCCTTCTACTAACCACTGCTCCAGTACAGGGTCTCACTGAAATTCGCAGAACAGCAGGAGAGCTTTGACCACACACACAGCTGTCTTGCCCGGTCCATATTCCATTGCGGGGTTTACCTGCTGAGGACGCGGGCGTCCTGCTTGGCCACGCCCACCCATAGCTGCCTCGCCTGGGGAATGCCTCGCACCCACCGTTAATCTCTCAATCTCCCAGCTCACTGCCTGCATCTGTCTGAATATTTGTACTTCAGTGTTTGAGGCCCTTAGTATGACTTTAGTGTTTTTGTTTTTTTTCACAATATGTATTTAAATTGGGGGCCGCGCCCCCCCCCCCCCCCCCCCACACAACAAACCCCACAACCCCCCCCCACAAACCACAAAGCCACCTGATGGGGGGCGGGCGTAAGAAAAGAGGGGA
>JAODKN010000079.1:16665562-16703705 GCA_026774425.1 Petrocephalus zakoni
CCTCCCTCTTTCCGTTAGATGAAAAGCATCCCAGACACCGTGAAGACTTGCAACGAGCTGCCTCAACTTATGAATAAACTACCCCTGGCACGACATTGTCTTGAAAACAAAATCTTCACAATTTACATATAAATTGAGAATCAAAGAAACAAAAGACAATAGGATCGGAATTTTTTTTTTTTTTTTTTTTTTTTTTGCCGAAGGGATTTAGCAGTTTTAATCTTAAACAAGGCTTCTGAAAGATATCTGCTTCTTAAACCACTGTAATCTAGACCCTTGTTCCTTGGGGTGGGTCTGTTTATGGTCTCCGTACGGAACTGTGCAAATAAATGAGTTTGCACATGTGTGAACTGCATCCTAACAGTGTGAGGCTTAACGTAGTGGCAGAGCAATGAATTCAGCCAATTACAAGGCTGATTACAAACCTCTCTCCCGTGTGGTCGTATAGCCTTTGCTATATCTCTTGCCACCCCCCTTCACATCTAACAAGGTGTGGTCTCTAAATCAAAGCACAAACATGTTCTGAGAGCGGAACGAAAAATGATTGGTTCAGACAGAAAACCAATCATATTCCAGAGGATGCGGGCCCAAGAAACTAGAGGAGGTTGAGACCACATGAGATCTGATTGGTTGGTCTGACATCTGACACAAGGTCTGATTGGTTATCTGATTGCCCTCAAAACTTTTTTGTATAAGTAAAACTCCCATGAGCAAAACTGCTCCTGTAAGCTCTCTGGCAGAAGAACTCGGGTGGAATCTGAAGCTTGTGAGCCAGTTCACATAAAAGCACGTCAGGGGGGTGCAGGCATTGCTCTGGGCAGCATAGCTTGACAGCATTCTCCAGCTCAGTTCCAACCTGCTAACTACAGCAATTAGCCAGGCACTAAGTCTTCTTGCTGCTACCTCAGGTGTGCATCATGTGCTAATTAAAATGCATCCCAGCTCCTGTCACACTGTCATCCCGAATGACCCCGGGTGTGACAGACACGGGCTAAATTAGGCCTCCGTTGTGCTGCACCATGTAGCCGACCCAGGCTGGCATTGTTGAACAACCCGAGTGGCTTCTGGGAGGTGCAGGGTCTTTCTAGAACGCTGCGGGGTCTCAGCGTCCACCGCGCAGAGCTGATAGTCAGTCGTGGTCCCTCTTTTATTCTGAAGATGCACATAAAATCACATAAAGGGGCAACCAGAGGTGGGTGATTCAGGTCCAAAGAATAAAAATCCAGACCAGGATTTTGTTTCAACCAACCATTTGAGTAATAAGAGTCTCAGTCACAGAGCGCTCAACTAGTTGGTTGAAACAAAATCCTGGTCTGGATTTTTATTCTTTGCACCTGTATTACCCACCTCTGAGGGCAAACACGCTGTAACAAAATGCAGAGGTATGAGCCTGATCATACACCATACAACAGAAGTTATGCAAGGATGCATTTTTGAGGAGGAGTGGCTTCTTACACTTACCATCTCAATTATGCATCGAGTTTCTCTGCATTGTAGCTCTTTATAAGTTGTTTTAAAATTAATTAAGAATTTTTTTATTATTTGGGTTTGAGGGTGGAGCTATGGATAGTGTAATAATCTGATCAGTGATCCTCACAAGAAAGGAAAAGTACTGTTCTTCTTCTGTTGAACTGTAGGTGGTTATACGCTCAGTCGTAGTTAACAAGTCCCTCTTTAGATAAGGATGTATCAGAGCATCCTGCGGAATCACATGACCAAGAGACGGTACATCGATACATGATACACGATGGGGAGTAATGAGGCTTTAAGTCCCACATGGGTGGGATGAATGTACCCCTATCAGTCACTGAATGGTTTGTCCCAATTTCCATTGGTCACCTCAGTGTTTCTGCTTGGTTAAACAGGTGAGTGGCAGCAGAATTTGGGGGTTTAATTGGATCGGCTGTGGCGCAGAGGGAGGTCGGGAGAACAATGAATTTTGCCCCCTATTCTGGTCTTACAGCTTTCTGCTCACTACTCATAATGCTGCTGTTTTGTTCTCCTAACTGACCTCTCCTTCTAGAAATCTATTTTAAAGTGGCAGGCCACATGATATTAAACCGAACAGAATCCGGCGTGAAATGCAGCCGGCCCTTTAATTGCAAAGCCCCGTGCTGCTCTGGGGAGCTTCTAGTCCCTGACCAGCAAATTCTCAATAAGAGGCGTGGCGTAGCTCGCCCCGGCCACCTTATCGAGAGCCTGCTGTCGTCGCTTGGGCCCCTTATTATTGTAGAACCCATTGTCAGGGTGACCCAAGTTCTTCTGGGCCTTCGAACATAAAAGAAATCACAGAAATGAACTCCAGGTATCAGGTTGCTACGGTTACTCTACACGGGGACCTCTAAAGAGTGTCTGCTGCTGTCAGAAAGGTCCTTCACATGATTCGTTCCAGGTTAGGGTTAAAGCCCGGCCTCGGCACAATAGCCACGTATCTGTGGGCCTTGAGCGAGTCCCCTAACCCCCAACCCTCCATGGGCGCTGCTGCAGGTGGCTGCCCTTGGCTACCAAGCCTGCTCTCACATATATGTGTGTCTGTGTGTCATGGAGAGCAGGATGGGGTAGGAGAAAGGAGAACTTCCCCACAAGGACTCAGTAAAGTGTAATCATAACTATTATTATTTGTCATTATTATTATGACTATTATTATTATTGTTATGAATTAACAATAATTTATAATGCTGTCAGAGCTTAGAAATGTAAAAATTTATGGCAGAAACAAGTGGATCAACTGAGCAACATTCAGCTGTGTATCCATCCATGCCCCCATCAATCTTCCCTGTCCGGTTATCCCGTGCGGTGTCAGAGCAAGCCTGCAGCCCATGCCCGGAAGCGGGGGGCAGGCGGTACCCTGGCTGGGATGCCGCTGTCACCCACCCAGCCCCCTCGGCTTCCCCCTTCCCCTCCTCCGTCCGCGCCGTCGCCCAAACATAGACCTCGACATTCAAAGCCCCCCCACTTCCCACTTTATTGTTCCCGGATTATATAAAATATGTCTAGTCTGCTCTTTTTATAGACCATCCATCCCGTTCCGAAAGGAGCTGTAGACACCCCGGCCGACTCTTCCTTTGTCTGAGAGAATAACGTGCTTTTTTTTTTTTTAAACCATTTCTTCAGAATTTATTCCTGATTGTCATATATAAAAATGGTCCGGGAATCTTTTACAGATTTTCCATTCAGTTTTATATCGGGGGGAAAAAGTGGCCCGTGAAACGGTCCCTGCCACTCTTAATAATGACGTGCCGCTCAAATGAAAGTAAAAAGCTCCAGTTGAACAAAGGCTTGGCCTGGGGATCCATCGCTCTGTTTCTGGGGCATAGTGTGGGGCGGTGTGCCTGTGATCGGGAGGCCACTGGCTCAAATCACATGCTTGGCTGTAGCCTATTCCCAGTTACCCTTCGAGCGAGTCACTTAATGCTCCAGGAGCTGTGTGTCGATAAACGAGTGAAATCTCGAACAGTGGTACGAGGGTGAATCTGAAACCCTTCTGCATAACATCTGTTATCATCTATCGTCCAACTGCTCATCCTGGCCAGGGGGCCTGTGGTATTCGCTTAGGTATGATATAACAGAACAATAAACCACACACACGGTGGAGTTGGTGATCTGCCCGCCCTCCTGCTGTACCACTGTTCAACCCACCATCAGAAACAGCACCAGTGCCTGCCCCCCTGCATTTAGATTCAAAGCTTAAAATTTGGACCATGTAAATTAGGACGTCCTCCCACCCCCCCGGGATGAGTCTGATTCCTACCAAGGTTTCTTCCTTCAAGGGAGTTCTTGCTTGCCGCTGTTGCCTCTGGCTGCTCACTGGGGGCTTGGAGATGCTACGGCGTACAAATAAAATTTGGATTGAATCGAATCTTTGTGTTACCCAATGACATTGCTCGTGACCTGTCCCACGTGCTTCAGTGGGGACTTGACGTCATGGCGTATACAAAGTGCGATGCGTCTGCAGTGCCATTTAGCTTGCATATGGTCATTAAGACCATTTTCTGTCTGTAAGAGTATTCATCAAACTTGCGTAATCCAACAACCAGACCCTAGCGGTAATTAACATAAAATGAGATCACTAATTAGACAATGCAAAAAGGCAGCCTGGCTGAACCAAATCCGATCTTCCAGCATGGCCGCTCAGTGACCGCAGGGACCAGATGGACCTCCAACGAGACAGATGTTCCATCGAGATGCAAACATGGCCAGCTGGAGTGCCAGGCAGATGGATCCGCGTTAATGTTTAAGTTTGTTTAACTGGCAGGGGCTTATATGCAAAGTCTGTGCAAACAAGAAGCGTAGTGAGTGTATGATACAGAAGATGAAGGGCATCAGCGTGAGAACATCGATGGTACCGCTAGTTGCAGGGAAAAACGATGCCGTCTAACAGAGGGCCAACACACATTGATCGCCCATCCATCTTTCATAACTGCTTATCCAGTACAGGGTAGTGACAACCCCTACTTATTAATAATGAAATAACATAAACGACTGTCACTGCGGTAGATAGCTCACCAGAGTGATCTCAGACCGTTACACCCACTCCAAAGCATCGTCAGGCGTCTCTCAACTGGGTCACGGAGTGAGTATGCAGAACGTCTGTTTGGAGCGTTCTGCCGGTCACCCTGACTAATCCGACGAGCAAATAAGCGATCCAATTATCCATTTCCGTAATTCCTAACTGATGAGCTTAGCTGGATCTCCCTCTGCATACTGATTTCCAAGGCGACGGGATTAGAAGGTCTCAAGATGATAACCGTCGGCTAATTTGGGTTCTGCACGTCCCCTGCCGGCTATTTCGCTAGAGTCACGTGGCGTTTCCATCTCCTAATTGGGGAGGCAAAAAAGGGTGAGTTTCCAAAGTGACACAACCTCAAGATCACCTTATTAGTTTGTGTTGAGCCTCAGTCTTTCGGCAATGGGGCTAAACTGTGGTTTGCCGCTCCCTTGATTGTGAGAAACCCCTCTGCCTGTCTTGATGTCCCCCCCATAAATGCAGAAGGGGCCGATTGTTATGGATGGGGGTGTTCTGTGCTCATCTAACCCCTGGGAAGAGGCTCCTTCTGTGCCAATAAGACAACATTGCAGGTTTTCACAAGCTTTCAGGGAGCACCCAACCCGGTGCGCGATTTACCGGCTTCGCGGATACTTTGACCCTTAAAACCCACTTATTGTGTCACTGTAACTACCCTGCAAAGAGTAAGAGCAGAAAAATAGGGGCTCTGTGTCTGTAAATGTAGCCAGCGACAGCAAAGACACGGGGCCGCATGCCCTGTGATCGCTGTGCCGCATTTAATGGGCGGAATTTAAGCTTCAGCCGTGAAACTGGTCAGACTGTCTGATGTATGGGCAGCACGTAAGGTACAAACAAGATCCATGCCAAGTCTGTCTTTAAGTCCAATTTTTGGGTAAGTCAGAACAATAACAATACAGTTAATGAGAATAATAATAATAATAATAATATACTGTAAGTACATGTGGTACTGTGCTGTGGTGAGCTGCAAAAGCCTTGCAATCTTTTCAGGAGCATCACAAAGAAGTGCGTTTGCTATCCCAGACCCCCTGGCATCGGGAAAAACTGCATGAAATGTTTAGATCCCCTTGGTGGAAAAGATATGAGTAACGTGAGACAGAGCGTTCACTGCTCAGCCGTAGTCACGCTTGGCGCGTACATATATTTTATGCCTTTATCAGTTACGAAGATTTTTGTATGTCGTCTGCTGCTTTCGCAAATCCTCCCAAAAAAATCCTGTTTCATTTCCTATGATATATCGGTACCGCAATGAAGTTGCGATGCAGAAGGCTCGAGTGTGACAGGTTGTATGGTAGTGGGCTGGAGCCACACACGTGGTTTAGGTAGGAGGTGTCTCTGAATTGGCTGGAGTGAGCATCCTCGCAGGCGTTCCTTGCCTCCTGCCCTGTCCTGTCACTTGTTCCCCCTTTCCTGTGACCTTTTCAAAGGACCTGATTGTAGATATGACTCAGTAGACAACTGAAATACACATGAAAGCTGGCATAATCCAATGTCATTGACAGTTCAACTTCAAAGGACGTCGCTGGTAATGCAATAAATTGCTTTGTAAAGCTACAAGTTTTTCTAGTTCGAACGGTATTTATATGTGTCTTTTCCTGCTGAAATGACTCCCCTGCCAATGCAGTCCCTCAAATCCGGCAGATTTCATTGTTAATTTCCCGTCGATGGGCGTCAAACACATTCTGAGCGTAACAAACACCTCGTCCATTACAATTTTAATTACAGTCACCGCTCCAGACGACTCTAAAGCCGATCCTAAGCATGTAAACGGGAAGAGGAAGCCAGTGTGAAGGAACTGCTCCCGGCACACGGTGGCATTTCAAGATTCGTGTTTAATGCCAAAGGGACACTTCGAACCTTCCGGAAATGAACAAACTGCAACTTACAATACCCTCGCAGCACACATGATATATAATTACAGATACATATAAAGTCATGTATACATATAGGTACTTGCATGAAGATATAATCATTTCCACATTACAGCTCTAGTGTCATTATCTGGACTGGGTGGATGCAGTTGCCATGGTTACCAGCCACACAGTAGTGCCACACCATTACCGAAATTGGGTGTACCAGTGAGCCCTGCCCTCATCTGGAGTGCTTTGCATTCTAATGCAGGCGTGACATGATGATGGCGTCCCTGCCCAAGCAGGTGGGTCCCCGGGTGGGGAGGAGTGAAACAGTCACCTTGGTAACGTGGACGTAGGTAAGGGAGTTGTGGCCTCACGCCCCTGTAGCGATGAGGACGTCACGGCCAATATTAAATCGTCTCAGCTCCTGTCTGAGGAGCAGCCATTTGACGATCAGTCAGAACATCACAGGGGAGAGATGGTGTAAGGGAGATCCGCCGCGACTCAGCTTCCTCTAAATCATGACAGACGGTCACACGAGACCAGATGCCTTTCCTGCAAGTCTGCCAGTCCAAACACAACCTCCGCGATGTCAGATCTGGATCGGCATGAAATTTGATTGACTTCTGACGTGTCAGATTTAATAAATTTCAGAAACGTTTACACACAGACACGGGTCTTTGCCGAAGGTTTTACAGCTTTGCCTCTGGTGATATAACTCCGCCTCCCCGTGAGTGACAGCGCGAGGTTAATCGCTGTCGGTCGTTTATTTGAATCCTGATTCACGATACCGGAGGGGAGAGCGATGACAGTTTCCGTGAAACTCGGCACGCTGGTGCAACAGTCACACCGAGAGTTTTGATGGCATGATGGTCATGTGACTGTAGGAATACAGTTTGGCCTTAATAATAATAATAATAATAATTCAGATGAGGAAATTATCCGATTCTATGTGAGGGTTTAAGAAAAGACAATGTGGTCCATGTGATTTTGGGGCTCTAAAAATAAAACTTAATTAATGTGATCTGGGCTATACATATAAAATTGAAGTATGGTAAAGCCCCTGTTAATTTGTAGAAGTATTGAAATGCTGGTAGCCTTTCTGTCTGGCTTTGTATTAAGCGCATAATACTTTGCTAACTAACTTTGGATATCAAGACCTGGATCACTGTAGCTTATGTTAAAGTTGGTCTTATAGTCTTACTTCTAAATGTTTATTCGAATTTGACATCCAGCTCTTTTCCAGTGGTTTTACAGCTGGGCAACATAATGTGCATTGCACTGTGATATTTCCCCTCTTTCCATGAAGTAAATGGATTATTTGACAGGCATCCATCTACACAGTGGCGCAGCTCTCGTCAAATGGAGTGTGGTAAGAAAAATAAATGAAAAAAAGAGCAGAGCGATTAAAAAGGGTATGAGTGCAGCATGGAGCCAGCCTCCAGTAGGAGGGGCTTACAACACAAGTAGGAGGGACTTATTCTGCAAGTAGGAAAAAATAAAAGATATTAATCTGCTTAATTATGTAATTAATTATGCTGCAAGTAGGAGGGACTTATGCTGCCTGCAGGAGGGACTTATGCTGCGAGTAGGAGAGACTTATGCCACAAGTAGGAAAGACTTTTGCTCCCTGTAGGAGGGACTTGTTCCTGCCAGTAGGAGGGACTTATGCCACATGTAGGCGGGACTTATGCTCCCAGTAGGAGGGACCTATTCCACGAGGAGGCTCCGGATCCCCCATGACCCTGAATAGGACTAACAGTGACAGTAAATGGATGGATCTGAGCAGTGACTCCTGGGTTTACTGTAGGGTAACAGCAGTTCCATTGTTTTTATGGAGGTATCCCATTAAAGTCCAAAAAGGTGGAGACGTAACGCTATTAGTGGAGATGAGAGGACAGGTAAATTTACTGATTAAACCAAGGAAAGACACCCCATATCCGACAAGCAATACCCCCACCAGCATAATGTGACTTTGTCTTGAGCCTCATAGTAAAATAGCATAGTGATTAGTGTCAGCTGACCCTTGCCTGTTTCGTGGGTGTACCTGATTGGCTACGTTGTATCCAGGGGTATTCAGTTATCGGTGGCTTGATAAATGGTTGAGTGGAAGGAGTCATCGCTCAACAAACGAGCTGAAAATGGTCTCTCTCAGCACGCAGCGTCCAATCCTCCAGGGACTCCCTCTCAGCAAATGCTCACGTGATGCACCAGTGGAACAGCAGGGGGTCGCAGTCGCCGCCAAGCGCTCAGTGAGAAATAGTCTGCGAGAATAGCTTATTACGCGCAATTTGATCAAGCGATTGATTGATCCCTCATCTGGAGTGCATCCCCAGCATCGCAGCAGACTTCTGGTATGTTCCAGGTACCCCAACCCCCCCGGGCATACAAGCCTCCGTTCACTGACTGGTGTTAAATCTCATATGCCCGACACCAACGGATACCTCAGAGCTCAGCAGGACAATTTCTGTCCCCATTATCTGTCACCAATACCCTGGCTGCTGTGTCCACACTCATAATCAGCCCACCCCCCACAGCAGCTGAGCAGGGTCCCTTTAGTGTGTACTCACACTAGGCGACCCATACCGTGCCCAAGCATGTTTGACCCCACAGTCCACTTTGTCTGACTGTTGTGATCGCTCGGCACCGTACCCAGGCCCGATTAATCAGGTGGGCCCGAGCACAGTTAGTCGAATCTGGGCACAGCACACGTCTAGTGTGATCGCTAACCATACCCGGGCACAGAACACAGACATGGCATCAAAGATGCGACCGATACACACATGAGCACATCTACATTCTATATGATCCGGCCCTGGAAGGAAGGGGTCGGCTGTACAGATTGCATAATTTTTTTTAACAAAAAAAAAAGGAAAGGAGTTACACATACAAATCAGGTAGCAGCAAACATTCAAAAAAGATAGTGACAAAAGATCGCTTTGGACTTCGGTAGCATTGACACGATACCCTAATGATGACCTTGATGCCAATACCACGATAGTATCACGATAACGGTACTGCAACGATACCAATGCAGAAAAAAACAGTTAAGCGGTGTTCATGGGAGATTATACATGTAAATTATACAGACGTGTCACAGATAAGACATCTCAAATGCATTTAAATTCTCAGTCTTTTATTTTAATAGCAACAGGAGAACGATAATACATATTATTAAATTCATAAATGGGCCAACTTAGAGTTGATTCCACAGTGTGTGAGGCAGCTGTGTGTTTGCTTGGGTACGTTCTCTGTGACTCCTCTTTGGAGGAGCGGAGGTCAGTGTCACATAACTCATTGCCATTTTATTGGCCGGATAATGTGTGATGCTGTCAGGCAGGACTAATGCAAAATCTGCATAACTGCAGTCTTTTTAAAGGCTACTAGCACTGGGCCCAGTGGCCTAATGGATAAGGCATCAGCCTCCGGAGCTGGGGATTGTGGGTTCGAGTCCCATCTGGGTCGTCTCTTTATTTAGCAAGGAAATTATAACATTTGAAAGCCTTGAGAATCATTTGTAATGTGATGGGAAGTCAGATCATTCGCACTGCCATGTGAAAACCTCTGTTCAGTGGCGTTAAATCCAGGCAACCCTGCGTTACCCATTAGGACTAGGGATGCAGTGGAGGTGCTGGGCATGCACCCGTGGTGTTGCGAGGGGGGGCAAGACTGCGGCGCTAATTACGCTTTGTAAATGCATTAGCTCCATTTCTCAGATGTGCCTTTTGAAATTCAAATGCTATTCAACATTTGACAATAAAAAAAGAATAGAGTACTTGTGAACCTGAAGTGTGAGGCACCATTGTGCTCAGGTGTAGCTGGAAGCAGAAAGCAGTGAGTGTAAAAGCTAATTCGCATTCAAGGGGCCTCGCTAACGGCTTAGCGGAGTCCCGCTAATTATCTGCACCAAAAGCGTCCCTGTGGAAGAACATTCCGCACCCGGTATGATGAACGACTCCTGAGATTACATCATCCCCCCCCCTACCCCAAACAGAAAACTGTACAGCCCCCGGGGTGTGGCTCATGAAACCCCACGTGAAGTTGTGACTGCTCTTACGAGCAATTCTGTGTGTAATAAGGCTCCGGTTTAGATGCGAGAGAAGGTATTTACTTGGTGGCTCATTAAAGTTTGTTCACGGTTCAGCCTTATTGGTAACGCAGCTCCTCTGGGCCGGGAGAGGTTTGACCGTTACAGTCCAAACCGGATCACGACTGATAGGCCGGTGTGATTCCCCCAGGGGCCCTTGTTTCGGTTCTGGGGGAGCCATTCTTCTACTGGACGGACCTTACATAACATTTCAAGCTTCAGTGCCGCTCTGTATACAAGCCATAAAATGGAACATAATAAACAGTAACGGTCACAAAGTACACAGGCCACGTGATGGGGAACACTCTCGCTCTCTCGCCGCCTGTGTGCTTTCCGTTAAAGCAGAAGCCGGTTAAGGGGGGGCTAAGTACCTACTGGATTGGATTTTGGGCGCGTAGAGAACAGAATGTACCGTATTTGTCAGTTAGACAAAAGTCTGGCAAGCGAAAACACATAACATGGGTGCCAGTTAAATCTTTTAGTAGTTGCATTATTCTGTGTATTAAATATAATTAATTCCTTAAAAAAATGGGCTTTTGATTGAAGAAAATGTTTTGATTGAAGAAAATGACAAAAAGTAATCCAGACTAGGACAGAGAAAAAATATTTCCTATTACTAACTATTAACTCAGCTTCTGAATGGCAGAAAAAAAAATAAATAAAGAAGAAATGCAGATAAAGATGGCAAATGTGTCAGATATAAATGTCCTGTCTGTCATCTTCCCTGCTTTGCATATTTCATCCTTCAGAGGTCAAAGGTCGCCTTTTAATCTACTTCCTGTCAGCAGCGTGGTTTTCATCAGTAGGGGGGGGGGGTATCAGAATTTAAGCCAGGAAGCAAATTGGTCATTTATCTACGGAACATGGATTAGAGGGACACGGGATGGGTGGGAGGCGAGCGGAAGGGCCGCTGAGGAGGGGTCAGAAACGGACCGCTTATCTGGGTCTGACTCAGCCCGGGTCGCCGTCTCCGCTCATGGAAATTCATCAGGGGGGCAGGGCTGGGAAAAGCACCACCATCCCGGGTGATGGGCGGCAGCAGAGGCATATATCCATGGGAACAGAGCAGCTCCCGGGCGTGCTGCTTCCCAATGAATATTCAAGAGCAACCCCCCTTTCCCAAAGCCTCCCTGTGGCCCCCCTGGAGCTCTCCTGGTGGAGCCGTGCTGGATACGGGACTGTGAATAGGAACAGGCAGTCAGACATCTTGTCACCGTGGATATTTTGGGGGGTGGCGGGGCCTCGGAGCGCACAAGGTAATGAGATGCGTGATTATGGGATGCAGCTCATAAATATTAATGAGGCGAATGAGAGCGACGGCCTGCGCTTCTGGAGGAATGCGGCGGGGGCGGGGCCGCTCTCCCGCCGCCCGGGGCGACCGCGGATTGTGGCCGATGTGTTGCTGGGGAGATTTGTCCTCCCGCTACTTGGTAAAATAATCATATGCGATAAAGTCATCGCCTAGGTGAGGAAAACACTTTCACTCTGGGGCCCAAATCAGATTTCAGGCAGCGACGTCCCCCGCTGTGTTGAGGGTGTGACTTTATTGTTTTTTTTTGGGGCGGGGGGGGGCCTTCAGCAGTTTGGTAAATAGCCGACTCCGAGAAGTTCATATTTCGCGATGCGGGTAAACAAAGTGGTAGGAATCCGTTAGCCCTGAAGAATGACGCCCGCTCGGCTGATGTGTTGTCTCCAGCCCGCCTGACTTCAAAGGCCAGAAGATCTTCTCCCTGCACCTAGATCTGGTTCTTAACCCCCCAGTTCTCGGAGCTAAAGAGCGAGTCCTAGTCAGCGTATCGCGGCGCGTGACTCGCAGTGACCCGCTTTCAAACCCGCAAGTAGAATCTATCAAACCGTGATGCATATTTATGAAGACGAGAAAAAGAGTGACGGCACTGTTTGGCATCCCCCATTCTGGTGTACGGCACAGGAACAAATGAGCAGTCTGTGCTGGGCAGGGCGGGGAGGCTGATGGGGGAAAAGGCGCCGATGCACTAACAAGCTCGACACAGGTCCACGCCGCCGACATCTGAAGGCCTTTGTAACTTGCTGCGGCTACATGAAAAACATTTAGATCTGCCTGGGGTGGGGTGGGGGATACATATTTCAGTGGCTCTTGATTTGCTCCGCTGGTGGCCTTGGGTGGGGGGGGGGGGGGGTGGACGGGATGGGACACACCAGGAAGCGTTGAAAGTGCCGGTCTTGTGCTGGAGAATGATACCCCCCCAAGTGTAAGCTCACAAGTATGGCAGAGTAATGAGAGGGTGGGGTACTCCTTTGTGGGGGGGCGTGGGGGGGCTATACGAGGAGTGCTGTTGGACACTTTTCAAGGCTGGGCTTTGACCCAGAGTGACCTGCCTGCATCACTCACTGGGTCTTTCAGCTGTTCAAGCTGTTAGGTGTTTCACTGAAGTCAGTCTATACCAGGGATCAGTAAAGTACTCTAGTACCTATCCATCGATAGGCGACTCTAGGCCTTCCTCCTAGGGTGGGGGGGGGGGCAATTGCACCCTCTGCACCCTCAGTAAAATCATCCATCCATCCATCCATCAATCTATCTATACATCCGTCCATCCATCCATATATCTATCTAATCTATGACTCAGTAGGTGACGATTCTTCCCATTTTTTGCCCGCCAACAGGGGTCACTGCCATCTTGGCATCTGTCGCGTCCCTGAGGCTCCAGCCCATTTCACAGGCCCTGATCCAGCCACACTCGCCTCTCAGGCTGGGCCGGAATGAGCAGGCCTGCCGCTTTACTTAGGAAGCGTGGCTCTGTGTCTGCGGGGGCCCCCGCAGGCAGCATCGCGCAGCAGACGATCACCGCCGACAGAGCCAGTGACATCTTCTCCAGAGATGCCGGGGAGAAGGCTCCTTAAGTCTCTGAGCCCTTTCAAGGCCGCAGGACTGAACAGGATGGAAAGTTTTCTCCTTGTTTGTTAGCAGATAGATGCCGTTCCAGAGGCCCAAGAGGAGGGCTGGAAAGAGAGGATCAAGGGAGTCGTAGTTCAGAGCTTAGCAGACGTGCCAAAATTTCATCCGTGTCTGGACTCTAATTCCCATGAGCATCAGCAAAATGGGTGTGCATACGAGCAACAGGATTAGGCAGGCAGGAGAGGGCTAGGAGATGGTAACCTTGAGTGTGACATTAATGTGTAACGTGTTAAATTTTGAATTCTCCTGCGGTTTCATACACACAGGTCTGTGCCCTGAATAGTTCCTGCAAAACTACCCAAAAGATTTACATTTAAGAGTAAGAATAAACTGCAAGTTACAAAATGACAAAAATGAATACGATTAACGTACAATTTAAGGTCGCTGGAGGTGCAGAGTTTGGCGCTGGGGGGTGACGAAGGGGTGACGGCAAGCCTCTGTTGGCAGTGGACGGGCAGTCACCCGTGTCGAAGCAGATGTCTGGTGGAGTTCAGTGCGAGCGAGGAAGCGAGCGAACCCTTCTGGCAGCAGGCCCCGTTCCTGGGGATGAACAGCCGGCAAGCTAACTCCCCCCTCCCCCCAGCCAGGATAGGCCGGCCGGTTGGCCTGCGACATCACCTAAGAGGCTCTTCCAGCGGTCTCCAGCAGGGCGGCGCCGTCAGACTGCACTCTCTGCCGTGAGACAGCGGCCGAGCCACTCTCTGCACCCCTGAAGACGCAGTGTCCCAGATCCACCACAGCAGGGGGCACGGATTGTTATTGAAAGTCACTTTTTTAGTGCCCCCCCCCTCACCAGCTTACATGATAAATCCTCATATTTCGTCCCTGCAGAAATGCACAAAATTCGTACCCGTCAGTGTGCCGAGGCCATATATTCCAAGAAGCAGCACATTTTGATTAGATTCCCTTTATCGACTGCTGGAACAGAATACGCATTATACACATTTGCTGAGTCGTTAGCTGATGAATCCCGCCCGAAATCCATCCATATAGGTAGATGTATAATGAGGATTTTCAACTGACAGAGTTAATATAATCGATTATTTCTGTTTTATTTATTTATTATTTTTTTTTATTCTCTGTGGCTGCCATGTATGAGATTATAGATAAAAGCATCACACGGACAGACCGCCTCGCATTCCTGCTCCAGGCTCACGTGGAGCAGAATTAATTGTGGAATGAGAAGCTAATCCAATTCAGGACCACATTACTCTTCACCAAGATAAAATTTCCAGTCTTATCCAAACACGCTGCCCCCCACTGGGGAGATATCCCCGACGGCCTGTGCTGCCTAATGGCAGCCGCTAAGAAGGCTCCGCCCACTCCGCCATGCTGCTGGTTTAACCGCTAGTTTCCCACACCTCCATCTGCCCCGTTGGCCTGCTCTACTACCCTTCACTGGTCTAAGGCACCAGAAGGTTGAGTCTCATAAACTCACATTCCATGGTGTCCATGACCATCACACTTTATGATGCACAACATTCTTCCAGGCACCTAATTGCCCAAGAAATCCAACTATATAGCAATAAAATCACCAGGGTGATGGAAATCTGTTATATTTTTGTGTGTAGAATCACTTTCTATCTATGTGCTCTGTATTTGCTTGTTTGGAATTTTTTTAAATTATAGTTTTATAAGCAACACTTAAACAAGGTTAGTTATCCTCTGTTGGATCACAGGGAGCCCAGGGAACCTTCTGGGAAGCACAAAACTCCAGTCCATCATGGAGGAAACTCAGAGGTACCAATAGAATCTTCAACCCTCAGGGAGTGAGGTTACCCACAATCCTCCAAGTGAGAGGCTACCACTATGTGGGTAGTTTGAGGCTACCCACAGGGTGTTTATTAATATGCATGCTTGACCGTACTTGTGTTCTCCCATTTTACTGCTGCAGACCAGTTCCAATACTCAAGAACACAAGTAGAGAAGATGGTAAAAATCCCCTGGATGTCATTCCGGCCCCACCCCAAATATCAAGGATACATCTGTTGCCTTCAGAGGCAAGTTAGCAGGAGCGCTCATGTCAAGACTGCAAGTACAATATTCGTGTTTTTGGTACTGAGAAACACTTAAAGTTCTCAAGGTGAGAGGCTGCCCGCAATCCTCAAGAAGCTAAGCACAATTCTCAAGGTGAGAGGCTACCCACAATCCCTGAGGTGAAAGGCTCCCTGCAAACCTTGAGGTGAGAGGCTACAGTGACTCACCAAGTCAGTGAAACATGTGAATGGCATGGAAAATGCAGGCTCGTCAGTGAGAGCACCGCATTTTAGCAAGGATGGGGTCCTGTTTTCTGGTAATTCCTCTACACGATTTAGCACAGGCCGTTCTTGGGGCATAAATCACAGAACTTGTCTACATTTCTTTATCCAACAGGTCATGGATCTTCCAGTTATTTTTAATGGTTAATTTAATGCACGCAGGTATTTGAAAATTCATCCAGTCCAGCCCTAGGTCTCAGGTGTATCTTAAATCTTGGCCTGTCACGTAAATAACTTATGAAAAGCAGAGTGCAAGCTGCTTCAGCTAACAAAACACTAGTCAACTTAAGATTTAATCTGCTCTTCAGAATGCATTAATCTTTCATCAAACTGCTTAAACTGCTTTGTTTCCACCCGATTATTTCTACACCCATCCATCCTCCATGACTGCTTATCCAGGGTGCAGAGCGCAAGGCAGAGGGACACTCAGAATGAGATGCCAGGTCCACACAGGGCACATGCGCACACGCATGAAGCACCGGTGAGGTTGAGGCACCGATTCACCTGGAGTGCATGAGGAGAAGCATGCGAGGCGGGACGCGTGAGTACCAAAGACCGCAAGCCGCACCGAACCCATGACCTGCAGGCGTGAGGTCGCAGCGGGACCCCAGCTGCTTTTTGACGGCTATCTAATGCTCTTCAGATGTTCCTCCGCCATTTATTTAGTTTCACCGTCCTTCTATCCGCGTGCCCGATGAGTAACGAGATTAATGAACTATCACCGTGGAGACCTCGTTATAATTAACTGCGAGCGTGTGACAGGGCACAGGCGGACGCGCAGTAAACGCGCTGGCCACGTCCCAAAGCCTCACTCTGCTTCTTTGTTCTGGCGGCCGGCGACAGACTCTTGGCAGGCCGGGGTCTCCAGAAGAGCCACGGCCACCTGTCAGGGCTTGACCAGTGAGCGGGAATGCGAGAGGTGGGAGTGATCCCTCCTGGAAAACCACTACGCGCTCCACAGAAACCACTCCCCACCCCCCAGCTACGGCGGGCCAAGGCACCCGTCTCTATCGAGGCCGATCTTATTCGAGTCGTCATTTCACGCCGTGCCCCCTAGGGTGCGCCGGCCTGCGTTTCCGTGCCGGCCGGGCTGCGGGAGAGGACACCCCCAACAGGCAGTGCTAATTAAAAAACGACATAGGACGCGACCCACCACCTGCGCCAGGTCTGTGAGCAGTGGTAGCAGGGGTAGCTGCTCTGAGCGAGTGCCGTGACCCCGTGGTGTACAGGGTGGCCTGATCTTCCACAGGCGTCTTCATCGGAGGCCTCATTCCAGCCTCCCGCTGGCCCGGAGAGACGAATCAGGGACACGCCGGGAGACCTTCGAGGCGTCTAAATGCAATAATGAAGACGTACCTCCTACCTCGCGCTGACACCGGGCTGCGCAATTAAAAGGATCACACTTGCTATTTTCCTTCTTATTATTGTTCGAAAACAGCTACATTTATCCATTCTGCTTCCATCAGGAATGTGCGAGCTGCCTGTTGGCACTTTAATAGTCCTCATGAGCTGTCTGATGCACTTTAATTGTGTGCTGAAGAATCTATGAAACGTCCTATTAATGGTGGATGTGAAGGCCGTCAGAGGAACCCCGCGTGCCGTTTCTTCACAGTTTCATTTGTAGGGGGGGGGGGTGTGTCTTGTGTCCCATGCAGGTGAACTGGGGGACATTCAGGAAGCTGCCGGCAACATGTTATGCCCCCCCCCCCAAACACCACCCTGTGCCACTAAACCTGTTCGAGGCACATCCTCTCACCAGGTTGTCAGTTGGACTGGCGGTACAGATGTGGGTGCCCAGCCGGGACGGGAGACGGGGGGGTTGAATGCTTGGAAGCATGGAGTGGGGGGTTGGGTGGTAGGAAGTGATGAATGAGCAGAAGCAAAACTGTTCCTGTAGGAAAACTTTCAAGTAAATGTGACAGAAAGTATGGTGGCAGAGAGAGTTCACGGACCCATGCCACCCGCTGCACTTCCTCTTTGGCTCCTTATTGGAGCAAGTGCCCTGATGCTGTACCTCTGATCTAAGAGATTAACCCGAATAGCTTCTGAGACACATCGTCCCCAGTGATCACAAGTAGTGTAGATTGACCGTTAGGGATAAACCCAAAAGCCAGCCAGGTTAAATTATCACAATAGCTGCGATTTTCATCTGTTTTTTGATTGAATAGTTATAGATATAGCAGATCGCGGTTGGTATCTGGCATATTTCTCGTTATTATATGGCTCTTCTCTGCACATGCTAATGAGAGGCGACCGGCTGACCTTTTCCAGGCTGGAGACGTGGCGAAAAACGTTATCGCAACACATCATTCTGAGCCCGTCGAATTAATCTATCCAGGAATATCGATAAGCGCATTAGACAGATCATTAAAACCTCATCCAGGCTGACGAGGCAAACAGAACGCAATTAAATATTCATAGGGAGGAATTTTCAGCAGCTGAATATTACACAGTCCTCCACAGCATTTCGAAGTGCCTTCAAATTACCGACGGACGAAATCTCATCTGAAGGTTTCATCAACATGCTGGCGATGAACATTTAATGAGAGCTCGCTGCAAGTGTTTCATCTAATGGCGTCGCTTGCAGGGTTACGGTGAGTCTGCAGCTTGTCCCATAATGCACAGGGCACAAGACAGGGGTCACCCCGGAGGGGGATGCCAGGAAAGCTCGTTATGTTAAATACAACATTTCACACCACATTTGTTTTTGAGCAAATATAATAAAGCTGTGCCGAACATCCTGGCAAGAGTGTGGCTCAGTGGCTTAAGCTCCATTCCTATGATCAGACAGTCGTCGGTTCAAGCCCAGCCTCAGCACATCTGTCGCTCTTTGCACAAGGCCCCTAACCCCCAGCTTCCTGGGTGCTGCCCTGCAAGGTAGGGGGAGGTAAAAAAAGAATTACCCCAGTGGGGTTAAATAAAGTATCAATTGTTACATTAAATGTGTTCCCTACATTTTGTATGACTATCTAATTTGTTGTGCCCCCCATCAAACGCGTTCCCTGTCTTCCGATCTGCATGTCCTGGGATGGGCTTTATACGAAACCTCAAAGATAGGTGGGTGGGTAATTTGGTTGAATGAATCTATTTAAAAGCACAAACTTGCTTAGATAATTCCTGCTTAGCACTTTATGCAGAAGTAACCCACCCTGTTATCCTGAATATACTACAGTCATCATGAGAGGCGACCTTCTGTTTCCATACCAGCCAGCGTAAGTCACACCACAATCTTCAGGAAGCCTCGATGCTGATCACTCTTCACCTCCCGTCTTGAGCTTCTGAGTTCGCGGCCACTCAGATCCATATCCCAACAACCGTCTCCAGCCACGTGAGCCGCGGCAGTGCCAAGGCCTGGGGTGCGATTAGAGTCTAGCAACCCCTTCCTGCCACGCATTTCCTGTCAGCACGGAGGCTGTGCTTCTGGATGTTAGGTTGCCAGGATGCCATCGCTCCATCGCCACTTCCGTTTCCACATAGCGGCCTCTGCACCATTAAAAGCAGCCTCACTGGCAGCTTCCTCATTTGGACCCGTACAGACTTCAGGGGCAGTAATCGGCATCCGATTTAGGGGGTTTTAAACCGCCTTATTAAGCCCCCCCCCCCCCCCCCCACCACACAAACAAGGGAGGGAGTATGTCGCACCACTGCCATTGTCTTCCCTTTAACTCTGTCAATTTATTTTTAATTGCGAGCATGATTGCTTAGAATTTTCATATTGATTCAGACGCCGCGGCTCGTTAATCAAGGGAGACGTGGGGGGACTTGATGGCCTGGCTTTATTTTGGTTTCCTTTGGTGTAAATGAGCTTGTTTATCTCAATAAGATGGACCTGAGTGGGCGTAAAAGGCGAGCTGTTGTGTTTATACGCCCCTCCGCACGTGTGACCCAGAGTGCCCCCTAGGGGAAAATAGGGGAATGCACTTTTCTTGATCGCTAACTGTTTGTGTCACATTGAAATTGAAATCTCCCCTCCCTGCATCAGGGTGTATGGTCTCCATGGAGACATCCTTAAAATTATCTATTGGCTTTCTTTAACTGCTTATCTAGTGGAGCTGTATTGTGGGCTGTATAAGGTAACAGCAGATGCCTTAAACAGAAAGGAAACAGAAACACACACTTAGGCATGCACACACACTCACACACATAACTGTGAGAGAATGCATGTTAGGTCAATGCATGGAAAGCTCTAATGGTGCATGCGGTTTCAGATTACAACCAAAGCACCTAGAATTTTTAAGACACCCCCTAAAATCTGGGGTGGTTCTCAGAGGAAACCCACATGGATATAGAATGAACATCCCCACAACCCTGGAGGTGTGAGGCCACATCAGCGCCTGCTGAGTGACCGTACTGTCAGGGACTCTGGATTTTTCTCTCCTGAAATTTCACGGCCCTGGCTACAGTGACAACTACCACTGGGATATAATCAGACAGACCCCAAGCTCGTTACCCGTCTCAGAAATCAGTCGAGCAAACTCTCGCCCTAAACACCCAGAGGTAGCCCTGAGACATTTGCATTTGCAACTACCGACCAGTATCACTTCTGTCTTTCCTTTCAAAAATCCTCAAACGCACAGTCTACAACCAGCTCTCTCTTTATCTCTCTCAGAACAACCTCCAGGATCCTAATCAGTCTGGCTTCAAAGCAGCTCATTCCACAGAGTCTGCCCTCTTGGCAGACACTGAGAAGCTACATGCTGCCAGGCCAGCCAAACTGTCATCTGTCCTCATCCTTCTTGACCTTTCAGCAGCATCTGACACAGTCAACCACAAGACTCTCCTGTCCATCCTTAGGAGCCTTGGTATTAGTGGCTTAGCGTGGCGATGGCTTGCATCCTACATAGAAGGCCGATCATAGCAAGTGATGTGGAAGGAATCCACATCTACCTCACGTAGTCTCTTCACGGGTGTCCCTCAGGGCTTGGTTCTTGGCCCTCTCTTGTTCTCCCTCTATACTAAATCTCTTGGTGAGGTCAAATCCTCCCATGGCTTCTCTTATCACTGCTATGCAGATGACACTCAACTCACCTTCTCCTTCCCTCCCTCAGACACTTATGTCTCCACTAAGATCTCTGCATGCCTGGTAGACATCTCATCTTGGATGACCACTCATCAACTAAAACTCAACCCTGGTAAAACGGAACTGATTTTCATCCCAGCTGACTCATCCCCCCACCAGGACCTTGCGATCTCCCTTCGACAAATCGCTGATCTGTTCTTCGGTCACTGCTCACAACCTTGGGGTAACCATGGACAATCATCTGTCCTTTTCCTCACATATCACTAACATATCTCGTTCTTGTCAGTTTCTCCTGCTTAATATCAGAAAGATACGTCTATTTCTCTCCACACAGGTTACCCAGATACTTGTTCTGTCCTTCGTCATCTCCCGCCTTGACTACTGCAACTCTCTTCTAGCGGGTTTGCCACTGAGTGCCATTCGTCCCCTCCAACTGATTCAGAATGCAGCTGCTCGACTCATTTTCAACCTTCCCAAGTTCTCCCACACCACTCCTTTGCTGCGCTCTCTACACTGGCTTCCTGTGGCTGCCCGCCTCAGACTCAAAACACTGATGCTCGCATACAAAGCCAAAAATGGTCCGGCAGTATCCTACCTAAAAGATCTCATCACACCTTGCACTGAACCATGATTTCTCTGATCCTCCAGCACTGCTCAACTGGTCCCACCACCCCTCAAGGCACAAGGAAGACACATATCCACGCTCTTCTTTGTTCTGGCACCTAATTAGTGGAACGAACTCCCCCTAGATGTCAAATCAGCTGAATCATTGAGTGTCTTCAAACAACGACTTAAAGCCTACCTCTTTCAAAAATATCACTTTTACTCTGATTTTACTCTGAGCTCTTTTCCTAAATAAAAAAAGAGTATTAGATAGATGGTATTCATAGCATGGGTTTTATTGAGCCAGTATCAGGAAAAATTCATTATGGAGTCTTAAAGCACTTATGTAAGTCGCTCATGCTAAGGGCGTCTGCTAAATGCTGTAAATGTAAATGTAAATGTAGCCGAATCCAGGCTATAGAAACATCTGTGAAGCTGACCAGCTGATAGAGCCTACAGAGCTTCCCGATGACATCATAGTGGCGCGCATTCTCAAGTCAAGCCTTACGACGCAAACCAGTCTCTCTTACTGCCTGTAGGGGGTGACGCTGTCGTTTGAAATTCTTAAAAAATCAGCTTTAGCTGCTCCGGGCCACATGATTGTTCATGAGCATGCAAAATTGTACATCTAAGCCATTTAATGGAATATATGCTTTGTGTCGCCAGTTCTTATTGAATAATATGATAATAAGAGTAATAGCTAGCCCAAAGATTTTTAGTAATTAGTGTAAATGGCAAAAATGTCTCAACTTGGCTTCTGGACCGAAGCCTCTCCCAGCCGTCGTTAAGATCCCAGCTACCTGGCTGAATAATAATGCTCTCCAGCCCAAAGCCCTGTACTCCCCACAGGCCGCTGGAGTCACGGATGAGCAGCACCGGCCTGGGGGACAGGAGAGCACTGATACTCCAAGCGAGCCATCCGCGAGTAGGAGTCGGCCACCACCTCCTCCTCCTCCTTAAATGCCCGCAGGCAATATTGTGTCTGCTTTTGTTTTGATGAAAGATTAAACCTCGGAAAAAAAGCCCTCAATTGCTCTGATAAGTGGGCCGCTAATGAATGCTCGTTCGCTTAAGTGCTTCACGACAACAATTAGTCACCTGAGACCAGAGGGGCCGCTCCGGCAATGGCGAAGTGACGAGGAGGAGCCGCGCCAATATGAGGATCTCATTATCAGCCCATTTGAATAATGGCTCTGCAAAGCCACAAGAGGGGCCCCGACTTACAGCTGCCCGGCCTGCCAGGGCCGCCCCCGCTCCCTGCCATTAATGCACCGGCGCCCCACACCTGCTCTGCCTACATAATCCAGCCTCATTACCATTCCTATCGAAGCCCCATCCGAGCCCGCGGAGGTGTCCTGCCCGGGCCACTAGGGGGCGCTAGGCTGATGGTGACCGTCCTTTCTGCCTGCTTTCTAGGGGAAGGTGACAACATATCCAGAAGTGTTTCCTCACACGTCGAGAAACTAGACTGCTAAATTGCAGGCTCTGATCCCAGGATGGAAGCCATCGCTGGAATATTTTAGTGGGCATGCACATGTAAAGCCATTTTGTACCGTACTCTGCAACCGTCTTAGGCTAGACAAAGACAATAATTTTAAAATTATCTTCATGTTGTTGTATAATTGATATTAAGTCTGTCATAGTGATGGCTTAGTCATTTCAATACCTCTACTAAAGTCAGGAGGATTTACAGCAACCATCCAACACATCCATGTATTTTGCGATTCAACCACTTCCCCACTTTATTTGATTGAAATAAAATCACCCCACACCGACACACAAACCCTTTCCCGAGCATTCGGCTAATCAATTATGGCTTTGCAAAAGGGTGTTTGGAAGTTATTTAATTTATTTAGTCATTTAATGTAATTACTTAATTCATTAAGTGAGCTGGTGGTGAACATGAACGTATATTTTCATGGGAGTTTTACTTACATGTTCTGAGGGCTTGAATGAAAAATGACTGGTTCAGAGAGACAACCAATCAGATTGTGGAGGAGGTGAGACGTCTAACACAAGATCTGATTGGTTATCTCCCTCATTTTTCATTCTGCCCTTAAAACATGTTTGGGTAAGTAAAACTCCCACGAACAGCGTATTCATGGATTTGCTGAGGTGTCCTTGAGGAGAGGTTTGGGAACTGAAGCATTATTCATCTAGCCATCCAACAGAAGTAATACTTGTCAGCTTTCATTGTACTACTCTTAATTTGCGTATATTCTGATGTTTAATTGTGTATTTCTCCTGAGCAGACACCCAGATAAATATCCTTTTTCCTTTTGCAGGGTACTGTAGGCATAAAAACTGTAATGTACATAGACAGAGCATATGTGACATGGTCAGCTTAACTTTGTACGGTCTGTTTATCCAAAAAGTTTAAAATCACATGATTAATATGCACATTTAGCATTAATGTAATTATTGGAGACACTCTTTTGTATCTGTCACTTACCCGCTGTGGAATATGTTTATCCTAATGAGTTAAACATATTTAGAAAAAACAATCGAAAATTAATCACTCTGATGGTTTCCCTTTGAAATGACAAAAAATGTTAATTTAAATTATTTTCTGCTGCTTAATGGGAAGATGAATACTGTCACATGCCCTTCCTATCTCCCAGAAAGAGGATTATGGGCAATCATTTTTTTTGTCAAACCTGGATACCTCTTGGTGCTCAAGCTGGCCTCAGTCTGGGTCATCTGCCAGTGACACATCCTATTCTCTGCGACTCCCATTTCCTGAAATATATGTTCTCATGTTCCCCATCACTGTGGGCTACCCCAAGCCTGGAATCACAAAAAAAAACACTGGTAAAGGAATTGAATTGAGACATGGAATCTGACTGAGTGACATCAAAGCCAGAGTCTCAACCACAAGGGGAATGATGAAACATCATGCTGTGGATATAAGATGATTCTATCTGTCAGCATGTAAGTTCTCTTACACAGATCAAGGGAATGGTCTGTGTTTGCAGCATTAAAGCAGCATTTTAGCACCTTGCATTGTAGTTAAATCTTTACTTAGTATATAGAACCCCAGTAGGTCTTCCTGTCATCAGAATGGACCACAACCCACATAAACACGCAAATCAATAGTGATCCATGCTCTCTGGAGGAGATTCTATGTATAATGCAGACGTGATATTAACTTTTCATTAAAAGCTGCACAGGAAGACCGGTGTTCAGCAGCGGTAGATTACATTTGTAGCAAACATGATCATGCATTGTGATCCAAAACCACGCCGATGTCTCACTCCGAAAGGAGATTAGCCAACAGCCCCCCCATCCCCGGAGTGAGCGTCACTAAACAAGGGCCGTCCTCCGTCGCGCACGCAAGCCATCAGCGCTTTGTTTGTTTGCGCGCTTTTAATTAAAATCTCCACACCGGCACGCAAACATTTTCCAGCGCGTTCGGCTAATCAATTACGGGCCTGCAGAAGGCCGTTAGGAAGCCCGTCACGGATTTCTCGGGGAAATACAAGGTTTTGGAGACGCCAGTCTTTGGCAGACTTGGACTCAGCCTGAACAAAAAAAAAAACTAATTTGTTTTCCAGAAGGACAAATGGGGAGTCTTTTATGCCACATGGACACTACTGCTCGGTGTTTGTGTCAAGGAAGTAGATTTCCCTCTACAGTGGGAGGAACGTGCCATGGTTGGGCAGGGCTGGAGTCGGCGTCTGTTTGGCACGACAATAATAACTGTGGACTAAAAACAGGCAATTAAGGGACAGCCGCTCGTTTCTCAGCGACTTGCCTGCAGGCCGACCAGTGGTCTGCAGTCCTTTTAAAAGTAGGTACTCACATGATGAGGGGGGTCTGGGATGTTGGAGGAAGCAGGCAGCTTCCATCTCACAAGGAGGAATTTGGCCTTGGGTGGTATCAAGCTTTCCATGCTGTCATACCTATCATACATTATACCGCGGTAAATGGTATTTTGACGATATTTTCTACTCTGTGATTTGAAAATCTTGGTGATGAAATTCATATCAAGTCCCCCCACGATAAAAGTCGTGGTAAAAATTTGCTGAGCGAGACTCGTTTCGCTGTACGGCAGACATTATTTTGGGGAACCAGCACCACACCACTCAGCTGATTCCAAGTTCTGCTGTATATTGGACTATCGTTACACCCTTAAGGCTAGGAAGGAAAAACATAAAAAAGTGAATAAACAGCGTCTCGCTTTTCCACAGCTCCTGGTCGCTTTAAATGGGAAATCAGAGAAGCTCAGAGATGGAATCAGGGGTGAATAGCACAGTGAATTCTGATGGAAATGTTCAGGTCTGCCGTGCGCCTCGCTCGTGTCTGGGGACAAGATTATCTCCAGGCACCGCCCCCACCATTTTGCTGGTGAACAAAATGAGGAATTGCAATAGTGACCCACCTGCAGCTGATGCTGATCTTCCATCATCTAGTCTTTTGCATTATAAATCTCTCTTATAAATCTCAAGTACTGCCAGAAATCAACAGAAACTCAACAAGGCTGGTGTATGCAATCCATACTCATTATGGGGTCACATATCTGCAGCGTTGCAATTGTTGTAAGTCTCATGACATCATCATCCACTATCTAGCTCACCCCACATCTCCATGCAAGCTTATTAAAGCTGTCACAAATATGTATTTTCCACACATTAGTCCAGCAGATTATTTAAAGCTTATGTCCCCCCCTGGACTAAGGGCCCAGGGACAACTGATCTGGTTTCCTCCCCATCAGTGGCCTTGGATATCATATTCGAAACACAGAGTATGTAGACTATATGCCCCCCCGCCCCTGCTGGGAGTTTTGCTGGTGTTTGGGTGTCTGGGCCTACTCTGAAGACTCAGAAGAGTCGTTGAAATTCATTGAAACACATACACCACTGAATCCTCTCACCCAAGGATTGTTTTAAAAATTCCCTGCCCCCCCAGATCTCTTTTTTATGGGGAAGCAGGTAATCCTGGGGCCCCATCAGCCTCGCAGCACCACGCTGGTGAGCTTATGGGAAGTGACCAATTGTTATAACAGCACACTGACACTCCCTTGTGTGAGTTTCCCACTGAGAGTGAAGAAGAAGCCCCCTCCTCCCCATGCATAACACTGGCACACTGGGGTACCCCCTTCTACCACGGTCCATGGTATTGAGGTCGCCGCAGTGTTCAGCTTCCAGGCCGGTCAGTGGATGCCTCACTCAGGATTTAAGGGTGGAATTTTGCTCCTGGCATTCTCATAATGTACCTCTGGGACTCAAACCTTGGCTTTGCTGCCTCCCACTCAGTCTGCAAAAGAAAGAATCGCCCGCGGATGTCGGTGCCGGAACTCTCGGGCACGCTGGAGTGCTGCCCCCGAGCTCCCGCCCCCAATGGCCTTCCTCTGTGCTGCCGCGCCAGTCTCACGGGACACGTCACAAGCGTTGGGCAGCGCTGGGCACGCTTCCTGTCTGCTTTCCTGTACTTCTAAAGCAGAGCGTGACACAGTGTGGCCTCAGAAATAATTACTAACCTAAATTAATAATAACCTAATTAATTAACTGGCATTCCGGCCTTCTGCCCTCTGCTCACTGAGGCTGATTCAGTGCTGGTAAAAAAGCACACACACTTCATCCCTCACGCTACACACTTAAGTCAGCTGCTTTGTGGAATTACATCTCTGGTCTTTACTGGTCTTTCCTGCTGGAGTTACTGGGTGGAAGCATCTATCTGTCCGTCCATCCATCAATCTTCAAGCCGCTTGAATCCTCTCCAAAGCTGCATAAGGGCGGAACAAACCTGATATATATAAACAGATCAATCGGAGTGATGGCTGTTGCCTGATTGGCTGTCCCGAAATGGAAGCCTCGCCCCCCTGTACGCACGCATTATGAATGATATTAGAGAGAATCATGGCGCCAGACGTCGATGAAGTCAAATCACTGTTATTTTGAGAGTGAGCTAAATGTCACATACATCTTAATGCGTGAGACTGAGCCGCCTTCTCTGTATTTATTTCACTTAGTGGCGTTGTCTCTCAGGTGAATGAAATCAATTTTTTTCTTTGCTCCCTTGCAGTTATCAAGAGAGTCTGTGACACTGAGGCTGGGCACCATAACCGTGTGGCAGCATCCAAACAAACGGCTCGCATCTACCACGTTCAGCCTAATCATGTGACGCCTTCACTGTGATGTGTACGTAATGCCTTTTCCTGCCACTAGATGGCCTATTTATAGTGCTCAGTAGTCTCCACTGGGTCATGGAGAAAGGTCAGCTGGCATTATAAAGAATGATACTCTTTTTGCTGGCTCTCGATTCACATTGTCCTGATTATCGTGAGATTTGACTCAAGAATTAGGGAGTTTTCTGATCCGTTCCGAAGTTACCGACAAAAATGTCAGACACTGCCCACAAATCTGGCATTGGGTAATCCACTCAGAGCCCTGCGAAAGAATGGTGCAGTCACTAGAGGTCAAAGGTCGGAACATGTCACTGAATCCCAAAACTTGGTGGAGAACAAAACATGCCCTGGCCTTTGTCAACACTCCCGGAATGAGGTTTGATTTCTGCTAATGTGTGCCCTGCCTCCCACGGCGGCTCCCCTGACACCCGTGTGTTCCCAGTAGTGCTGATGGCAGCTTCTAAATAGTGTCAGGTCCCTGGTCAGGTGATCTAGCCGACCCACTTCACTGCACCTCCCATGCATGTGGCTCGAGGGACAGGTTCCCATTTCCAGCGAGGACCCCGGTGACACAATTAATGACATCACCAAGTAGCACAGACTCAACCAGTTTAACAAATGTATTATGCAAAATAACACATTTAGTACACATCTGTCTACACAGCTGTGAGGGCACACTTTTCATTGTGGCGAATAACATAAATTAAACTTTAAATGGGTATTGTGCTGGCAGTCAGTAAGGTGTTCACATATTACCCACAATGCAATGATTCTACCTGCCTTCAGTCCCTCTCAGATCCTTTAACCTCCTTGTGACCTCTGGAATCATGTGACTGCTGAGAGGCATTAATCTTGCTTTGCTCAGGCTATGCACGTCTCCTCCAGCCCTGAGAAGAGGTGGGCTTCAGCACAGACAAGCCTGCTTCATATTCTCTTTTCTATCCAAAACTGTATGGCCATGACCACTCATCCAGACTGGGGTCCCGGAAGGAAAAGGGACCATAACCGCATATCCAGTTCAAGGTCCTGGAAGAGGAAAGGATCCTAACTATCCAGAGCAAGGTCTGAGAAGGAAAAAGGACCATAACCACTTATCCAAAGAGGGATCCTGGAAGGACCATAACGGTTTTTACAGAGCAGGGTCCCGGAAGGAAATAGAATCATAACCGCATATCCAGTTCAAGGTCCTGGAAGGGGAAAGGACCCTAACTGCATATCCAGAGCAAGGTCAGAGAAGGAAAAAGGACCATAACCACTTATCCAAAGAGGGATCCTGGAAGGACCATAACGGTTTTTCCAGAACTGGGTCTCGGAAGGAAAAAGGATCATAACTGCTTATCCAATGTAAGATCTTGAAAGGAAAAAGGACCATAACTGCTAATCCAGAACGGTGTCCTGGATGGAAAAAGGACTGTGACCGCTTATCATTTGCAAGGTCCTGGAAGGGAAAAGGGACATAACCTCATACCCAGGGGGGACCCTGGAAGGGAAAAGGATTGTAACCACTATTCCGATGCTGGGTCACAGTCAGAACAGGCAGCAAACACCCTGGATGAGATACCAGTCCATCAGAGGACACATCTCGCACACCTTGGCACAAGACAGGGAGAACATCCGGACTCCACACAGAGTTTACGTGGGACTCAAACCAACAACCACGGAGGTGTGAGCCCACATTGTTCCTCACCACACTGCCCTGTTCACGGATTAATGGGTTTTTGGATTAAGTCCCTCCCAGGGTTTAAATCGGCGACCCAGGGGTTACACAGCTAGTGCCTAAACCACTCTGTCACAACGGTAACCGGCTTATCACCCGCCTTACAGGTACGAAGCGGAGCCGTCGAGTCGCGAGTGTAGCTGCCAGGGTGACCCCCTTGGCTCATGGCCAATTAGATTACAGGGATTAGAGCGGGCGCAAACAGGAAGCGCATGGAAGGAGGGATTAAGCCAGGCTGAGAAACGGGAGCTCTCGTTTTTCGGGAACATTCCTCTGCTGCAAATGGTGTTTGCGTGATGAGTGGGGTGGGGGCTCAGTGAGGTCCCCGGCGATAAAGACACGCCCTTGCCTGGTGTGTTTAAACCACTTTTTAGTTTGTTTGCCCTCTACAGTGTTAATTTGCCATGCGTACACCACGCCACCTCTGCCACCACCACCGCACTCAAATCCCTCTCTTGAGATAACGAAGAAGCCGCCGGTTTCCATGGAGACGCTGGCCCATGACCTGCCCGTTTCCGAGCGGTAACAAACGGTCGACTCGGACGCAAACAAACAAATGGCGCGAGATAAAAGGTTGTCTGTGTGTGTATGTCTGTGGGGGGGAGGGGAGGGTGAAAGTTTCTGACACACGTCTTTTTCATCCCCAGTTAAAGGGCCGGTCACATGGGTTCCCCGCCTCCTCAGCCCGGAGACGTCAGACATTAATTTCAGTTATGTATTTGTGTATTCTTTTCTGCTGGCCGCCATTCAAAACACCAAACTGCGACAGTAGCAGCAGGTCGGCTGCGCCGGCCCTCCAAATCCCAGTTTTCCGGAACGATCTCGTCGGTGAGCCTTTGATCTTGGACTTAATGAGCGGGCCTGCCGGCGGAATGGTTCCGCAGTGTCGCGGTTATGCACGGGGACGGGCTGCAGGATCAGTGTGGCTGTTTCAAGGCTGGTCAGGCAGTCACTAACATTGCTCAATATCGAATTAAATAAAAACACACAGGCAGGTGCAGTAATGGCACTATGGGGAGGAAGGAGATTAGACAGGCTGCTGGGGACTTCTGGGGGTGGGGGAGGCAGGGGAGTGGCACTGTAGCCTCACACCAGCTGTGGTGGGCTTCACATCAGTTATTGCAAGAACCTGCAGTGTCCCTGAAATTATTCTGTATATGACTGTCTTACAATCATCTGTGTATGTGTGCTTGTAGCTTTGCTGTGTGTCTCTGTGCTTGTAGCTTTGCTGTGTGTGACTCTGTTACTATCGTGTGTGTCTCTGTGCTCGTATCACTGCTGTGAGTGTGACTGTGTTACTATTGTGTCTGTGCTCATGTAACTGCTGTAGGTGTGTATGTGTTGCTATTGTGACTGTGCTCATGTAACTGCTGTGTATGTGACTGTGTTACTATCATGTGTCTACACTTGTATTGCTGCCATGTGTGACTGTTATTATTGTGTCTGTGCTCATCTCCATGCTTTGACTGTCTATCAGTGACTTACTATCATGTGTGTTTCTTTGCTCGTATCACTGCTGTGTGTGACTGTTTTATGATCGTGTGTGTTTCTATGCTCATGTCACTGCTATGTGTGTGACTGTTACTGTAATGTGTGCCTCTGTGCTTATGTCACTGCTGGGTGTGTGACTGTGTTACTATCATGTGTGCCTCTGTGCTCATGTCACTACTGTGTGTGACTGTCTTACTATCGTGTTTGTCTCTGTGCTGAATTCACTGGCGCATTACTATTGTGTGTGTCTTTGTGTTAGTATAACTCCTGTGTGCATGACTATGTTACTGTTGTGCTGTTACCTATTCAGATGAGTGTAATGACTAAACCTTCAGTAGTATAGACTAAATGACATTCTACTGACCAAATTACCAGAGAACCCTCTTCCATTATTGGGGGTTTACAGACCTGGCTCTATGTAGTAATGAATGGTTTTCAAATGACTTTTCCCCATATGATTTCTGATCATGATTATTGTACAAGATCAGCTACTCTTTAAACGGCTGTGGGAAGCCCCTCACTAGAAGGTACAAAAGGGTGTTTCTGTGCTGGGCTTTCAGCCACAAAATCTCCCCTCAGTTCCTCGATTGCTACGCCCCCCGCTGGTCTGTCTTAGCTGCGGCCTCAGGCTCCAGCAGAGTGCCCCGAAACTCGCTACCTGCTTTACTGGCAAGAAAAGGCTGAGTTTGGGAAATGAGCTTGGGAACAGAGCTGCTATGCTCAGACTTACGGTCTGTCTTTCATTCGTAAGTGCAGAGATCCTTTGTGTGCACTTATGCGTTCAGGGGGAGGGAGAGCTGAGAGAGACTGAGCCACAATGAAAAGGACATGAAATATATTAAACGTGACAACGATTCATTAAGACAATCTGGCAGGTATTAAAGTAAAGTGACACAATGGTACAAATGTTCCCGTTGGATCAGTGGGCCGTGGAAACACCTTTTTACACCTCTTCCAGAGACCTTTTTATATATTTTGGTACTGCAATGTTTTTTCCCTGTCTAGCCCACGCTAAAAAAAAAAAAAAACCCAGAGCACCAAACCTGAATCTGAATCTGAAGAATGTGGTCTTTGGGACGGCATTTAACAGATTTACTCCTCACCGGTAGCATGCGATGAAATTTTAATTTGAAATTGTTTCGCATAATTGCGGCGCTCACTCGCTTCTCGAATCCCCAGATGGATAGCTCTCCATTAATGTCCTACCGGGGGATTGGTGTTAAAACGCAAATCCACACAAACGAATGATTTTTAAGTTAATTTTGTGCGCTGAAAAACAGCGCTCTAGTAAATTGTTTTACATGTGTTTACATTAATAAAAATATAGCATTTTTTTTTGGGAAAACTCACACTATGATGTTACCAGTAGAGTTGTATGTTTATACATATCCCTGATGGCTCTTAAATCACTAAGCGTTCCTCAATATTCTTTGATTTCCCTCTGTAAACAGACCTGTTAATCTTTTTTAATGACTTTGAACTGGCAGGAGGCGGAGCCTTTGAGAGGGGCCGGGTTAATCTGTTCAGGTGCGTCTCTGTGACGATCGATCACCGGCGAGCGGTAAGCCCGGCTGACCCTGATTAACTTGTTGTTTTCACTGGGGTCTGAACCAGGTTAGCTGGGCCTTTGCAGAAACTGTTGTGGAGGATAATGTGTGCTCACGGGCTGGGGAATTAAAAAAAAAAGGCTTTCTCACAAATGTGGTGAAGTTGCTCATGATTATCCACTCAGCTTGGATTAGGGCTGCCACATGTCCCTTAAAATATGGAATCGTCTCGTATTTGAAAATAAAATTGTACGCCTCGTTATTAATCAATACGGTTTTGATTTTTGGTTTGGTTTTGAAGTTTTGATTTACTACCACTGGTGCGTCACTTGGCACATAGTGGTTGTGGCCCCACTAGGGTAGGCTCCCTTTATTTGTCTGCAGGAAATGTGGCCACCCCCGCTCGGATCAGCACCCATGTGAGATCGGGGTTTGATCAAACAGGTGATTACCAGTGTCTCAGAGAGAGATGCATTTGGGGTGCCGACGTCGTACTAGCCGCAGTCACGTCTCTCGCCGTCACTTGCGATATCCCGCAATCACTCTGGGGATGGATGTGCATCCCTGTCTGGACATTTCAACTGTAATTATGATTCACTTTGTAAAGGAGCGGGGGTGGGGGAGTGACGCCTCTGCCATCCCAATATTCGACGGGAAGTAAACAGAGGCTGTCCCGCAGAGACCTCAGCCACGTCTGCTAAGCAATTAGCCTCCGGCAGATTCCGTCTTTGCTATATTAAAATGTGATTTTCCCTCAGTCACCCAGCACCTTGACGCTAGGTGCATCCAGCTTCCCCTTCAGGCGTCCCTGCTGAACTGCGACGGAAAGTCACCATACGGAGGGGCAATTTAATCTCTCTTTTCCATGGTCTGGAAATCCCCTGGTGTGCAGGGAGCAGGTGTATTAAAATTCATGGACACGTGCATTGGGTTTATGCTAGAATTTGTGAGATTAGAATCTAAATCCTTTTTTTTTTTTAAACTAAAGACACAAGCAAAATGCTTTTATCAGTGCACCAAGGGTAGGGCCCAGGTGGAGCAGGGAAGTTTGAAATATAAAATATTTGCGTGCAGTAAATGATCAGGCACCGTCTTTCACGGGGATGTCTTGTGACAGAGTGAGGTATGTGTGTATGGTCGGCACTCGTTAGATGTCAGAGCAGGACAGAGAAGCCCGAAATGGGCGTCACTGGCCAGCAGGTGGCGTAGCAGTTAAGAAACGTAGGCCAGTTGGTGTGGTTTCCAGGTTGAACCATAAATTACTTATAAAGAGTGAAAATGTGGCCCGTGACTTCTGCCAGCATGTCTAACACAGAGGCGTGTCCGGCCAAGGTTCACAGCCAAAACAGCATTTGGTTCAGGGGCAGCCACTCAATGACGTTCAGGAGACAGGGTTCAGTGTGCAGTACGGAAGGAGTGTCGGGGGGAGCTTTTGTCATTAAAACAGGCCATACAGAAGGTACCCAGCTGCCATGGTATTGGAAACAGCCGATTTGCTCTTTCATGGGAAGGAGGGCGGGTATCAAAGGCATGACCCCAGAAGTGTGAGGTGACAGTCCAAGCGACTGAGCCACCCTGCTGGCAAGTTATTCATTTTTTTATTATAACCGACAAAGAAATAATAATAAAGAGGTGTTTCTAGAAAACTCCTATGATAAAGAGGCCAGCATCTGTTCCTCTGTCCCCCGTGACGGCTTGGCGTTTAATAGTTGTAACTATTGAATAAATAATTCACAGCCGCGAGCGAGCGTGCGGGCAAGCGGGTGGCCAGCCGCCCAGCAGGACCCCGTGTCCTCACCGGGGGGCATCAGGTGTAATGTGTCGGGCCTGTCAGAATGTGCATGTTTCATATAAAAGGCAGACTGGCACATAAAGGAAGTCGGATGCTTCTGCACGTCTGCGTGCAAATCTGCTGTCTTCAAGGGTGCGAAGCTGAAAAACGACACGGGACATTTCCGAGCATTTTTCCAGCCCTTACAAAACGGCCTGAGATCAGCTTGGGCTCCTCCTGTCCTGGGTGATCCAAGTTCTGCGTTTCCGCGCCAATCCTTCACAGTGAAGAAGGCAGCACATTATTTTTTTTTATTTATATCTCAGGAGGGTTAACCCTTTCTCTCAGTGGGGATATAATAACTCCAGGATGGAAAATTAGCAGGTGACCTTAAGGTGAGATTGATGGATGGTCCTACTTTTAAATGCGGAATTAGGGTAATAGGTTTGATACACAGAGGCAGGTTGCTTCATAGATTGGGGGGGGGGGGGGGGTAAATACTTGCTGTCTGTGACCCTCTTTCAGAGATGCCATCGATATCACACTTTTCAAGCATTTTAGTTACACATCAGGGTTAATCGGGCATGAAAACACATATGTAGAGAGTTTAAGTGCGGCAAGCACTGCGAAGCTGACACATGTCGTTTCTGTGCGCGTTATCGGGCCTGCCTGCGAAAAGTGGCGTGATTAAATTAATTTTTCCAGTCATGCATATAGAACTGTTGAACAGGACTAATGAAATTCAACACTTGGCCAGACATAAATTAACCACATCTGTAAACTTGTGCTCAGAATCTATTCGATGTGATGATTTATGTCTTACATTTATTTCTAAGTGTAAGATTTTGATTTATATTATTTGTGAAATAATGCAGTTTGAAGGAATTCATTACCTGTCCAGTTTCTACAGAGCCAATGTATTAAAAAAACAAGTCCACTGATCATTGAAAAGTGCCCGTCACGGTCTGGTTGTGGTGATCCAGGGTATAGTAGTCTAGATAGGACACACGTAAACACACACACATTTGCATTCGTATCTTTGTGGGGACCGTACATTCATTTCTATGGGACAAACCATAATCCCACCAATGACACCCTTAACCTCAACCCAATCCTAGCCTTAACCACAAATAACCAAACAATATATAAGACCCAACATTTTTAGATTTTGATTGCATCCACAGATTTTGATCAATTTCAGGTTATTCTTGTGGGGACTGAAAAATGTACCCACAAGGTAAAGAGATACATGTTTTTATCACATTGTGGGGAAATCTCCATAATTTAATAATTACAAAAACGCAAACACATGCTCACACACGGACACACACACACACACACACACACATACTATGTATACCTATCTTTATGGGGACACTCCATTCATTCTAATGGGCATAACCCTGATCCCAAGTATGACACCCTTAACCCCTACCCAGCCCTAACCTTAACCTTAAGTAACCAAACAAAATATGACACTTTTTGCATTTTTAGTTTTTTGATTGCAGACACAGATTTTTATAAAATTGAGTTTATCCTTATGGGGACCAAAAAAATGTCCCCATAAGGTAGAAAATAACTGGTTTTTATCACACTGTGGGGACATTGGGTCCCCACAACGTAATATAAATATGTACACACACACACACACATGCACGGACACACACACACACGGATACACACACACACATCCACATATATTCTCATCTAAGGCTGTGTGAAATATTCATTACCACCTCTCTGTTAAATATCAGTTGCCTCCTCTGGCCTCTAACCAGCGCCCCCTGTCTGCCAAAGAGAATACAGAATAAATAGCTGCCAATCACAGAAGCATAGTTGTTCTCGAACATGCGACGAAGGCTCTTGGAAAAGCTTGCATGATCCCACCACTAAATTATCTATTCCATCTTCAGGAGCCTCATGGCTCTGTGTGGAAGTGGCCCGCCTTAGGCTGAAGGCTTCAACGGGGATTCACTCCACATTACCCACAATGCTCCTCTCATCCTGAGCCTCCCCTTTAATAAAGTCTTCTGGAGTAGAAGCGGAGAATGTTTCTATTCAGGGCATCGACGTCTCCTGTGGACTCCAGGGGGTTTAAGAAATAAGGCGTCAGAGCAGTGTTTCCCAATCCGGTCCTCGGGGACCTGCAGACAGTCCACATTTTTGTTGGGAGACACTGTGTCAGACAAATTTTTTAGATGCATGAAACGCAAGGGTTCTTGTCAGGGCTCTGACAGTGTTTTTGTGCTAAGGTTCCTTAGTGCCAATAAGCTAAAGACCATCCCTTTTTAAACATTTAAAAGACCTCGCTGATCGAGCGCCATCAGTCAGCTTAAATGTGCTGTGGAATGTGACTTGCTGACCTCGATTAGCCTTGAGTCCTAGTAACTGGCCGGCTGTGTCACTTCGTCGTGGAAGACGGGCACACTTTTTTTTGGCAGCATTTTTGGCACCGACATGAGCTAGTGGCTTTCGGCGGGCATGACCAGGCGGGGGGGGCAGCAAGTAGCTGTTTGCCACATTACCTTACAGATGCCTCTATCGATTCCACCATTTCTGATGCCTGTATCCATTAGTGACAGGCACTCTGCAGCTTTATTTCTGAATTTGATTTCAAACCAACTGGCATACGGTACCTAGCCTTGTGTAAGTTTGCTACCTACCTAATTCTACTTAGATGCTTGCAAACTACTTAAACATTTAGAAAATGACAATGAGTTGCTTAAAAGTGTCCAGAATTGTGTTGCTCCCAGTAAACCTGTACTGGAAGAGCTGTTATGGAAGATGGTTGCAGTGGTGGATAGATGTTGCGTGATGTGATACAGCTATAGGGTGACATGTTTTTATAAGTATGGAGGTCCTCACTGAAGATGGTGCGGTGCTTATGGACACGAGGCGACCACAGGAAAACCTCTTTGATTTGAGAGGACTTTCAAGAACGAGCAAACCCTTTGTAGATCCTAATTAGACATGCAGCCCGAGCGAGATTACTCGCATTTTGAGCTGCATTCATGGTGGGAAAATGTTTCATTGATCCAGCAGAAATCGACAGGCTTGGCGAGGTGCTCAGCGAGGGATGTATGCATGCTGAGGATTGGACAGCCTCCCAGGAATTCCCCAGCCCCCACCACTGTGGGAGAAGCTAATTAAAGTCCCCCATAAAGCATAAACCTCACTTTCATTTTCCATCTTGGGGCTATCATTTGACCATATCTGGTTTGTTCCATACTTTCATATGACTCTAAAGCGTAGAGGTACATCTGCCCGTATAAAGGTCACTGGTCCATGAAGTGATAACCTGGCTGAGAGGTATCAGGTGAAACATCCCTAAGTGATCATGTGACACCCTGAGGGGTCTGGTCAGGGGGCAGGGCTTTCTGCTGTGCTACATCATGGTATTTAATGGCACTCCTGTCCTGCAGCCTGCAATGATTGCCATTACTGTACAATGGAATGATGGTATCCTGGTAGCACTTTCCCTTGGTCTATGGCAATGGGATAGCTGAATCTTGATAACCCCTCCTCTTGGTGCATAGCAATGGAATAATGTTATTATGGCCAAGGCTCTTCCTGCTGCATGGTGACAGAATAATTGTGTCCAGGTAACAGTTCAATTCGACGTTTTGCAGAAACTCTCTGTTTTCCCCACACCAGCCTTCCCAAGAAGGAAATGACTGACATCAGGAGTGTCTTGCTCTTGCTGAATAAAATGGGAGAAGCTAATTACAACAGATTTCCCCTCTGGGGGCTGGTAACGCTTTTGTGCATACATACCATAATACCGAGTGGGTGTGTGTGCGTGTGGGGGTTTGCACAGATCACACTTGATTACCAAAATTTCCCCAAATTATCATAAAACCTGAAACTTCCTTACATTTGGGGACATTTTTCAAGTCCCCACTTGGATATTAAATTTCATAAAAATCCATGAATGTAATCAAAAAAGTAAATGTAATTTACTTTAAAAAGTAATGTCACACACACATACACTCTCTGAAAGATATGCATTTAGGCACCTAGGCCTAAGGCCTGTTTCAATGCATGTCACACACACAAACAATCTCTGAAAGATATGCTTTTAGGCACCTAGGCCTAAGGCCTGTTTCAATGCATGTCACACACACATACTCTCTCTGAAAGATATGCATTTAGGCACCTAGGCCTAAGGCCTGTTTCAATGCATGTCACACACATACACTTTCTGAAAGA
>JAODKN010000079.1:16747121-16762679 GCA_026774425.1 Petrocephalus zakoni
TTCTCTTAGCTTAGTAGTCTTGAAATAGCTTACTTTCTCTTAGCTTAACAGTATTAATTTAGCTTAACTTCTCTTAGGTTAGTAGTCTTGAAATAGCTTACTTTCTCTTAGCTTAACAGTATTACTTTAGCTTAACTTCTCTTAAGTTAGTAGTCTTAGCTTAGCTTAGCTTCACTTAGCTTAACAGTCTCAGCCTAGTTTAGCTTCTCTTAGCTTAATAGTCTTAGCCCAGCTTAACTTCTCTTAGCTTAGTAGTCTTAGCTTAGCTTGGCTTCACTTATATTAACAGTCTTAGCCAATCTTAGCACATTTTAGCATAACAGCCTTAATTTATCTTAGCTTCTCTTAGATTAGTAGTCTTAGCTTAGTTTCTCTTATCTTAGTAGTCTTGGCTTAGCATAGCTTCTCTGTGCTTATTAGTCTTAGCTTAGCATAGCTTCTCTGTTCGGTTTTAGCAGTAATGATAAACAGAATTCAGTCCCTCCGGGTATGGCACTGGCATCCTGGCATCTTACCTTCTCCGTGTACCGCAGCTCATAATCCAGGATGATTCCATTGGGCTGCTCAGGCTGTGGCCACGAGATTGTGATGCTGGTCATGGTGGAGCTGACCTGGTGCATGATGGGAATCATGGACGGGGCTGTAGAAACACAGGTGCGGGGTCAGCACAGGATATCCACTGTAACCTTGCATGAATGTGCACCCAGACCCCCCCCCCCCCCCCCTTTATCCACTGGTATGGCTCCCCGGGATGAGACAGAGGCCACAAGGGGTCGGGTCTATGGGCAGGGAGAGGCTGCAAGGGTAAGCAAATTTGACAGAGACTCTATACCTAAAATGTGTGCACATGCGAATCTTGGGGATGGTGTTCGACTACCATTGGACTGTGTTTATTTCTACCTCTGATACGTAACGGTCAGTATTGCAGTGATGAACACCACCCCCTTCGCCACCAACTCGAGCTTGCAGGTTTCTTGGCTCCTTCACGCATCGCCGGTTGCTGTTATCAATTACGTCGTGCCCCCCAGCTCTGACACGCATGTACGGTGGGCCCCAGGGCTTTTAAATTGCTTTTCTGGCATTTTCCACCAAGGCCCAGGGAAGTGTGGTGTCCCACCCCGACTCTCTCCACAGAAAAACTCTTGGACATGCCTGCTTTTACTGAGGCCCATCGCTTGCTGTCACCGGTGCATGCGTCTGGGTAAGTGCATGTGTGTATGAATCATCCCGTCAATGTCTAAGGAGGTACCGGGGTGTGTCAAGACTGGCATTGCTGTGTGTGTGTGTGTGAGGGTTATGCATATATTATGGGGACCAAATGTCCCCAGAATGTGTTTAAAAACCTGTTATCCTGATGTTGCAGGGACCATTTTTTCAGTCTCCACAAGGGGAAACTCAAGCAGGAGGACTGTGTCCCCCTCTGTCCCTTTCTGTACCCTCTGTCACCCTGTTGAGCGGAATCTGGGAGGAGGGGTCAGGTTAGTGTCTATGATCTCTCCCTCTCCACCCATCACCTCCCCCACCCCCACACACACAATACTACACAATCTCCCTGTCATTAATGTGGATAGATGTGTGTTCGTCTGTGTCTGTGTGAGTGGGTCTGCTGGTTCAGCAGAATGGTATTAATGGCCCTTATTCCCAGGGATGGTTTACCTGAGCTCTTCCCTTAGATTAAAAAGGTCTGATAGATAAATAAATTGTGGTATTAAATATTATCATAAAAACCCCCACACACATGCGCACACAGGCTGTGGTTTCCAAAGCAGCCATTTAACTTGTCCACTGATCCACATGTGTGTCCCCCTCCAGCTTCACACAGTAAAATGGCAGCGCTGACATGTCCCCCACCCCCTCGGTGTAAGCATGTCCCGACGTCGCTCAACCTGTCCCCCGCATCCCACGCCCATCAGCAGCACAGCGGGAATGGTTTTGTCTTTCCTTTCCCCTTCCCAGCATGCAAAGAGGCCACGCCCATCAGTGTTAGTCTAGCCCCGCCCCCTAAGTGTCCCTCCGGCAGATTGCTCCGGGGCCCCTCCCACACCAGCCTGTTATCTCAGACTTACCTAAAGGTCCCGGCAATAATTACAGTGAGAACAGCCGTGGCGTACAAGTGTGTGTGTGTGTGTGCGTGCGTATATTTGTGTGCGCACGTGTGTGTGTGTGTGTACCAACATAATTAAGGTGCAACATTAGACTTAATTACAGCCTCGGCTACAGGTGCAGGAGCGGCAAAGCGAATCCACATGGTGGTGCGTCTCCCTCCCGCGAGTGTAGCTTACCGGTCAAAATACTAATGAGATCACAATGGGGGGGGGTCTGACTGCAACCCGTAAACAGACTTACGCAAGGAAACAATTAACGGAAATCTCCTCCCCCTAGACAAGCTCCCCCCCTCACTGTATTTGTCAGGCGCCCCTTACCCCCCCGCCCCCCTTTAGACTAATCAGTGACACGCGGCTGCCCATTTTAAGGTGGCCAACCCACTGCTGAAATCTGGAGTTTCCCCCTTAAAAGTTTCTGTGTCAAACCATTAGACTGCTTGCCACCGGGAGGCGCACTACAGGCTCGGCACTCCTGTTGGGAGCACTGTTGTTTGTCTTTTAATGAGCCAGCTGACAGCTGACACTCCCGCTACCCCCACACCACGTGCGAGCAGGCCGCAGGCTTGGCGGGGGGCGGGTTTAAGCGCGAGCAGGTGGTCGGACTGGGGTGAGATGGCGAAGCGGCTGTTTTTGACTGGTCACATTAATGCCCAGCAGCCGAGTCGCGGTGTTTTCTGCACACATGACATGTGATTCAATGCCAGCCTCACTCACAAATGCATACAGACACATACACACACGTTTGTATTTTAGTGAGGACTGTTCTTTCATTTCTATGGGAAAAACCCTAATCCCAATCAGCACACCCTTAAGCCCTAATCTTAACCATAAGTAACCAAACAAAACTTTGGGCATTTTCACATTTTTAATTGCATTAACAGGTTGTTAAAGACCCCAGGCATGACTTCTGACCCCTCCACTGCGTCTCACGCACATACAATCAGAAATGTGCAAATGCACACTCGCACACAAACAGAAGCACAGTAAACACCCAGAGACACACAGAAAGAAGCAAATGAGCGGAGCCATGCAAAAAATAACGAACTGATAAAAGTAATACACATCAACGCACACGGATGGAAAAACACACACACATTCTGTGGTATTAAAGTGTAGGCAGGACTTTAAACTGAAGCTTTATTATTAATAAAGTACAGAAGTGCATCCATAAAAATGTTAAAAAACAGAAACTAAATGCCATTAACAACAAAAAAATAAACAGCACACTGCAATTCACAGCAAAACAGCAAAGTGGCATATAAGCTAAGAGCCAGTTTATTTACATCTCTGGCTTAACCCTAACCCCCCCTCTGTCAGCCCCCCCTGCAAGCCCCAGCTGGCCCCTTTTACACTCCAGCTCTGCAAATGGAGCCAGCTGGCATGTCATTAGCTTGGGCGCTAGGTACTGACATGTGGTAAACCTTAACAGAAACCTGCATATATTCACTAACACCCACAGCAGCTAAGGGGTGCCTCTTTGCTGAGGATGCCGGAGACATCCATGCCACCTGATTCTTACAGCGGGATCCATCCCTCCAAGAAGCGCCCAGTTCTTTCATACTGGTTCTTTACCACCCTCGCTAAGTTCCATGAGACGTATCCGGATCAAGGCTCAGGATGCTTTCTGAACGGGGACAATTAAAGGCAACACCTCCATGGCCAGCTGATTGGTCAAGGGTTTTTTGGCAGGAAATATTGATTAAAGAAAGTAAAGCAGGGAGAACAATGTCCTTCATGACCAAAGTAGAAATTGGAACCTGATATTGGAGGGAGACCAGCTTCTACTACTTCATAACTGAGGCTTAGACCACCAATCAAAGGTCATTCTCTATTGCATCTCCCGCCTCCTCTCCATCCCAATTGGCGATTCCCCAAGCCCAGCATCCTCAGAATAGCTTCACCAGTAGCTGTAGTTTAGCGTGACCAAGGTGCACTGGTAAAAGCACAATATCACCTGGCCCAGAAGAAATCGGAGCAGGAATAATGCTTGGAAATACAGTACTTAGACATCTCAGCTCGTAATATTGGAATTCCGCAGGATGTGTCTGTGCTCCCTGTCCCTAAGACTGGCACACAGCTGCTTGGCTCCACTGGCCAATGAGGACGTACCATAAATTTGGCCATTTGAGTTATCCTTTAACCCTCGAGACATACAGATGACCAGCGACTGAGAACCAAGCCCTTCACCCAAGAGCTGTATGGATTATGATTGCTTGGCTGATCTTGGGGCAGAATCCAATTCGTTAGAGAGCTTCCAACACACCTGCTGCTAACAGACGTCATGCGATGGATCGGACACAAAGAGCTCGGAGATGCTCCACAGAATCTCTTAGCACCCTACCCAGCGCATCTCCAGATTTCAGGCAAGGTGAAGAACGTTCTAGTTTTTAAGAAGAGCTACACCATTTCCCCACTTATCAGCTTACCGATTCCGCCTGACTTTCGGTGGCTAATGTCCTCAGAACACAAAATGCCTGAACTGGCACCTTCTCAGGCACCTGTTCACACCAACGCAAGAGGGTGCCATCAAAACACAGAGCAGCACCAATTTCTCCTCGGCCAAGGACCGCCTCCCTTCCTCACCCTCATCAATATTCATGAGCGTGCGCCGCGATTGGCAGCTGCGATCGCATATTGATGGGGCCCCCGAATCGGAACCAAACAATTAGCAGGAACACCGATCCTGAATATTCATAGACACCTGCCTTTGACAGAACTCTTCAGTGCATTATTTCGCTAATGGAAAGTATATTTTTTTCCCTCACCTCAAATGGATGCTAAGTAGCTAAGCATGCAACTATCTGTAAGAACTTTGAGATCTTTTGCAAAATGAACCGTTTAGCCGCTTGCTAACTTTATAGCCACAGACAAACACGGGATGAAACATTTCCACAGAAGGGTTCTTGGCTAGACTCAAGAGTTGGCCTAAATCATTCTGAGAGTGTTTTACGGTTTTGGCAGGTTCGCACTTCCCATGATCCCGCTGTTTGTAAACAGTCTCAGTCAGCTTAAATGATGCGATTGGGTTTGATCATTGACCAATCAAGGGTCACCAGCCTGCTCCTTCTCAGAAAATTGGAGCAGTGTTAGAAGATGTGGGGGATGGGTGGTGGAGGTCTGGGTACTGGGGTGGGTTGCCAAGTAGTAACTGCAGTTCAGTTAGACACCAGCAATGGCTCAGCATGCCAGACAGCTGGCTGTTTTCACAGGAGGGGCCAAAACTGGTCCCCAGGAGAACTTTATCTATCCAGAGGTCAGCTACAGGCTCTTCACACACACAACCTGGCCGGCTCCTCCCTACCCACACTGCATATGCTAATTAACATGCTGTCATTTCACATTAATATATATGACATCCAACCTTCTAGTCAAGGACTGTCAAACTCTATCCCACATCCTGGGATTAATTTATCCCATTAGTATTTAATCATCTGCAGTAATTATACCGACGTGTTTCTCCAGAATATGGTGCCGAAATATTTCCTGAAAACAATACGCTTTATCATCTTCAGGAAAAAAAAAAAGATACTGTCTCCGTGACTTTTTTAAAAATGGCAGCATTAAGAGAGACAGGCTCTGGCAGTGAGAGGTGGCCGACTGGCCTCGTTCCGGACGGCGATGATGATAATTCCCTCCATCATTTATCGACAGGCGCTCACGTCTTTATCCAAGACCCAGCATCCACCCAATACGGTGTTCAGAAGGTCCTCCAGCTTCGGTGAGAGGTCAGAGCTGGCCTGGGGTCTCTCCCTGGGCTATTTGAGATGGACAGAGCAGGGCAGTGATGGAGACTCCATATTGCTCTGTCACGGATCCCTCAGAGTCTTCTAATGACATCCTCTTCCTCCATCACCCTCCCTCTAGCCGTAAACATCCCTGGTTCTCTATATGCCCAGATCCCCGTCTCCACCTTAAGACAGTCATTGCTGCGGCAATCTTAGCCCCTACAATCGGGCAGTGCGTGGATTGGTAGCAATTACCTGGCAACAATGGTGCTCCGCCTCCACGGAAACCGAATGGGGAGGCAGGGGGTCGGGGGGGGTACCTCATCACCTCATCACCTGTCGAACCGTTAATGATGGGAATAGGCACTGGTTCCAGATCCATCTCTCAAGGGGGCACTTAGCCTGTCAAATGAGACACTTTCGTTTGGGCTATTAGCTGTCCCTGACAATTGGAGATATTTACTGTCTCTACCTTCACAAGCTGGAGAGTCACTGCAGTAACCTCACAGGGTATTCAGGTCACACAGCGGTAGCCACTACAAGTCTACTGCATACATCTACAAATACCATGGTGTCCAATGCCTGGGAATGGCACAGAGACTCCTAGGACTGGCAAAGAGACTCCTGGGACAGGCACAGAGACTCCTAGGACCGGCAAAGAGACTCCTGGGACAGGCACAGAGACTCCTGGGACCGGCAAAAAGACTCCTGGGACAGGCACAGAGACTCCTGGGACTGGCACATAGACTCCTAGGACTGGCACAGAGACTCCTGGGACAGGCACAGAGACTCCTGGGACCGGCAAAGAGACTCCTGGGACAGGCACAGAGACTCCAGGGACCGGCAAAAAGACTCCTGGGACAGGCACAGAGACTCCTGGGACTGGCACATAGACTCCTAGGACTGGCACAGAGACTCCTGGGACAGGCACAGAGACTCCTGGGACTGGCACATAGACTTCTAGGACTAGCACAGAGACTCCTGGGACTGGCACAGAGACCCTGATTTCAGAGGCAACACCAAAAGCCCATAACACTAGTGATTTAAAGGCAAATTTCAGTCAAAAATCAAGAAGCAGATGCCACAAACAGGCAGAAGGTGGCGTCATGGTTAAGACTGATCTCCCTACTTGTAACATTGCGTGACGTTATATCAATCAATTATATTGCCTGGTACAAAATGTAAATAGAGTTGTTTCTCAGCATTATGAGTGTCTGCTGAAAAGCTAAATAGCTATATAGTTGAAGCAGAAATACTGTATGCCTCTTCGTTGTCTCACTTCTCATGTGTTTTGGGCTCATGAGGACGTACCGTAGAGACATCATCCCCGATAGACACAGACACGTGACATTAACAATTAAGAGAGGTTGACAACCCTTTACCCAGACTAATTTGAAGCTATAAAGTACGCCCCCACAATCATTTAAGCTATCACTCCCCCACGTTCAACGCGTCACTTATCTCGAACCTCTCAGGGCCTCACTGAGCCAAAACAGAGGCCCCTGTCGCCATGTAAACAGAGTCAGCAGTCGCCATGTAAATCGCGATATTCAGCATCTGTCCCAGAAGCGAATGTTTTGAGAATTCCAAAAATGATGCAATTCTTAGCTTTGCAGATTAATGTGCCAGTTTGTTCAGAGTCAGCTGGAGATTTGGTCCGGGGTAAGAAAGAAGTAGAAAGTGGATTAAAAAATTGTTGTTTACACGCATAGAATAGGAGGATTAGTCACACTTTGCTGGAGACAGAAAAGCATTTAACTCATGACATTGTTCATTTAAATGCTAAAAAATCCTGTCTTCTGAGTTTTATTCTGTTCGTAAACAGCGGACAGCACATTCTGAATTTTTATTTCTATTAGTTGTTTGTATCAAATGGCTGGTTTTGATTTGAATTTTCAGCAAGGATGATTCTTTATCGTGAATCACACATTACTTCACATTGAATAGACACAAAGAACTGGTGATTTCTTACACTGAATAAACAGAAAGAATGAAAAAGTATGTGGGGCCAGGAGCTGTGTATTGGCAGGAAGGAGGAAGTAAGGACTCAACATAGCGAGGGAAGCTGACCACCAGAGAACAGGAAGTGAGTAAACGCAAAGCAAGAAGCCGCTCACTACGGAAAAGGGAATGGCCTATCGATCAACAGGAAGCACCCAATTTTGAAAAGCCTTAGCTACAGTGAACAGGAAGTTGCGTATTGGAAAATAGGTAGTGTCTCGACAAAAAATTAGGAAGCTGCTAAGCAATAAGCAAGAAGCAGTTCCCCAAAAAGAGTGCAGGAAGTTGTTGAATGTAGGAACAAAATCACCCTTCCATCCATCCTCTAAACCTACTTGTCCTATTCAGGGTCACGGGGGTCTGGAGCCTATCTCAGAGGCTGTGGATGCAAAGCAGGGAACAACCCAGGATGGGGCGCCACTTACACCTACGAGCAATTTGGTAACTCTAATTGAGCTCAGCATGTTTTTGGACTGTGGGGGGAAATCAGAGTACCCCAAGGAAACCCCATAATGACACAGGGAGAACAAGAAAACTCCACGCACATGGAGCCCGCACAGAGCCTCGAGCCCTGCTAACCACTGCAACTCTATGCCACCCTAGGAACAGAACTGTTTACAAGAAAGTAGGAAGCTTCTCACTAGATGGAACGCACACACACACTCACTCACTCACTCACTCACAGAAGTAAAACTGAAGCCCATCTTATACTTCCCCAGCTTCCCTGCCAGGCTTTCTAGGCCACACTGAGCTCCATTCCTGACCTCCGGCTTCTAACAGCTGCTCCTGCGTCCTGCTGGGGGATGGAGAAGGTAAAAAGGCCAGAGGCCCATTTTCCACTCGATCCAAACCCACGCTGCCGATTGCAGCGATCGCTGAACCCCCCCCGGTAGATCTGCGCTGTATGAAATGCCGTCCTTTCTGGGGGTTCATGAATACATATTAAAGTGAGCGGCAAAGGAGGGGGCAGATCAGGACAAGGTGCCGTGGAAATGCAGGAATTTTGCCCCCTGAAGTTACCAGTTACATAAAAAAAAATCCAGTCCAGGCCCAAACTGTCACCGCTGCCTGATATTCCGTCACATTACATCACTGCTCGACGTCTGTCCCTGAAGCCAGAACCACTCGTGCGATACAGCGATGGAAAATGGCTGGCTCTGGGGCCTCCTGCCCCCTTGCTCTGGCCAATCAACAGCAGACTCTGTGGGTAATGACGCCCGGCTGGCTCTTGTTTGCATTTAAGTCGCGGCAGCTGGGTGGATGTGGGGGTTGGGGAGTCTGAGGCATGCTTGCAGGATAGCGCTTCACGTGGGGTGGAGGTTTAATAGCATTGTTGTTATTGCATTTTTGATGATTTTTGGGTTCTTCTCAACCTGTCATTCCTGCATTTCAACTAGTCTTAATGAGGAGTCAGCAAGCATTCTGTTTGTTTGGACCCAGCTATCCTGTGACTGTCCCTGATCCCAGCCTGGGCATGTTTATATTGTTCTGTGTATGTGTTAGCGGCCCTGGGGGGGTCCGATTTACAACAGTATTCCTATAACGTCCCGATGGACCAGTGCAAATGCTGGTTTACTGTCATCCCAGTAACTTCCCCCCCACCCCACTCTTGCCTTTAAGCACTAGACCATGTCCCCCATTCCAAAGGTGGATGGAGTGTGATAATAGCCAGTGTTCTGGTTCCGGTTCTGTTCCAATAGTGCCCCCCTCTGGTCCTCTGAACCTGCATTATTGGGATGCACATCCAAGATCAAACCTGGGGGTGGTGGATGGAGTGTAATAATAGCCAGTGTTCTGGTTCCGGTTCTGTCCCAATAGTGCCCCCCTCTGGTCCTCTGAACCTGCATTATTGGGACACACATCCAAGATCAAACCTGGGGGTGGTGGCAAGCTGGGGATCAGCAGACCAGACTGGAACAGCTACAGATCTACAAAGTTGTCTGCAAAGATATCGGGACTCCTTACTAACCAACACTGTGCAGTCAGTCTCTAATCTGTCCTCCAACAGCTCAACCCCCCCAACCACCCCCTCTTTATTCTGGTACTGCCTTCAGCACCCAGAAGACAATAACTTGCACTAACTTTACTTAAAGCCCAAAGACATAGCATTTTGTAAATAAGAGTCCTGCCAACCCAGACCTTTCCATCATCCTCACTCTCATTATCCTTCTCATTTTCACTGTTTACTCAAGTCCTGAGGACTTAACCCCAGGCACTGAACCTGCAACCTGCCTGTCACAGCTGGAATTCGTCTGTGGGGAGGGGTGGCTGCCTGGGACTATACAGGGAGGCTTCTGACTGTAGGTGGCCATCACGATGGACTTTGCTAATTACTCTGGGGAATGGTCGTGTAGCACAAAGGAATGATCTACACCAGGGAGTGAGCTACACCAGGAAGTAAGCTGCACTTGGACATGCTACACCAGGAATTGAGCGACACTAGGAAGTGAGCTACACTAAGAACTGCGCCACACCAGGATGGGAGCTATACCAGGACATGCGCTATACCAGGAAGTGAGCCACACTAGGATGCAAGCTACACCGGGAAGTGAGCTATACCAGGAAGTGAGCTACCCCAAAAAGTAAGCTATACCAGGAAGTGAGTTTCTGGAGGAGAAACAGTCAGAATAGACTCCTTCCCGGCCTCATGTGATGCTGCTTCCCTCAGATCGGATTTGGAGTGAACCTCTTGACTCTATCATTCTTTAGTGAAATCAAAGATGCTCGTCTCCAGTCCTTCTTGGATCCACAACACGTGGTCATTGTTGAACTTTCCTGCTTGGTCACGATGCTTTTCATTCACACATAAAAGATTTATTCCTGGAAGACCAGTATAATAATATCTAACTGGGCTTATAACAGAGGTAATGAGTTTATATAATTACTGCAGAGAAAGAGTCAAAGGTCAGGACAGTTAACGGTTTGTACTAATCAGCCGGTTTTATTTGACTGGGTGGGGGGGCGGTGTAGAACATTTACTAAAGGGTGTTATGAAAAGGTTTTTTATTGTCAATGATATGTGGAAATTATATAGACTTGTACAGCAGTAAGGACGTTGTGCAAGATGCCGATTGGTTCTGGTGCATTCCTTTTGTCCTCGGAACTCGGATTCCGAATTTTGAAGCCGGAAGTGACGACATGTGCGCCCCCGATTCTCGGAGATCCGAGAAATATCTCGGAGCAGCCCGGAATATCCCGAGTTTCTGATTCAAGATGGCTGCTCAGTGATATTTACATTTTTTAAGCACTTCAATGCTGTTTGAGTCAACTTCGTAAGCTGTGTACACCATATAGTGTTATTACAGCCGATAGATGTGTTGCTACGTTCACGTTATACATAAAATACTGCATTATGTGTCGTTTATCTACAGGCAATGCTAAAGAATTGTTTGGTCCATGTTGCAAACAAATGACTAGTTTAACCATAGGTGCGCAGGATCTGTGTCTCGAGCCGAAAAACTCCAGTAAAGTGTAGATGCATTAGGGTATGCCTAGCTTTAACCTTGAATCCAAGTTCTTGCTTTTATGGCAAATGGAATGCATCTGACTCAGTTTTCCAAGAGTTTTCAGCAGATGTGACGTAATCTCAGCAACCGAATCTCAGATCCCAAGGAAAATGGAACACACCAATACACTTGGTACATCAAATGACTGATGCATTGTGGGGAGTGTAGTTGTCTGGGAGTGTTCCGAAGGGGCTACTGACCGGCTTGGTTGGTGGTGATGTTGACGGTGACGTGCTGGGCAGGGTATGGGCTCTTGCTTGTGACACCGTTGACAGCTTGGATCTCGAACGTGTAGGGCGTGTGTGCCCACAGGTTGCTGATGAAGACGCGTGTGTCACTGAGGCCCAGCTGCCGTGGCACGAACTCCACATTGTCGTCGCACGGCGAACACGCCCGGCGGTCTGAGCGGCACTTGCGGCACAGAACATTGTAGACCACGTCCTCACGGGCCCCCGTCTCCCGCGGCGGATTCCACTCCAGGACCACCGAGGTCTCGTTCACAACGGAGAGGACGTTCCGAGGACCAGAGGGGACACCTGCGAGTGGAAGACACAGTGGAAAGCTTTCTCAGTGTCCCCAATGTCATAAAAATCGCCAGCCTCCCAGTACGGCGTCCGAACGAGGTCAGCCAGGAGGAGAATTCAAGTGATCAAAAAGGTGCCCTTTCATAATGTTCTGAAAATGTTCCAATAACATCCTCCAAGTGCCTTTAACTTGGTTCTGTGGTCTTCAGGAGCACTGCAACCCAATCACTGCCCATCCACTGCTCCCATAATCCACTGGAGCATCCCGGGAGCTCCTGTCAATCTTTAATCAGTCAGGGAGCCGCAAGCATAACATTGACTCCACCCCATGTTGTGTGACTGACAGGCCATAATTACCACCGGCGCATTGTTGAGGGTCGCAGCATAATTAGCATTGCATTTGCCGATGTTAAGCAATTTGTCTATAGGCACGCATAGATATTTATATATAGATGTGCACAAGCACACACATCCATGTACTTGAGCATAGATATAAGAGAATAGCTCAGACAGAGAAGTCATAAATAACAACACTCTGTGGTAATTACAGTTCGAGGCAAATCACGCAACTTGTCTGTGCCATGACTGCTTGAGTCTTATTCTGAGAAAGGATACAGCTGAAACTATTAAAAAGCTTGGCTTTATGTGACGCTCTCCATCCCCAGCCAAAGCAGCCCTAAGCTGAATCCTTTTTTATAGAAACAGCATCGTCAACTAATTTTATCCGTAAAAGGTTGAAGGCCCGGGGGTGGCTGCAGAATTCTTCTAGAAGGAGAGCAGGAATTGGGCTGAGCCGTAGCCTCTTTCAGGGCCTCACTGTGCAGCCGGGCAGATGGATTTTAGTTCAAATCCCAGTTGTGGGTCATGGCGGGCCATCTCGGAAAATTCATGCCTGCGGGGGGTGCTGTTTTCTGGCTGTCCGTGCCATTATTTGCACGACGAATTGTCAGACAAGGTTTTGTGGACGTGAGTCAGTCACTAATTGCTGTCTGTTGGTTTGTGACTGACTCATTCTCTATAAACCCACATCAGGCCGTGGACCACAGAGGTGTAAGGCCTCCTTATTAAATGGCTTCACATTCAAGCACCCGCTGAGTGCCTGAGTTAAATAAGGATGTACAAACTCGCAGCTCCCTTCCTCGCAATCCTTTTGCAGTTGTCAATTAATTGTTTCTGTCTCCCACTGCAACATTTGCTCACTGCATACTGTAATGTGTACTGTAATGCTATTTTGCACACTTTTCTTAATTATAATTAAATTTGACTTCTATTTATCCTTTGCTGCCGGCGTAATTACATAATTATTTTATCTCTACTCTCTCTTTCTTGCACAGTTGCAGGACCGAGATTTTCACATCACTGCAAGTTGTATCAGTATATGTAACTGCGCGTTTGACAAATAAAACCTTGAATCTGGACACTCCTCGAATTCATCCAGAAGCTTGTAAAGGCATTGCCAATGGCATAGATTTGGGTAAGTGGGGTAGGGATGTGCCCCTACCAATACTGAGGGAGCACCGTGTGTGTTTAGGGGAAGGCGGTTCAGGGATGATTTGGTCCCTACAAATGTTGAAACCCATCCTTCCCCCGTGCTCCTTTGCTTTGAAATAATATATCTATTTACCCACTTTTCTAGTGAAGGGACGGATGGTACATTCTGGATGGTACATTCTAAACCATCTATGCTATCTGGCTTCCCACATTGACCATCCATGCTACCTGCCTTCCCACATGTCTGGATGGTGCCTGTGGTGGGCACCATCTGAGCTGGAGTCCTGGTCCAGTCCCACGGAGGGGTGACATAGCGAATATGGCTTACAACCTACAACATCGTGGGTGCAGCCTTCAGTCTACCACCGTAAAAGACGGTGGACTGATTCAGTGATGGACATTGGCTTCACCCTCGAACACAGTTCTCACTTTGAGCAAGCAAGCTCACTCTTTCTTTTTCCGTGATGTTAGCATGCCCAGGGGGGTTGGGCAGCCAGTTGACCTTGGACCCCCAGAGGTTTTTTTTCTCCCTATTTGGGAGTTTTTAATTCCACTCCTCTCTTATCAATTAGCTTTCTTTCTTTAATTTCCTTTGTTCTATTATTTTGTTTTGCATATGGTAATGTATCCCAACACACCCATGTAAAGTGTCCTGGGACAACTCCATCGTGAAGGGCGCTATATAAAAATAAAATAAATTGTTGCAGATTGGCCCTCCAGGACCGGCTTGCATGCCGGTGTGATCTCACCGTGGGGGGGGCACCTTCCCAAAGACCCGACACTCGCCAGCACCTCAAGCTCTCGTGTGCAGACTGGAAACTTCAAACTCCTGAAACATTCATATTCCCGTTCTCTGAAGCATAGCAGGGTCTTATGCAGTAATGTCATGTGACCTTTTCGAAATTGGGGTTGCCCTGGAAACATCTGCCTTTCACCGCTTCCTCTGTGCTGTCATTTAACCCCGCGTTAACATTACGTGATGTTGAAGTATAAGCTGCCTGGCAGGATACTGCAGTACTCGGGGCATACTGAAGTTGTCCCAGCTCTCAGTGTATTTGCCTAAACACTAGGGGGCGACCCTCCCTTCAACTTAAAATCTAAGGTGGGGGATCCGTGCAGATGGGCTGAAACACGAGAGCCCGCCAGCGTGTTTCTTTACCAGGTGTACTTTCACTGTCCACTTCCAGTCTCCAGCCATAGACTCGTTGTTCAGCAGAAGCTGGTATCCACGGCAGCCCTAGAATTTTTTTGCGGGCTCAGATGTAGAGCTGGATCTTTAAGCTCATGTATTAGCGCATGCACACAAGCACTCGCCTGTGTCCTCGGCCGAATGGCTGCACGGCGCATGGGTTGGGGTGGGGTAGCCTCCCCCGGTCAGGGAGCTGAGATTCTGAAGCTAACAAGCTCGTTTCAGCAGGCCTGGGGATAGGGGCGGCGTGTGTGGGGGGTGGGGGCACGCACGGAGGGGGTGGATTAGGCTCAGGAAGGCAATTACTCCGGCTTATTTTTGCTTACAAGAGCATTACTGAGGAGCTGTTCTCTTAGCTGTCTAATCTGGGGGGAGGGCCCAGTGCAAACAGAGGCAGATCTCTACCCCTAACGTGGCGTGGGTGGGGGGGGTGGGTGCTGGTGGCCGGACAGACGGACTGAGCAGAGCCGTCCCCCTACTGTTCTATCTTTTTCCATCTTTCCCTACACGCCAAAATAAATAAAGTCACAGGGGAATAATGGCTCGTGCCTGGTGTCCAAAGCGCGGAAGTGGCCAGGGGGCAGCAAATGCAGGACGCAGCCTTCCTCCAGAGCAGCCTTCCGGATTGTTCCCTAAGCTGGGCCCGGTAACGGTGTCTCGGCTTTGGAAGGGGAGCGGGCTCGCGGCATCAGGCCCGCGTGAGGCGTGACACGGGGCGTGCTGAGGCAGCCCCCCACCCCGCAAGAAACCCGTGCCATGCTGATGAGCTCACTGCTGCCCGCTGGGGACCCGGGGGGGGGTGGAGGGGAGGAATTAGCCACCCATCCTACTGGCAGATTAATCAGCCCAGAGACTCTGGTTGACTTCCGGGCAATTAGCACCATTGTCTGACGGCTCTGCCCCGAGAGACACGCCGGCGGAGGGGAGGGGGGGGGCACATTCGGCTGCTGTGATTGAAGTGCCGACGGCTGGGGGGCTGAGAGTGCTGTATGAGGTAGGAGGGCTGGGGTAAGGGCT
>JAODKN010000079.1:16767843-16781116 GCA_026774425.1 Petrocephalus zakoni
CTCCCAAGTCATTTAACTGGACACGGCTGACACAGAAGCCTAAGAATAGCCCAAACCTTCTAGATCATCAACTCTGCTGATTACTAACACGCAAACCTGCACCCCTGGCAGCTTGTCTGGCTCAGAAACTCGGGATGTGGAATCAAACCTTTCACCATTGTGTTGCTATAACTGATAGTCTTGCCAACTATTTCCGCTTGACTGTTTTGAATCTGTGACTGTGAGATCCAGGAATTCACCCGGGGCAGGAAGCTATAGCCTTTACTACAGGTGTCTATTTTAAAGGGCAGGGGTGGGCCAGTGTCTGTGCAGGTTTCTGGGATAACCTTTAGGTCAGCTGATGTGTGGACTATTCAGCCTAAGGGCGTAGATTTGGGTATGGCTGGTAGTGACATGTTCCTACCAATACTGTAGGAGTACCATGTGTAAAAGGAAAGGAAAAATTATTAATACTCATTGATAACACCCAACAATGAAATGTGTCCTCTGCATTTAACCCATATGACATTGTGACACAGCAGTGGGCAGCTACTATACTTCAGCACCCAGGGAGCTGTGCCTTGCTCCGGGTACCTCAGAGGTATTTGCAGGGCAGGGACTTGAACCGGCAACCTTTTAATTACATGGCCACAGCCCTAACCATTACACCACTGTCCACCTCTACTGTGGGTTTTGGGGAGAGGGGGTTCAGGGCTGATTTGGTCTTTACCAATGTTGAAACCAAACTTGCTTCAGCCCATCAGTCCTCCAATTAGTATCCTAATTAGGGAGATGCAGGGAAAACCCTCAGTGGTGCTTTCTGGATAAGACTGGCCACCCCTGCTTTAGGGAGTTCTAACCAAACCTAATCTCCTCCCAGCCCCTCATACCAGAGTCCTCCTCTTTAGAGAAGTGGCGCGTCCGGCTCGGGCGACACTCACTGGTGCAGGAAACTTCCGCAAGGTCCGTGTCGCTGCGGTAGTAGCCGTTGCGACAGGTGCAGATGGTGGCGGCCTCCAAGGACGAGCGGCTGTTGGGGGGACATTGCTGGCACAGTCCTGCCCCCTGGCTGGCTTTGAAGGTACCGGGAGGGCATGCTGTCGGATGGCAGGGACAAAGGGACAGGCGTGCATTAGGAAGGTATGTATGCAGAGCAGCTAACCAACTAGCTCTCCCAGTAACACAGACTGACCAATCACTGAGGAGCATACAGCAAAAACTGACCAATAAGAACTCTTTATGAAACGAGGCCACCAATTATCCCATGCGCCGCAATCTGACCGCCAAACGGCCCCAACCTGCGTCCCGCCTCCCCATCCCAACAGCTGTCAAACATAAATGGGGAGAAAAAAACAACAAAATAGTCGAGACATTTTTGTTCCCGCCATTATTTAGGAGCTGTAATGCATGAGCCACCGAGCGGTAACTCACAGAGGAACTGTCACATGCGGCTGGAAGAGCGATCTGTACATCCCAGAAGTAAATCAACCCCCAGCTGTTTGTTACACAGTTTAACCGGGATATGGGGGAAAGGAAGATTATTTTTAGATGTATTTAATGTATTTACATTAGATGCTTGATGTATTTAGATGTATTTTTATTCAACTCACAGAAGACCAATGCTGTTAAACTGTTTCTACCCACAAGCAATCAGGCTCGTGAACGAACTTGCACTTTGACAATACAACCACTGGCACTGTAGCAAAACAACCCCTACGAGACTATGCCGTTTTTAACTATTTCCAGACCCATATTTAAAGACACGCTCCTGCATCCCAGTTACTTGACGACAAATTGCCGACATCCGGCTGCCTGGTGAGCAGACGAATTAAGGATGATCCTCTTCACAGTTTTCATGCCCTTAGATCCAAGAAGCATCTGGCCACCCCCCCGGAGATCCCAAACCTCCGACAGCCGATGGATACGCGCGGATGAGCGGGGAGAGGAGCCTCGCTGCCTCGTCCCGGAAAAACTCAGACGGTTTGGAATACAGAGAGCTGGTACTCAGATGCTAGGCCCGTCTGTGGAGATACTGGCTTTGTTTGTGCAAGTTGGCTGGGGAATAAAAGCATTAAACATTCAGTTTGCCCCCCCCCCCCCCACCAGCATCGGGGCGATTAATTACTTCCCCTTCAGCTAATGCCCGATCGTTCACACTTTCACCAAACTTCACCTTGCTTTATTCTATTGCTTCCTAGTCGTGAGCTGAAATTGGCTTATGTGGTTCGATGCGCGCGGCCCATAGCATGTCCCGATAGGACCCGATTGGACAATCACCAACCCCCCCAGCGCACATATGCATGAACACCAACCAGTAACCCCCCTCAGGGTCGCCCGGGGGGCCCTTATCTTCATGGATTTATAAAGAACTGGCACAGACATGCTCATACGAAAATGATTGCTTGAAAAATGCATTTGCCTAATCCCCCGGCAGAACAACTTCGGTACGGTTCAGAGATTCTCCGTGAAATTGCCTCCCTCTCCTTCTCCAGAAGAAACATGGAGGAAAATATTTGAGTGCAGCACACAAGGCCTGACACTCAGACATTTTGCAGTATTTATTTGTAGGCACCTTTCCAATAAGCCATTCATACGGTTTCTTAACCAGCACCCCCCCTAGAGGGCATAACCTTGCATCTTAATACAAAGTATGAAGCGAGTCACAGATGACTCAGAACAAACAAATGCAATAATCCTTTTTTTTCCAATTAATAGATTTAATTATTAATGTATGCTCTAGCAGCAATTAGGACGCAGACTGTATTGATTCTGTCTGAGTGAATCCTTCACTGCTGATGACAAATCAGGAAAATAAGTTTACAGAGTGGAAGTTGGCTTCCTAGAGCTTCAATTAATGTTCTTCCATCTTTTTTCTAAAATAATTCTCGTATTTTTCTTGTTTGTAAATTACTCTGTGTTCACAAGAAAAAAATTAAAATAAATTCAAGCGGAGACCAAGGCATGAGATGTCTGTTATTATATTTCCTGCCAGATTCTTAAACACACTTGACTTAGGATACAGGGAGAGCCCGACACGCAAGCAGATTGCTCTTGTCCTTTGGAGGCCAGCTTTACGGACCATGTCTTCTCAAAGGAAGGTGTCCCTCTATCCAGCATTCTCTCCTGGCTGGCAGCAGATAGAGATGCAACTCTCACTAGACCACAGCCCGGGCGAGAAGCACCCCAGGGACTCTGCGGGAAGAAACTGCAGGAATGTTTAGATATAGATGACGTGAGATGGGCTCAACTCCTTCCGCACCTTAAAATAGACTGCTCTGTTTAAAATGTAATGCTATGAGGAGGATAGCCCCGAACAGAGATTCATGGGTAGGCTCCCGGTCCAGATAGATGGCAGGAGAGGAACGAGTCTCCTGTTAGCGCAGAGGCTAAGTAACTGAATTTACGGAAAGGGGGCAGCAGGCAGACTACCTCAGGCCTGTTTAGGCTGCGGAGACGATGCTGGAATGCTCAGGGATCAATGCGATGGACGCATGCGCCATTCCCTCCGTTTTTGCCCATATACATCTGTGTACACGGTGACGCGGACACCATCCCCATGGGGGGGAACGACTCGCTCTGATAACCCAGGGCCGGTGTCACAGCGTAGGACAGAAAAGCCTGCTCCTGGTGGCAAGTCCTGACTGGTATTTAGGGAGCGGGGGGGGGGGGTCGCTGTCATGGCAACCAAATCACCCTCCCCCATACGAGGTTCACACTCAGCTTGTGCCTTTGAAATGCTGGATATTTGTTTCTGAGGCTTGCAATGTTTATTTTGCATTTTACCATCACCGTCCTTGTCACAGCCTATAGGTCAGCAATGCAGGATGGGGCAGGGGGGTATTGTTAAAACAGACAAAATGAAACACTGAGAGGCAAGGGTACAAAAGGGCTGGGTGCAGACGCCCAGGCATAGAGAAAAGGGAACCAATCACAAGGAGGACAAACTATCAAATTACACAACAAGGATACTCTTGCCACACACACACACACACACACACACACAGCCTGCTGGGCTCTCAATAGGGGGGCTTTGAAAAGTATGTTTCAGAGTATGTTCCCATCAGGGGTTAGGAGGCATCCCCATCAAAGGCATCCCCATCAAGCGCTTGCCCACGAAGCCTTGAGGGGTGAGAGAGTCCAGCTCCCAGACTGCATTCCCCCGCCTCTCACAAGTGGGCGTAACAAGATGATGGAGGGCCTCCGTGCCGTATGTCCGGTTGGGGGAGCCACTTCTCAGCAGCGGAATATGATAGCGTGTAGGCGATTAATGCTCTCTAAACCCCGGGCCGATTTCCAAGCACACACCTGGGCGCCTCACTCTAAATCCCCAAAGTGACGTCCAGATCGGCTTGACTGGCACGCAGCAGGAAAGAGAGGCATGCAGAAGGGTGCATATGCATGGGAAACAATGGCTTCATTCCTGGGCATGTTTGTATGGAGATGACAGACACTCAGAAGCCCCACTGATGGGAGACAATGAGCGCGGGGTCGAGGCTGGGCACGGCGCTGATGGATCTGACCTCGCTGGACAGGTGTGGAGCACATGGGGAGCTCGTGGGTTTCAGAAGCCCAACAATGAAGGGATATCGGCTTGCATCCACTGTCTTTGTTCTCTGGGGCGGGGCCACCACAGGGTCCGTATTTTTGAGGGCGCATGAGAGAGGGAGGATGCATTTAAGCGTGACGCCAAGTTCGTGCTTGTTTTCTGAGGAGGGGGGACGTATTTAACCGTGACACCCAGGTGAGCTTTGTCTTCTGACCTGCCTGCGAACAAGAGGAGATGGGGGAGTGCCGATGGATGGAGGTGTTTGTTGATGGCAGGGCACATGCCAGACATATATAGTACTCCTGTCAGACAGTCAACATTTGACTTCCAGCTCCGCGACCATTGCTGCGGGCACCAATGGTGTAGAAATCCTTTTTTTGGTGGGGGGGGGGGGGGATTTTGCTGTGAGCCTCTGGGATAAAATTCCAAGACTACAAGAGAAGAACTAGGATCAGAACTGGTACAGCTGTAGTTATAAACCTGAATTCAAATGGAACATTTTGACGGTAGATTAAATACAGTGCTGTTATATGACATGATCCATTCGCCAAAAAGTCAAAGGTTAAATTCGCCAAAGTAAGGTGGAACGGTGGAACCAGCCAATTAAATGACTCTGAATTAAAGTAACCAGGGACTGAAAGGCTGAGTCCTGGATGAATGAACATGTCCTTTTTCTGTTATGGACCATATTCTTCACCGGCTCAATTAGCGGCTAGCCATCCATCCCCGAAAAGCTCACATGACAAAAAAGAGAAGCCCGAGGGAGGAAGGCCGATGTCACTAGCAAGGAGTCGTGGCAACACAATTATCATTCACATTTCTCCAGAACGTGGACATGGGTGCATGGGTTTACAAACCAACTGGGAAATCTGAGGTCACATGTCTGGGACACCGGGGAGGATTCATTTGTTACCCCCATCCGCCATTGGGGGGAGGGGACTTACGTCCCCCTTGAAGGATTTACTTTTGTCCCCAAGGTGATTCTGAAAACTGCACGTCTCTGGACCCGGTATAGTATCACCAAAACCTGTCCATTTCAGTCCAGGCTAAAAGGGACGGACAGGGACTGTGACTGTGCCCTCTTCAGCTCGTCTGCACGGCATATCCCGGGTACAGGCCAGCCGCCTAAGCCACGCCTTTGGATTATTTATACGGGGGATGTTTTTCCATCCTTTCCCCCATAGAGGTTAGTGCACAGCTGACTGGCGAAATCCAAACAGGAGGGGGAACCATTAGAGTGCCTCTACTCCCCGGAAGCCCCCCCAGTACAGAAATCCTAGACATTCTGGAACTGCATATAGATTTCATCAAATAAGGCGTTACTTCTCAAGGAGTTAAATTCAATACGGAGTGTTCTGTTTTGCAGGGTTCATAGATCACATTTGAGGACCAAAATGTCCTGAAATTTCCCAACTTTTGGGGAAGGTCCCCATTTGGATAACCTCAGTTTTATTAAAATCGGTGCATGCGATCAAAAAACTAAAAATGCCAAGTCATGTATTTTGGCTGGTTACCTATGCTTAAGGTTAGGGCTGGGTAGGAGTTAAGGGTGTCGTGATTGGGATTTGGGTTTTTCCCATAGAAATGAATGGATGGTCCCGATATTGATAGGTACTTGGGTGTGTGTGTGTGTGTGTGTGAGGGAGAAAATAAATTGGTCACAAAGGCTGCAGGAGGAACACGCTGGACTATAAAGGTCAGCCGGGAGATACTCTCATTCCGTAACAGGTTTCAGGATGATGCTTGTGTGGTTTATCCCTGATCTTCCTGTCGAAAGTTACTTCCTCGTATCAAATGGATTAGGAAGTGGTGGGTGGGCGTCCCTCCACTGGGGTGAGTGGATTTACCTGAAGGTTGCCCCCACCCGGGGACTCTCATTTCCGGGAGTCGTATCCCTCTCCCAGGTGGACAGACCTGTGTCCTGCGTTTCCCCGACTCCCCCCAAACTCCTGTCTGCAGTCCTTCAGGTCTGAGCGATCGATGGCAAAGAAAACAGGCACCACATCCAATACATATTTATTGAAATATCTCTGTCTCTTTCTCTCTCCTCCCCAGTCTATCAGCTCTACCTGCTCTCTCTTCCTGCCAATCATCCATCCCCTATTTCACTCTCTCTCTCGCCGCCTGTCAACCCCAAAGAACATCAACCTGAGCCCTCAGCAGCCTCTATCTTCCCTGTCCTTCTGTCAGCCTGCTATTCGGTGTGACCATCTCTACATAATCTCAAAGCCCTTGTCTCCTGCCCGCACCTCTGAACTCCTCCCCCCCCCCCCCCAATGACCCAGAGAGAGACTCCATCAGTTCCGGGACACCCCGAGCCCATTCCCAGAGTGCCGTGTCAGCACAAGGATCTGTTCTCTGCCTTTCTTGTCTGTCCTCTCCTCTTCTTTCTCGTTATCAAACTCGAGCTCTCTCGTTCCAGCCTGTCAGAAGCCAGTAAAAAATCCCAGGGTCTATGTCTGCCAAAAACAACAGCGATGTCTCTGCTGGGTACTTAGCTGTTCGAGACCCTGGCTTCTGAGGCGGCGACGAATTAAGTATTTGTGTAATGCTTAAAAGGCATAAACATCCGTCAGGCCATCTTAGATCATTGGCGCAAATATTAGCAGTGAATCCCGAGTTGCCTCAACGACAGCTTCTATGGCTCCGGTGATCCTCAAGTCATTTTTGCTGCCGATGGAGGACCCAGAATGCCATGGTGACAAACTGGCTGGGAAACGACGGCGGGTGACGTCATGTCAGGCTTCTCAGCGAGGCGCCAAACTCATGGGGCGAAGGAGTGGAAAACGATGGATTCCAGCACGGCTTCAGCGCGAGCTACCAAAACGTGACTTTGCATAGTTGCTGGAGTTAGGTGACTCCCAGTAGCAGTGAACGTTATCCATGTCTCTGAGAGAATATTTATATATTAGCATCCTGTGTGCAAATTTGCAGAAACGCATCCCACTATCCCTCACTGCCTTTTCTTCGGTAAGTAGGCAGGTGGATTCGACACATTTCAGCCACAGTTCTCCTGTCAGCCGGGAATTCTGGGTGCTGCTTTTAACAGAGAACAGCGGCTCCCATCGGCGACAGTCAGACTCCCAGTGACTTTGTGTAAGCTGATTGGTCAACAAGGTCGAATTCAGCATTCTTGTCATGGAAAGCAATCATCGGCAAGGACCACAAACAGCAGTAATGTTTCTTAAATGGATCCCTTTAGGGAAAGTTTGAATGGGTCCCGGCATCGAGGTGGATGGAAATTGAACGCACCTTTTCGCTTTGGCAATTCGATGCTGCCCATGTTCAGCCAAGATTTGCGGTATACCATTTGGCGCTGAGACGGATCCTGAGTGAAAGGCCACCACTTCCCTTCCGCTGGCCCATCAGCCACAACATAGCTGCTATTCCCGAAAACCTCATTCCAATTCCTGGTCCCAAATTTTAGGAATTCTTAACATTTCCAAACTTTGTGACAGCAGATAGAGATCTGCCCAATGCACTTTTGTTATTTTCACAACAGTATCTATAAAGTTACCCGTGTAGGCTGAAAAGGCACCCCCTCCCAGGAAGTGACATCACCAGTTCTCAGCAGATGTCCCCTCACTGGCTGATGGTTAGTTATTCCATTACAGTGGGTATGAAACTGATCACAGGTTGGCCAGAACACAGCAGTCCAAAGATCAGAAGGTCCAACTTTCACTCCCCCTGGGGTGGCAATGCATGCCATGTGTGGTGACAAACAGGTGTCACCCCCCTCTACCGCCATCCGTCCACCACACATAGCTCTGTCACCTTGGCAACATGGCAGCCATGGCACTTTTGCCTCCATCTCTCTCTGGCAGGACAGCCGGCTTTGCCTTGAACCGTGTCCCGGCAACAGACGTGGAGCCGGCTCTGAACTTGGGGGGGAGGGGGGGGTTGTTTCCTGTCCTAGGCCTTGGCGTGGGGCCCTTTCCTGCACTGGCCAGTGATCAGAGGTTCGAAAGATTCTGGGGGGGGCATGGTGCCAGCGAGGAGGTTTGTGCGCCATGGAAGCCCTGGCGTGAGGTGGGCACGTCATGGGATGAGTATGTACGCCCCCTGCCACGTCCTACTCTCCTCCTCTCTGAAATTGGCAAATACACAGTGCCCCCCCCTTACCCCCCCACCATCTCAGCCTGCATTCCGGGCAGGAGGGTGGCCAGGTGTGAGTAACTTCCTCACTAGGTTCCCCTGATGTGTCTCTAGCACCCATGAATCGAAATGTTGGTCAAGATACCTTAAACAAGAAGATGGTGACCCAAGGAGGCAGAACGACAAGCAAATGTCCTAGAATCAAACGTATACAAGAACTGCAACATTTGGATCTTGAATTACCCCTAAGAAGAAGTTTCTGCTAACTTCCCCTATGAGCTGGCCTTGTTTTAATGAGCCTCAGGAAGCTGGAAGAGGAATCATCTGCCCGGCTGAGATGGAACATCAGCACTGAGTGGCAAGTTTGCCATTTCAGTGTCTCTCCCAGGGCCTCCCCTCATCATCTCGGAAAATGGATGGATGCATGTTTAATAAACAAGCGAAACCTCTAAGTCGGCTTAGAGGTTTGATTAATCGATGCTTGAAACTTTTTCCAAACACCCACTCAGCAGACAATGTGATCCCAAGAGATCTGGGGCCATTTCTGTCCATTAGAGTGATTTTCACAACAGCTGGGTACTCAGAGAATCAATTCATCCCATGGGGATTTAAATGTGCTGGTCACAGACGGGCAGGGCCGGCACTGGGTGTCCTGGTGCCCTAGGCAAGATTCCACTGAGTGCACCCTCACACCCACCCCCCATCACAACAGCAGTAAACAAATTTTGTAGACTCTTTAATATTGGAAACATTACAGTAGTACAGGGTATCTGGCTGCTAACTAGCCAGCTTGAGTCAGTTTGACAAGCAAAGTCATGAAACATTATGTAATGTTCCAGAATGCAACTAAAGGTATTTCTTCCAAATATTTCACTTGCTCTTTTGGGCCCCCTAATGATGGCTCCCAAGGCGAATCCCCTACATGTGGGCCAGCCCCGTAGCTTCCTAACTTCTATGTCACCCATTAGCCACCGGCGCAGTTTCCTAGCCACTATGTCACCTGTTGGACACAAAGTGATTTCATGAAGCGCTACGCCACCCCCTGGCCACAAACTGACTGTCTTGCCTTTCGGATAAACCCCCCAATTTCAGTATCACAGCTGATCTGTATGGATTGATCCTGGTATCAAATCATAATTTTCAATCGGACTCTTTTAAAATGGGCTTTTATTCTTTCAGAAATACGCAAATTTCTTCAAAATCACGCATATTTTCCAGCTCTCCTTTATTTCGTAGTGTGCATGTAAGTATGACAAGCTACCGCCCGGCGTTTATCGCTATCGGTGACGGTGGCAACTGTGGCCCCCGACAGGTGACAGGTTCCATTTGGAGCCTCTGGGGTGCCTCCGCTTTCCACCCGCTCCCACGTCACGTCTGATCACTCCTTCTATGCTTCCCTTTTTTTCTTCACCTTCATTTTTCCCCCCTGCCTTAATTTCCTCCGACGGCCGGTGTCTGCCTGCCAGGCACGTTCACGAGCACGCGGCGTGCGCACGGCGAGCCAGATCCGGGTGCCGCCCGGCGAGATGCTGGAAATGAGGGCGAGGGGGGGATGGTAACGGTTCAGTCCCGCGTGAGCAGATCGGCCTGGGGAAGCCCCCATCCCATCAGCTCCGCCCCGTCACCATCGTAGCCATGAGCTTATGTATATTCATGAGACGCCACGCCGATTCTCACGCAGCTTTCCTGACCTGATTGTTATTGATGTGTGTGCAATCTGGGACCACCTCCCCCCCCACCCACACCGCCATCCCACCTGTCATTTATAAACGAAAAGCCAGGTCAGAGTCAATCTGCTAATTAGTATTCATGCAGGCAGAATCTGGTCATGGGGGGGGGGTGATGCCATTGACAGTCTATATTCAATGGTCTCCTGAATTTCTGGCTGTTTCAGAAACACCTGCTTAGGGGAGCAGAGCACCCCATCTTACATTTAAAATGGTCTAAGTGGCCCGTAATGAGCCGGCACGTAGGCACCAGCACCACGCCCCCGAACGCTCACGCCGCGGCCAGGGCGGATGCAGGCCAGAGCGTTTGGCCTCCAGCGGTAGCAGAAGCCCCCCAGGTGCTGTCTCGAGGGCAGAGTAAGGGCGTCGTTTGTTACTGCACTCAACGGGCAAAAGCCGTCGGTGCAACAGATGGAGAGGAGCACCCATCTGACAGACCCCTCACTCCTGGGAAGGGGGGCGCCCGGGGGGGCTCTTTGGTGTGACAGGAGGTCAGAGGGGTCAAGGAGCTTGAGGGATAATTGAGCTCACCCCCCCTTTATCAGCCAGAGTAATAATGACATGGGGGTTCTGCAGAGTTCTCTGCTTCTGGGGCCTGATTTACGACCCAACGAGCAACAATTAACACGCAATCTGTTAAATCTGCTAAATGTGCTTCCTCATGTACATCTTTTATAAAAAATGCTCCCGTAAGTACTGCAAACCCTGAAAAAGAACTGCTAACTTCTAATTGGGTTTCACTGTTGGGCGTAAATGAGTATCAGTAGAAAATCCTGACAGTGACAGGGCGTGTGTGTGTGCGTGCGTGCGTGTGTATGAATGTGCGTGTGTATGAACAGGATGGGCTCTTTCTGTATGTTGGCCCATGTGGGCCATATTCCATTTCACAGTTTACCTGCTGTCAGCCTGGCCACCCCATGGCCATGCCCACCGTCAGGTGACCTCACTTAGTAACCACCTCCAGGTAATCAATCTATGAAACAGTCTGTTTAAGCTCCTTATAAGCTGTGTCCAAATTCGGGGGCTGCATCCTACCAAGGGCGGATTTGTAGACCGATTACGTCACAGCGCCGCGACGAGGCTGTCTGAATTCGACGGCTTCTCCAAATGCAGCCCACAAACGCGTCCTACTTTTCCCGATTTTTTAAGGATGGGTCGGGTGTATCCTTCGCAGCCCAGCGTATCCCAAGATGCATTGCGAGGTGAAGTCGCGATGAATCTTGGGATTCTTTAAAATAAGGTGATAGCAGCAGAATACACTTTTAAATGTAGCGGTACAAATGTTAAAAGCTTAAAGCTCGAGTGCTGTACAGCTTTTGATAATTGTGCCGAAATGTTTTTTTAAAGTAATCACCCAGTACACTAATAAACTTACTTTAATAAAATAAATAAATAATTTAAAAAATACAAAAAGACTCCATCTGACACTCCGTGCTCCTCATTTTCACACACCTGCACACAAATGCACATTATATGGACAAAAGTACTGGAACACCTGGCCATTACTAACCCATAGGCATCAGTATGGAGCAGGTTCCCCCCTGCCACGCTTCTGGGGGGGCTTCTGGGGAGGCTTCTGGGGAGGCTTCTGGGGGGCATCTGGGGAGGCTTCTGGGAAATCTCTGCTCTAGTTCATGTCAAAGGTGTTCCATGGGGTTCCGGTCAGGGCTCTTTGTGAGCCGGTCAGGTTCTTCCACAAAAAACTTGCCTAAACTGAACTATTCTTTTACATTTTAGGCACTAGGATATTTCGTCTAATCTAATCTAAAAAAAAATGAATTAAGCTTTCTTATGTTCAGCAATGATGTGTTTTTTTTTGTGGTTTCCAGTTGGGAAACACTGATGTGAATAAATAAAACCATAATTCCTTCTGACGAAAAGATATATATATTTTGTTTTTCGAAAAAAAATTTGACAGGGTGAATGACCTCTGGCTGGCTGGACCAGGCTGCAGCTCGGGTCTTTCTGCTGTGTCTGCCTGTCTGTAATGGAAGCTGGGAGGAGGTCTCTCTTGGATGCTCTCAGAAACTCACTGCTGCTCCCTTCTTTCTCTATCTTTTGTTTTTTTTTTTTTTCCAAGGCGGCACGTTTACATTTTGATGACTCCGATAATGAGGGGGAATTTTTAATGAAATTTATCCAAGTGAGCGCTCCTCTCCTGGCGTGGCGGACGGGGCTGGGTGCAGCAACCGGCACAGCTGCCTAATCACTCCGGGGACATCGGGGGGAAACACCCGCCCATCAGACCGCGGCCCGAATCTCGCTACCGCTGACATTTCGGCCAAGATAAATGCCATATGCGCTTCTCGTGCCGTTCTCCTTTAAGAATGGCTACAGGTAAAACTGAGTCGCCTTCCAAGGCCTGTTTCTCTGGCACTGAAGCACTGGCCCCGTGATGCATCGCGTTCTGAAAAATCCCTGATGGGGGCGACAGAGAGCCATTTCCCTTCCATTATAATATGCTTTTCGTTTCGGGTGCTAGCCCACTCCCCCGAAACAAACCACGGCACAATGTACGGAGTTTTTTTTTTCCAGCAGCTTTTTAATAAACGTAACAAAGCCAAATAACTTTCTGGGGTCATGTGACCTGACACAGCAAGGGTCATGTATTAGAATAGAATTTCTGGACACCCACCCCCACAATAGCTAATCAACTCCATGGCAATACTTTGTCACTCCAACTGGCCTCCCCATAAGATGTGGCCCCTGGGGGGATATGAATTAGAGGCAGACAGGATGTTGTGTGTCCTTTCATGAGCACACCCCCGAGGAACGTGCCGGAACAACAAAGATCATTAGCGCGGACAGCCTGACCGCCACATGTGACTCCGGCCGCAGTCGGGGGTCTTGTGCAATTTCAATCGCTCCATGCAAATTTCGTCTTGAGTCGGCTGCATGCTCCTTGATGGCAATTATTACTGCAAAT
>JAODKN010000079.1:16880468-16892179 GCA_026774425.1 Petrocephalus zakoni
ATGAGGGCCGGAGTTATCAGGGTATTCTGATTTGTGCCTTATCTATGCCTAGACACTGGTTTGATGGTAAAGCAGCATAGGTTGAGCCCTTGAGGCAATTTTCTCCAGAGTGTATTTTCTCTATATTATTCACAACATTTTACTTACCTGCTTATCTCTGCCATCAGTAAAAAATAGCAATGAATGAAAAGGACACAAGTCATTCAACTTTATTAGCATTCTACAACAGATTGTTAGTTCTGAGATTACCATCCACCACGATCGCCACAATTCTATTAAGTTATGATCCCCTGACCTATATTTCACCAGGAATATACATGAAATGGATCAAATCCCCCTTCTATCCCAGAATTCAACTTTCATAACTGACTTGGCTGCTGGAGTCATTATGCCACGAATGGTGAACCCATTGCTGGGGTCAGTGTAGCTGTTCTCAGAGCCTCGGCACACAAACCTCTGGAAAGTTCCTCTCTCACCACAGCACATGACCCTGTACAACGACTCGTCGCATTTCCCATCCCCTTTGAAAAACCCCAGGCCGAACAGGTTCTCATGGTTGTCGCAGTCGAAGGGCACGCAGAACATGACAGCAAGGCGACCCACGGCTTGGTCCCGCTCAGTGGCGATGTCATACGTCAGGACCCCCTCCACCCCAAACTTTCCGTCCGAGGCTTTTCCAAACAAGCACGTCTGCGTCGCTCCGAGTCTTATGGTCGGCTGGGGTGGATCGTAGCAACAGCCGGAGAAAATATACGTCCTGGAGAAAGACCACAATGTCCCTTTTAGGAATCTGAAGAAAGCAGTTACAGGTTCAGCTTTTATATACAATCAGTGATAACAAGAGACAACTGGAAGGGTCAATTGCTTACTGATCGATGCCAATGGGACCCAAAAAGTGTCCGAAAAACGCAACTAACGGGCAATCCCGTTGTCAGTTTGAAAATATTCGGCTATTACACTCAGCCCATGCACTCGTACTGTATAATAGGACACTGAATTGCTTCTTCAAGCATGATATCTCATGTTGCAGTGCTGAAAGAGCTGTATTTTTGGAGTCCCCATTGAACTCACTGCGGCTTCACGAGGGCATAACTTTTGCTGTGGTTGGTCAGCCTGATGGAAATGCTGCACCCGGGGACATCCAGATACCGCTGAAGGATTTCGGCCAACTGCAAAGTGCCAGGTGCCTCGTCACCTGCATTCTTCATGATGCAGTTGTCATCGGTCTGGGAGGAGGTCAGAAAAGCAGAAACAGTGTGACTACGACGACACCTACATAACATTCTATTCAGTGTTTCAAAGAGCCCACATTTTCGATCCCTCCCGAATCCCAACACGCCTTAACTAAGTAACCAAGAAGAGCGAATGTTTGGTATAGGTGTGCTGGAAGCAGGGAGGGAGCAAAAATGTGTACCGTGTAAGGGTTCCACGAGAACTGGGCTGAAATACACTGGCGTAGGCAAAATAGTCAGAGGTGGGCAATTCAGGTCCAGAGAGTAAATGTCCAGACCAAGACTTTGTTTCCACCAGCCAGTTGACTATAAGGAGTCACAGAGAACTCAATTGGTTGGTTGAAATAAAATCCTGGTCTGAATTTTTAATCTCTGTACCAGAATTACCCACCTCTGCAAACTGATAGATAGTTTAGCACAAAAACAGGAGGTCGTTATGTCTGCTAGACAGTGAAAGTTTACACTCATTCCAGTTTCAATTATGAATCTGTGAAGTGCGTCTCATTTAATGCTCATCTGCGGCCATAGCATGGAAACATTAATGCTCCGATTATTAGCCATATTTCTCATTCTAGTACACAATACAGTAGACCCTTCTGTGTTCAGATCAAAGCTTTAGGTAAGGCCTATTCTCATTACATATAAAACCTGATAAAAGACACAAACAAGTTTAGTGACAGGTGGGCAGAGAGACGCCCACTTACAGGAAACACCCCCCCGTCGAAGCGATGAGCGTGAAGGGGCAGGGCGGCCGCTGCGTCCGACGTGTACTTCTCCCTGTGCTTCCTGTCGCTGTGCTTCTTGAAGTTCTTCTTATGCAGGCGAATGTTGCAGTGTGGGCACTGCATCTTCATTTTCTTCTTAACGCTCTCCTTCGTCGGAGCAGTGACGACGCGGCGGCTGTCGACTGGGCGCACGTCTGACTCGGGCGACAGCGTTTCCCCGGACCTCCGAGACGGAAGAGTAGTGCCGTCCATCACATTGTTCGGCATAGGTTCCCCAGGGGCCAGCGCTGTGGGGTCTGCCTCCCAGCCCTGGGTAGGAGGTGCAGGAGAAGCTGGTGTGGGGTCTGCCTCCCAGCCCTGGGTAGGAGATGCCCTCCCTTTGCACTGCGAAAGATGCTTTATGAAGTCCTCCTTTCTTACAATGGTCTTCACGCACATGACGCAGTGGAAATGTCCGGCTGTCCTGCACTCCAGGTGACACTTGCATATGACATATTCTAAAAGAAGAGAATCGTCATTGTTCACATTACTTTGAAGCATTCAAAAACTATGTGGAACAATTACAGTTTTTTCTATTTGTGTTTGTATTCACCCAAAACACTCTTTGCCTTGCAGCATTTTACAGTGCTTCAAGGACATGCCTATAAACTACACATCATGAATTGTAAATACACACTGAGGACACACCTTTGTGGTGAACAGCCCTTTTCAAATGAACCTTCAGGTGTCGTTTGACACTGGTAATGTCCCTTGGCTTGAAAACGTCTGCTGGACAGAAAGGGCAGTGGTTTTTTCTACAGCACTGAGAGCATTTCTCTATGATGGGCAGCTCTCCTGCTTTTAGTGCAGTAATGTGTATCTGTAACACAAATATACACGAAAATTAAAGAACATACATCCTGAAATATACTGCAATTCTACTTATGCATATGACTGCAAAAATATTCATAGACAATTTTGCCTTGAATATCTCCCGTGATGCAAGACAGGTTAACTCACGTTTGTATGATTAATTAAGGGTTAACTTAAAATGTGGTTAAATCGGAATGGTCCATCCCATTGCACCCACAATTTTTTAAACCGTTAACCCGCTGCTAAATCTAGTTAGAACTTGTACTGTCTTTAAGACACATGTCACACATATGTAATCCCATGATTATATTTATGAACATTTTATAAAATGTCTTTATGGCCATTTATTGACATTTATCATAAAACACCTTATTCTAACGATGACTCGCCCATAAAAGAGCTCATCACACTGTAAACAAGCAAGCAACCTAATCTACAGGCATAAACAAGACTTTCTGATGATAATGATTAAAAAACTTAAGTGTAAACTATATTATTACAGATTAGTTTAGGTAACAGTTGCATTTACATTTAATATTTCACAATAAATGGCTAAATATAATGTTCCCGACTTGTGCACGCGAGGAGAAGAAACATAGCTTCTGTAGGAGTGTAATGTTAGTGTATTGCAAGGTAACATTTTAACGATTAGTCGAGGACATATGAAGTATTACAGTCATACTTGTTGTGCTTCTCACAGTATAACCGACCTACTAATATCTCAATACCTTGAACCTGAAGTGTGATGCCTTTATCCATCCAGCCTGGTGTTACAGTAAGTCGTCCCGGCTTTAAAAGCTTACCTGTAAATATTAGGCACTTACGTTAGATTCGGAAAGGCTCGCCATTTTCCGTGAGCGGACGTATCACCCAGAGTGAGCCACCCCAAGTGAGATTACCACGATGCGTGAGGTCTCCAGCTCTTCTTCGACCGACCCTTCGGGAGCGTACGCATGCGAATACGCGTTCAGAGCGCCCCCGTGCGTGCGGGAGGTTCGCCAGGCGCTGCAGACTATTCCTACCGGCCATCCACCGTCCATCCTCTAACTCCGAACTGTAGGCGAGGGCACAGCATAGAGCACAAGGCTGGTGCACCATTCCATCAGAAGGCACAAATGCACGCAGATATAAACTACAGGCAATCCAGATACGCCAATTATCCTACATGCTTTTGGATTGCGGGAAGAGATCCGTGCAACACAGGGACAGATGCAAATTCCACATACACCCAAAGCGGATGTGCCATTCAAAGCACTAGCCTGTGAGACAGCAGTGCAATTCCTAGCCGACAAACAAGATATCCCATTACAGAATCGAAAGTGACCAGCACCACCCCCAAATAATCATATTGTCATGACTGTCATAGCGCTTTTACATGAACTTAAAACGCGTATTACCTTATAAACCGGTGCTAGGGTTTGCAAACTACCCCCGCGCGTTTGATGTAGATACTTCTAGGTTTATAGCGGAGTAACACAGATTTGCTGTTAGCTCTCCGCGTGAGAGTTGGGGCTCGTGGGGTTCCGCTGCGTGAATGCGCGTGTAAATAGTGTGTGCGCATGCGCGGGCGCCCGGTCCTGGCTTTTCCCTGTCTCGCGCCCGTAGCGTCCGGGATGGTCTCCAGACCCCCGCGACCTCGTATAGGGCAAGCGGGTACAGAAAATGGTTGGATGGGAAAAACTAGCAGAATGAGGCAATAACAATTTGTCAAAGTAAGCCTGTGCTCACGTTACACCATCGACGTCCCGTATGACAAAGAACGTCACGTGACTGGCTTTTGTCTCGTGCATTTCGGCCAATAGCGAGGCCGTAAACAATGCGCGCGCCAGGCCACGCCCCCGTTTCGCCAGAGAGGGGACTGGGATACTATGCGGCGCTTAGCTTATATTTCACCTCGATCCTTTAGCCTTTAAAAACCATAAGCGCTGCCTACTGCCAAAGCAGACAGGGACGGCATGTAAGCGTCAGTAGATTTCCTCCCCTTGCAGTTATCATCCTTAAATCGCATGTTCACTCACCAGCAATTCCACTCTTTGGATAAGGATTAGTCTGCTGCTCAGCTCAATGCCTTTTTGTCTAAATGTGTCAAATGCCAAATGCCATGGCCTGTTCTTTTGGAGTTGTGAGGCAATTTCTTGAATAAACCCACTCAGGGGCGTCGTAGTTGGGTGAAAAGTGGGACTAAATTACCCCCAAGTGGGGGGAGGGCCCCTGAGGAGTGAAATTTTATTTTCCTAATATCATTTTAAGGTCACAATAAATGTTGTTAACTGATGTAAATGCTAATATTTTGGGTAAATGCATCAGTTGATTGATGTAACGTGCATACTGTATAGTGTCAGAGGACAGGCACCCTCTCCCTTACGGGGGCCCATGGCCACTGCTTGTGCAGAGGGCCCAGAATTTGGTGCTACGCCCCTGAACCCACTACCCAACGTGCTGATGGACTGGGCTATAGCTTCTGCATCAACGGTATGGTAATAAGTGCTTGGAAACAATGGCAATCGTGCATCCATCTAACAGGTGAAGGGTAACAGTGATTGTCATTTTTAACACGCCACTGCACAACAACAAAATGTGTCCTCTGCATTTAACCCATATGTGACATTGTGGCATAGCAGTGAGCAGCTAATTCAGCGCCCAGGGAGCAGTGTTTGGGGACAGAACCTTGCAGGTCAGGGACTACCAGCAACCATTGAGTCAGAAGTGTGCTTCCCCTAACCATTTGGCTGCTGCTGCCCCTGTGGCTAACAATCTCCATACTAAACAAAATATCAGATTTCTGTCCGCCCCTGCATTTCACTGTCCTGACAGAGCCCCGTGATTCTACCAGATATGCTACCTCTGATAACTCTACATGCTGGTGTGTTTCAAGTTTTGGATTTGTTTTTAATGCAGGTTAGCATCAAGGAGAATCAGTAGAAGATGCATAGCTCCTAAAGTGATGCCAAGCCAAATGGACCTGTGTATCTGTGAAGCCTCTCTGTTGGGCATAATGATAGAAACCATACCTGTGAAAAAGAGGCTAACTTTACCTTTGTAACTGATTGAATTACTTCACCTGCAAGGATAATTCGTATTGCCAATTGACAGCATCAAACTAATAAAAGGGAAAATGATACGTGCACAGCTTAGCAAGATACTGCTTAAAATGTAGTGCCACTCATGAGTTATCTAGCTGAATGGGGTAATGCTTCACTCTCAGAGAGGTAAGGATACAGCATCTCCACGAGGATGAGAACCTGAGTGCAGCCAGTGATACCTCAGCACCACATTAGTTCAGATGGAGCTGAACAGTGTGAAGTTTTTCCCAGTTGCTGGAGTGCCAATCCCGCCTCCAACCCCCAAATATTCCCTGAAGTTGGAGGACCTGCTTGCAGGGCAGGATGTAGGTTAATGTCATACCAAGGACAAAGCAATTGCAGACAATTGCAATTGCTTAGGGCCTTACTCAAGGGCCCAATGGAGTAGAATCACTACCAAGGATGTGAACCAGCAACCTTCCAATTGCTGGCACAAATCCCCTGCCTCAGAGCCACCACCACTTGTATATTTAGTCACCCAGACAACTCGTTTAACAGCACTACCAAAGCATGTCTCGGCTCACTGTAATTGAATAGTGAATAACAAAAGATCGCCGACTGCTCAGACCTTTGTTTTGAACATTCATTCTTTCAATCGTTTAACTGCTAATCATAATCATAATCAGTGCCTGTAAAACATTTGAGTTAAACCAAAGTGCTGATGTTTTGTATGTATCTTTAAATTAGTCTGTAAATTACTGATGAGTCTGGTTAAGTTAGCCTAAGTTAGTAGGCTAATAGACTACAAGCGGGGGCAAAACGAGCATATGCTGCACATTACTACGAAACTTCTTTATAACAATATTTTTATTGAAAAGAACAAGTATGTGTACATGCAATGCAAGCAATCAAGACATTTTTTTTACCCCCCTCCCCTTTTCTACCCCCTTAACAAAAACATTCTACCCACCCTCTATGCTGCCAAAATGACCCACAAAAAAAAATAATGACAATAATAAGAATGATGAGTAAAAACGTAAAGGGGAGGTTTCATATTACATATTACCTTAGCCACATAGGATCGTTTAGTGCTGAGTCAAACGTAATGGTTGGGATTTTTTCAAAATATAATAACAGTGGGTTCCACTTAACATAAAATTTATTAACAGACCCTCTAAGAGAGTATTTAATTTTTTCCATTTTTAGAACTTGCAAAAGGTCACTAAGCCATTGTGAGACCCTAGGAGGGTGTGCAGATTTCCATTCTAATAAAATACGTCTTCTTGCAAGAAGAGAAGCAAAAGCAAAGGCATGAATTGAGACCCTGTCCACTGTGACACCAAAAATAGCCATTTCAAAACTGGGTTGTATGGCCAAGTTAAATGCATCTGATAAAGTCTTAAATATTACTGACCAGTACCTCCTCAAACTGGGACAGGACCAAAACATATGTGTAAAGTTAGCTTTACCTAGATGACAGTAATCACACTGTTCATCCACATCAGGATATATCTTAGCTAACTTAGCTTTGCTATAATGAATACGATGGAGTACTTTAAATTAGGTTAAACTGAGTCATACACAGGTTATAGGTGTCATTAACTCTATTTAATGCAGCATTCAAAACATGGTCAGAAATTTCCATCCCCAGTTCCCCTTCCCATGCAGTACGAATTGTATTAAGTGTTGTGGTTTCCAAAGACATTATAATACCATAAATATTAGAAAGTAAGCGTTTAGACTTGTCTGGAATCTCTAAAATGGAGTCTGTTACAGATCTCGGTGGTAGGTTGGGGAAGTGAGGGCACAATGTTCGTACCTGCAGGTAACGAAACAGATTGGTACATGGAAGGTTAAATTTGATGGATAGGTCTTCAAAATTACTAAAAGTTCCTTTCGTATAAAGATCACCCAATTTACTGAGTCCCAGTCTATCCCACATTTTAAAAGCAAAGTCCATCTTAGATGGTAAGGAAAGGTGGTTATTACATATAGGGGCACTTAAAGAAATGCCTAATAATTTAAAATGGTGTTGAAATTGTGTCCAAATTTTCAGGATACTAATCTAAAAAAAAAAAATTTTCTTAGGATGAAATAATTATGAACAAATACTATTTAACTGTAGCAATGAAGGCCCGTTTTGGTGTATTACACATTATGTGGGTCAACATAAGCTAAACCTTTGACTCCCTATACCATGGGTTCTCAAACTTTTTGACCAAAGGCTTAATTAATTAACTATAACTTTTTAATATTAGACATCAATATATAACAGTACAGTAATGGGAACTTAAAGTAAAGACTGGTTAAATGTTCTCTGACCGCTTCGACTCTCTGTCAATTGGCGGGGGGGGTGGATTATGACGAGTCACGTGTGCGGGAAGTGGTGCTTTTACAATGTTTATTTGTACCTCAAACCAAGATAAGCCATATTGGGTCCGAATTAGCTCGCAGCTCGGCCCGGGCTCCGCGAAGCTTCGCCGTGTTCGGTAAGCGCCGTCACGTGACCGGCCTCGTCATCACCGGCCCCAGCTCCAGCCAATCCCGCCGCCGTAAACAGCCAGCGGCCCCGCCCCTCGCGGCTGGTTATATCCCCCGATGCGAGGAGGAAGCCGTGTCGGCCATTTTGCGAGAGACAGACGGCTCGGACGGTGTCAGGTCCTTCGCTTTTGTTTTAAGCCCGTGCTTTCGCCTTAGAGTACTTTTTTTTAAAAAAGGGCTACCTACTGCTAAAGCCGAGAGGCACGGCAGATAAGCGCCGATAGATTTCATCTCCACACAGTTAGCGTCCTAATATCGCATGTCCACTATCCAGAACCTCCAATCTTTCGGTAAGTCGGCCGCGCGGGCGAGGCCTCACGGCGGCTGGTCGGCGGCTACGCGGCGGGGCCTGTTCGCCGGATACCGCGGCCCGGCTCAAAATGGCGGCTCGGCGCCGACTGGACGGCGAAGGCTCGCTTTATCGCGTCCCGTTGCCGGTTATTCGGCCCTTTAGTGCGATACCCAGCCGCTAGCGGCGACGCCGGCTTTCCTGCAGCTGAGGGGCGGTGTGTGTTTCGCGGCCTGGGCGCGTCGTGCCGACGGCCGCTTGGCGAACGCCCGAGCTGGCTGTAGCCGGGAACCTTTAGGGTACTGGGGGCACAAAGCTGTCCTTGTATGTCCCCCCCCCGCCCCGGTAGCGGGCCCATGCTCTCCTGCCTGCTGCACCCGTCGTCATGCAGTCGCTTGTTTGTCCCAGGAGGAGGGGGGTGGGTTCCGGCCGATATGGCAGCTCCTTGGTGTCTCCGGCCGGTAGCCGGAGTGGTACGACAGGCAGCCACCAGTATGGACGTTTTATACGCGGTTATGAAGATGGATGGCAGCGTTTGTATGCGGCCCTGCACGCCTGCTGACAGGCTATTCTAGGGTTTCGAAGCCAGTCTTCCTATACCGTTTGGCGGGATGTAATCACTGCTTCTGGCGTGTTTGTTATGGTAACGATAGTACGGTAATCGCTTCATCCCAATCTCAGATCCCTTTGCTGATGCAACCAAGGGTGACGACCTGCTCCCGGCCGGGACCGAGGATTACATCCACATAAGGATCCAGCAGCGGAACGGCCGCAAGACCCTGACCACCGTGCAAGGGATAGCCAATGACTACGACAAGAAGAAGCTTGTGAAAGCCTTCAAGAAGGTAGCTGCCCACTTCTGGCTACATACCAGACAGACTTCAGCTCGTTTCTCCCTGCTCTGTTTGGGTGGAATTCTCTAAATCCTCAGGCCTCAGTTGGCTTTGTTCCTGATGTGCCCGTTTTAGCTCAGTGCCTGGATGACTAGTTCATAATTCCAGAGTAATTCTGATGTCCGGTGCTGCTAGGTGCCAGATGATGTATGTATACCTGTTTGGTGCCAACTTGTGAAGTTCGGTGTGTGACTGCGGAGGGATGATGGGGCTGAACTGGTGTCTGTTTTGCAGAAATTTGCCTGCAATGGCACTGTGATCGAGCACCCAGAGTACGGGGAGGTTATCCAGCTTCAGGGAGACCAGCGGAAAAATATCTGCCAGTTCTTGCTTGAGGTGAGTGTACAGGAAGTCTCACTATCTGATGGGTGAGAGTGAGGGCCAAATTGGTTTCATATTCTGTGAACTAAACATGATCCATTGGAGTCTTGTTTATTTCACATGGTGGTTTGAACTCCCAGTTCTGAGTGGTACAGATGAAGTTTGACTCTGCCTGTTGCTTGCTGGGCTACTGGTAAATTTTTTTTTTTTTTTTTTTTATTTGATGCAATTTTGTTGGTTTAGCCTTTCTGCACAGTGTTAAATTTTGCTTTAGATGGTGCATAACTAGCTTAAAGTCCAAGCTAATAGTGACTGGATCTGTTAATGGTATACTGGGCCTCTTCACTTGAGACATTCCTGGTAAGCTGTCAATTTGTGCTAAAGCCATTCTAGTACAAGCACAGCTGTGGGTCAGAGCAGCTTGCTGTTCCATGGCAGTTATGGGGGGAGGTGGATCCCAGCTAGTGGGAATAAAGATCAAATGCTTGAATGGCAGAATCCTGTTGACCAGCTTTGCTCATGAGTTTTGTTGCTCTTGCAGGTCGGCATCGTTAAGGAGGAACAGCTGAAGGTGCACGGGTTCTAGAGAGACACCGGAGCTGCCGGCGCTCGGCACCTGCGAAGCCCCCTAAACAGTGAAGAAAGTTTAGCAACATGTCTGACAGGATAGTCTGAGGCAATCGATGCATACGATTTTAGTCAGATCATTTAATTTGAATTAAACTATGGCAAAAGTGTGGATGTTTCTTTTGGGATTTCTTTTTAAATGAATAAAACAAACCTGAATGATAGGCAAGAGTTGCATGGAGATCCAGTTCTTTCCCCCTACATCTGGGTGGTAATGAAGCATCAGCCAATTAGGTGCTTGGATAAGGCGCTTTCTGCTCTGGGGGGGTGGCTAGTATGAACGTTACGGGTTAACTTGGCATTGGGTTGGGAATTCCTTGCTTGGACATGGTCTGCAGTGTATCTATGCAATCAAACATCCTGCTGCTTTTTGGAGCCTTGACCCCTCTCAGTTTGGGGTCACCCTTGGTCACATAGCATCTGCCTTGGTTTTGGTGGTGCTGTTGGCATGAGGTATAAAATGACAGCCCTCTGCTGCTCTAATGTGCATCAGACCTAAGACTTAATGGACTGAACTTGGCTTTAGTCCTGTGGCTTAGTCTTTTTGAGAGCCCAGGTGTTCCAATCTAAGCTGTGATGTGTCTGGAGTCTGCAATAGCAGCTGCTTGGTCTCTGCCTGACTTGAAATTGAACCCTCTTCCTCTTTAGGTTTTGTGGAGTTGTCTCTAAGCTTTGACTTGTTGGTCACATGGCTAAACATGAGTCAGTTGGCAGGAAGTTCTCACCCTTATTTTTTTGGTATACCTAGGTCTGTGTCTGAGCCAATCAGCCATGGTGGGTGTGAATTGAATTTCCTTGCTCACTTCAGCCTCAGGCTATGTGCTTCATTTGGTTCTGGTCCTTTGAATAACTAGCTATTAACTTCTGTGACGTTTGACATGTCAGATTTAGTTTTATAGGGATATGTACAGGTGAAAACATATCAGTCCATAAATAATGGTGGCACTGATCACTTGTGCTTCCATTTACACTGTGAAAGATGTGGTGATGGCCCTGGGAAGGGGAGGGGGTGCTTCCACGGTGACTATATGTGTTTGGTTACTGATCTCACAGCGGTATCCGCTTGGTGACATCCTGGTACACAACAAATGAACCACTACAGGCTTGACCCTAGAACTGATCTGCGTATTCTGTATCAGTTTTTGTTGGACTAATTTCTCAGTGAGCGCCGGGCCGGGGGGGGCCCCCGCCCGCCCGCCCCCCCGCCG
>JAODKN010000079.1:16898730-16908968 GCA_026774425.1 Petrocephalus zakoni
CTATTTATCCGGCCAACGTTTGAAGTATAAGGCCACCTCTCTCTTCTGTTGGAAAATTCCCTTCCTGGCCCATAGGTGGAGCCTTTGGCCTTGGTGACAAAGCCTAATTACAGCTCCTCCAGGGTAGGTTGGCAAGTTGTTTTGTATCCTCACAGATTCGGGGCTGTAGGTTTGGAAAGATCTTTAGTGATTCTAAGCTGCCTTTAGTGTAGCCATGTGAGAGTGTGACTGGGGTCTCTGATCAGAGTGTAGCCCAGTGATACCACACTAGGTATGCTCTGGATAGGATGCAAACCCAACACAGACCACCGGGGGGGTCGGGTTCAAACCTGGAACCAGCAACACTCCATTCAGAGAAAGCGGGATATGAAAGAGAGAGATGAGGCACATTGCCATGGGCGTCCCACTGAGCATTTTTCCCGCAAGGCTGCACCTCCCTCAGCAGGCTAGCAGGGGGGGCTGGGGAGCCCCCGCCCAACCCCGCACCCCTCCTCAGCAGAACAACCAAGCAGGAAAGACAGGTGTTCGTTGCGGGGTGGGGGGTGGCGAGACAGAGTGCTGCCGATCGTCCCCGTGCGCCGGCGATGTCAATCACTGCTGACGGGAGGCGACGTGGCAACATCTGCTGCGTCAGGCAATCCGAGCGAGCGACGAGTGAACAAGGGGGCCTCGGCCAATCAGCATGCAGGATGCCTGCTGATCCCCGTTAGCAGCGTGCTCCCGGAAAACCATACGGCAGAGCTGGAGAGGCCTCCAGGTGAGACCTTCTCCAGACACCATGACACATGGCGATTCATGACCAGCCAATTTATTTCAGTAGGTTTCGGTCTAAAAGCGCTGTATCAGTTTTTTGGATGAATAGATGATTGATAGATAGATAGAGAGATAGATAGATAGAGGGTGTACTAGGGGCATGATTACCGTATCATACTCAGGGGCCCCGCACTTAACCTATACCATTGTTAAGTGGTGCTGGAGCCCAAGGTGACATTTCTTCAGGAGGCCCCCTGTGCACCTGCACCAGACCCCAATGAAGTGACGGGGACTGTTTCAAAGGATGCCATTGGCTGGATCCAAGCTCCACTGTGGAGAACAAAATCATAGCAATAAACTCAATTTTATCTAGACGTATGACTCTTAGGGGAAAGCTGAACTTATATAGTCACCCGACAGCAATTAAAATGTAATTAAATGCACTCTTAATTATAAATGATCTCACATTTCGAAGGGGATCTATGAAGTGGATGCGTTTCGGATTTGTACCGAAATAAATGTGCACATTAAGTGTGCTGGCAGCGAGCGCTATTGCTGGTCTGAAGGAAATGAGCGTCAAGCGGCGTCTGACAGATCTGACAGCTGCCAAACAGCGTCTCTTCAAAACAGGTTCTGGCACGAGGAGGTGGGGGGGGGGGGCATGTCTCCCCATATATCAGTGAGGAGGTCTGTGCTTTGTCAGTCAGACACGGTTCACTGTAAACATCCAAGATGTCTGCCCGAACATCACTCGCATAAATCCCATCCACCCATATTTCACATTGCTTCAGTGCTGGCGGGGCGTAAACTCTTTCATGTGCCCCCCCCACCCCCTCACCAATAACAAAGCATTCTATTTTCGACTTAGCCATTTTCAGTGTCATTAAATCCCTGACAAAGCACCATCTCTCAAATTCAGAAGAGACAATGATTCGTAACAAAAAAAATAATAATAATCATCCCATTGATCCACATTTCCAAAAACGCAAGTCTCCTGAAAAGCTAGTGAGAATCAGATAAGGGCTTTATTTCAGATTCTGAGCTCATACATAGAGGTGTCGCACAGGTCAAAAGTACAGTTCCATTGATGTAAATGAATAGTTGCCCGTTTGTTAACAGTGGTTATGCTGCGCTCATGAACAGTGTACAGGAGGGTTAGCTAGCTAATGTTCTTCAGTAAAGGGCTTTCAATTTGTTCTTGTCCGTCTGCCTAAGTATGCAGAACATTACGTTTTAAATGCCCTTTTTTCGATTATGTTCAGTATGGCCACATTGCTTGGGCCTCCTGGTTTTTTTCTTCTTTCTAGGGAAACCACTCATGTGTGCCTCCTTGGACCATGGATGTGGAGTTATCAGAAATTCTCATACATTATTCTCAAAAAATACATGCATGAACATGAATCAGACACATACATGAATGTGAGCCGCAAACATGCATCACAGAAAACTTCAAAACATGTCAACATAAACTACAAAAAACAGATGGATGTGAACTACAAACATGCATAAAAACATAAATGTAACCAGACTGAGCAAATTACAAAAATGTGTGATCAACATGCAATAACTGCGATAACTGTAAAGATGATCTACAAAAGAACATGTATGTGAGCTGTAAACATGCATAACAAGAAAGTACACTAACACATAAGCTAGAAGGAAAGGCAAGTTTGTTTATATAGCACAATTTGGACTCAAGGCAATTGCTTTAAAAAGACAAGAATACATTCAAACAAAAACATCAAAATTACATTTAAAAGACAAGAAAAAAAATAAAAGCCAAAGCAAACAGTTAACTGAAAAGAATTTCCATTGTAGTGAGTGTATGTGTATACAAATATGTATGACTAAAAACTACAATAACATATGGATATGAACTGCAAACATACAGGAATGTGAGTTTCAAAAATGCTGAATGACTACAAACTACAAAAGAAAGAAAACCCCAAAAACCCATGATTGTGTGGTACAAGCATGCATGACTGCAAGCAGTAAACTGTAAACATACTGTTTCTGAGCTACAATCATGCAGCACCGAAAACTATAAAAACATATGACCATGAACTGCAAACACAGGTGTGCAACAAACACACATGACCGCAAAAATCTAATAAACATGAACTCCAAAAATATGCAAATGTGACATTTGTACATGCATAAAGGAAAGTTTAGATGCAAAAATGAAAATGCGCTACAAAAATACATAAATATGTAATACAAAAATAGAAGAATATGGGCTACAAAACACACTAATACAGACAACAAAAACATAAATAAGGACTACAAAAATTCATGGATATTGACTACAAGAACACACTAATACGGACTACAAAACACGTGAATAAGGACTACAAAAACACACATGCTTGCTCTGCACAGGCATTTCCCTACTACTACTCTTCTGTGTCAAAGTTTCAAAAAGTGGACAAAAGTGACTCTAAATAGCAAGAAGCATGACTAATGGCAGAAGCATGTTAAAATCATTGCCGAAATGTCCTTGGAAGACAAATGAATTTTCAGCAGAATAATTAACTTAATTAACAAATTTGCATGCATATTCATCAGGCTATTGAAGTCTTTTCTGGCCAGCTTGATGAGTGCTGGTGTAATAACCATCTCATTTGCATTCTCCAGTCTACCGCCGTTTGTGGAGGGAGGCCGGGAGAGGAAAGGCACGTGTGCATGTGTGACAAACACACCAGGCCAGCAAAAAGCATGGTGCTGTTTTATGCCCCTTAAGGCCAGCAAAAGAGTCAGACCAATAGCCTCCTATATGTTCACTGACTGACCTAATCTGGGTACTTTTTAAATGGTTCACTCTGGGTTTTGGATCAAACGTGCGACAAAATAAAGAAGGCTTAAGAGAATTTATGGCCAGGCATGCTGTTTTGTGAATAAGAGCCTGGAATTTAAGGCCGGAATCCAACACGCCGGAATTATATGAATAACCGGCTGGCTTTGGGCTTGTTTACAGCATCTGTGATGCATTACATACCCTGTGTCCTATTGTAAGTTATTTTAGGATTAAAATATTGGGGGGGGGGGTGTGATCTTATAATAACTCAGACCAAAGCAGCTTGGACTAAGGTCACGCTTGAGTCAGGTGACACATGCATCCTTCGGAGGGGGGGTCAGAACTAGGTCATGCACCTCATCTTTAAGAGGTACACATGCACAATACTGCTCTCTCTCTCTCTCTCTCTCTCCCCCTCCCCTCTCTCTCCTGGGCACTTCTTGGCACTAGTCCTGACTAACACCCCCCTGGGCCGCCAGCCTGGGCTGCATAAACGGGTCGTTCCGGTTTGCCTCTCCACGGGACAGCGGGAAAAGCCACTCCGGTGTGACCAGGCCCAGACGACGACCTCCAGGCAATGGATCCTTCACCTTCTCCCCTCCCCCAAATTAACTGACACGTTTTTTTTTTTTTTGTCCCACCAGCGTTTCTGGAAAATGTCTGTGGTGCGGTTCGCATTAAGAGCCGCCTTATTGAATAACATTTCACTGCGTGATCAATTAGGGGGTGGCCAGGGCTTTCAACATTCCCACGTACAGAGTCCAGAGGAAGTCAAGGAATCCTGTCGGAATGAACATAGAACGTACTGGGATATGTCAGCATCCGGAATCTTGTGGCACGCACCGTGCTGTGGCTCATTGGGTTAGGGCTGTGATCAGCAGGTTGCTGGTTCAGATCCCAAAGTGGTGTCACCGTTGGGCCCCTGAGTAAGGTCCTTAAACACCAGTTACACCAGGGACAGTCTGACCCCGCTTTCTCAAAAATGTGTCATTCCGCATAAACGTGTCTGCTGAATAAATAAGACTGCCAATGCGTGGCTACAAAGTAACAAAGCTGTCAGAAGAGGGGGGCAAAGTCGGAGGCCCCGACATAGACTGGCATCAACGTTTATAGTGTTACTTTATCACACAAGATAAGGGGACATAAACGTTCAGAGACGGGGGAAGAAGCCTGAATGTGGGCCTCCTAAAAGCGATGGGCGCGGACTTCGCGGGCAGAAAGGGGCCTGCGTTTGCTACGTGACTGAAAGAGTCGGATACGGTGTGGCCTAGTTAAAAGGTACCTCAGGTTAGGGAAGTTCTTGTTGTGACACCTTATTGGATGCTTTAGCTTTTCCATGCACAATAGGACAGGAGAGAGCTGGCGATGCATGTAGACACTTTAGGGTTAGCACAGTTACACAGGGCATGCACAATAATCACCAGGGAGCCTTATTGTGACACCCAAAAGTTAGTCATCTGTAAAAATTTGGCATGTCCTTGTTTAATAAATGTGTCAAACTTTAAACTGCAAAAAATACCGCCACACCACCACCATGTCTTTTTACTTTGTTTATCCATAATATCTCCTCTTTTAAAAGCAAAAGACGTGGCTGCTGAGCTCTCCCTTTCTTCCCTGACACTTCAGCGCTTTGTTTAACAAAACAGTAGCATGTGGTGCGCTCCGCTAGCCGAATTTCATAAGCGGATACAATGAATTTATACAGATTATTAACTGTTTGGGCATCACAATATACCTCTCATTAATAACCTGCTAATTATGAGGGGGGGTTCAAACCTTCATTAGCTGGCTAAGTGTCTGATGAGTAGCAAATACATTTCGGGAGTCGGTTCACCTGTAATTTTACTATGTGGCTTCATGCCCGATGGCCGCATCTGTCGAAGTCTGGTAACCAGCTGGTTAAGAAAATCCACAGTTTCCTGTTCAAGTTCAGAGAAGGTCTCTGTTACTGTGGCCTTCAGCAAGGGGTACGACCTGTACTGTTATAAGAAAGACATCATGCTGTAAAAATGAAGAAAAAAGCACTTGTAAGGAAGTTTCACATAAACAAGTCATTATAATAGCTGTTAATGAGGAATATCTTGGAAACAATTCATTGTTTAGGGAGCTGTTTTGGTATTAGGCACAGTAAAGTCCATACAAAATTCCTAGCATTCATAGCATATTAATAAGAATAAGTAATAAGACATAGTAATACGGCTGGTCAGAGAGTCTGATGTCATCTGGTAGCACGTGAAGGAGGCCAGAGAACAGGCTGGGCAGGGGGTGCAAAATTACGAACCGTGTACTACATAGAGAGAGCTAAACGCCATTGGCAGGGAGATGGGGAAGGTAAGATGGGATTGGGTGGCTGGGAGGAGGAGGTGGGGCTTTGGGCATTGCTGTGACATCCAAGTGGGGTCTCTCCTACCCATGCTGAGGCCTGTTCAGTGATACCATTCCGGGGGCCACTGCATGATCTCACTGCTGAGGTCTGTTCAGTGATAACATTTACGGGGGGGGGGGGCTACATGATCTCACTGCAGAGGACTACTTGGTGAAAACATTTGGGGGGAGGTTACATGATCTCACTGCTGAGGTCTGTTCAGTGATAACATTTACAGGGGGAGGGGGGGCATCATGATCTCACTGCTGAGGACTGCTTGGTGATACAATTCTGGGGGGCACTGCATGATTTCAATGCAGAGGACTGCTTGGTGATAACATTCGGGGGGAGGTTAGGTTACATGATCTCACTGCTGAGGTCTATTCAGTGATACCATTTACGGAGGGGGGGGGCTACATGATCTCACTGCTGAGGTTTGTTTGGTGATACAATTCAGGGGGGCACTGCATGATCTCACTGCAGAGGCCTGTTTGGTGATACCATTAAGGGGGGCACTGCATGATTTCACTGCTGAGGCCTGTTTGGTGACACCATTCGGGGGGGGCACTACATGATCTCACTGCTGAGGCCTGTTTGGTGACACCATTCGGGGGGGCACTGCATGATCTCACTGCTGAGGGCAGGAGTCTCATATCTGGTATCTTTCTAGTCGTTGTCGGGTGTTTCTGTCAGACCCATTTTTTGCGGAATATTAATTGCACCTCCAGGGGGCCGCCCTAGTGCCCATTACGAATACCAGACAACACACGTGCCGGGGGGTCCAGACTTGAGAGATTGCCTTTACTAACTATTGCATTTCATTTAAAAATGTCAGTGTTAAAAAACAGAGAGGGAAAAATTAAGTTTGGAGAAGTTTGCCCAGTGGAGTCTTCACAGGAGCGTGACGGTCATGTGACCACTGTGAAGGCAGCAGGCCTCCGGGGCGAGTTAGTGTCACGGAGCGGGCGGGGCGTTTGTTTCCCGAAAATGTGCCATTTGATGGGAAAGTTCTAAAGAAAGTCACGGAGCCACAGAGGAATTTGATTACCTCTATCCATTATCCACACAGCACGCAAGCTCCGCGCCGGCCATCTGTCATCTGTTTCATTTGCATCATCAACACCTGCCTGCCTGTTTATTGCTCTCCCCCCCCCCCATCCAAAGGTTTTTTTTTGTCTTAAAACATCACTTTAATAGCACAGGAAAATGTTTTTGTTTGCCGTGAATTAGGGCGCCTGTCCCTAAGCTTCTAGTAAATTTGCATTCGCAGTGTGTAACAGAAGTGATTGGGTATATTCACCACATAATATCAGCTGGTGGACGGGGCGATTATCGCATTGAACGGAATCGCTGGGTCCCGTTGATTCGTAAACGTGTTATTTATGTGGCTTGACATCCCGTTCACCCCAGCCTCCCACTAGAATGGCACGCGGGCCTTGGCAGACTTACGCAAATCACTGTCTGTGTTTCTCCCCCTAGCACATACCAGAGACAAACATGCTAAGGACAACACACTGGTACGAAACAGCAGAGAGCAGCCTTCATATGCGGTGACCCATTGAAACAGGTCTCCTATATTTTGTCAGCTTCCCATCTCCCCCCCTCTGCTGCCCCCTTGAGGGTTGGAGGGTAACTGCTGCATATTGCTCTACCCAAGATCCTTTTTGGGATCTGTATGGGATCATGGGCAAAAAAATGAGGGTGAACTACAGTAATTGGCTGGATTCAACAGACTCGCTTAAAATGGGACGGGATTGGTTAACAGGATCAAACGGTTCCGGGAGGCCACAGTGGAGCACAATCTAGGCTCATCCTGCTCTCATTAGGAAATAAATGTAAAGTGACAGCCTACAACTTCAGAAAAAAATACAATAAAATGAGATAGCGGGCAGAAGTCTGAAATGGGACTGCAGAGGGCCGTCTAAGTATTGTTTGCATGTTTTGTTGCAAAAGCACGTACAGCGCGTATGTATGTATGTATGTATGTATGTATGTACGTATTTAAATGCAGGAAAAGATATCTATGCACTACCACCGCCAACCCCTCCCCCACCCACAGAATACTGTGTGTTCCTCATCTGTACATGCTAACATCACAGCCTCAAAAAAAATTAACCACAAAGTCTTCCTTAGTAACGCAAAAGCAGATGAATCTCGAGGGTCCAATGGTATTTTTTCAGCTGGTGCGAAGGGTGTTAAATTTCTTTTTTATCGTGTCTGTAGGAAAATGATTAACGGCGGGAATAAAAGCACCCCCCCCCCCCGTCTGTGAGTGTAACACCAGCCCACAAAAACCGAGAAGCGCGAGTGGGAAAAACAGGGGCGCGCGCGGGCAGATGTGCGGCTGGCGATTCAGTCCAAAGTGACGGGCGCGGCAAGACACCACAATTGAAATATAACTCAGTTTAGGCAAATGGAGGTGAGGTCTTCATTGGCGAGTGGGAAAAGCACACGATAGGCACTGTCAGGGAGACTCGGAGATAACGATGCACAATCACTGTGGATTTAGAATGAGATCCCAAATCCGAATTAAAGAACAATAAAGCAGATTACAAAAATAACATTATGCAAAAAGCACTAACCAACCAGCAACACAGAGTAAATACAAGTAAACTAAACAAGACAGGTAGACCATGCCTACTGAATGAGAGTCAAAAACCAGATTGCCAACTTGTGTCTGTGGCAAAATGTTTCGAATAAGAAAATAAGCTACCTAGGTTTTGTTTTTAAATGCCATAACCTTGGGAAAAGATGCCTTTTTGATCAGAATGTCTGTCAGAATTCACCATGCTAAATAACTGCTTCTTACAGAAGGACTGTATATTATGTTATTGCTAAAATTATGTTAGATAAATAAATTAGGATGAAGGCGCCCAGAATTGGAAATGGACATGGGCCTGGCTATCAAGGGATCCGGGGCTTCGCTGGGGAAGCACACCCTCCATTTGAGTGTATCAAACTGGATTGGAAATGGACATGGGCCTGGCTATCGAGGGATCCGGGGCTTCGCTGGGGAAGCACAGCCACCATTTGAACGTATCAAACTGGACTGTAGGGTCTTGGACATTTCACTTCTTGGCATTTGATGCAATTTTTTTTAAGCATCCAGTGGATTAAGAGGTTGCATGCCACCCCCTGCTTTGTTTGTAAATATCAGCTTCTCATGCTCCTTCATACTGTGAAGGCCTGTGATCTACCCAGGTACTTATGATCTGCCCGTGTTTTCAGGACAGTTACAACATTTCTGAATTCCAGAATATTTCAAAATAGAAGATGCAAGACATGAATCATATAATCGTCAGCTCCAGCTACCCATCACATGTGCACACACACCCGCACGCACACACACACACACACAGCTTCGACGAATCCGGGGGCATATGCACACACAGACGCCCCGCGGTTCTGATGCCGTCAACGGCAATGCGGCAAGGCCGCGGTGCCGCCCGTCTGTCGGCAGCCTCAGCGGGGGAGGGGAACGGGGGCAGAGAGGGAAGAGCGTGGCGGATACACCAGCCCCAGCCCTCGCATCATAGAGCTCTTTAGCAGCAGCTCCCCAATCATACGCTGCTTGCTTTCAGGAAGGAGGGAGAGACACCGTCGCCCCCCTCCCAAAACAACAGCCAAATCATGCATTTTCTCCGGGGCACGGCTCCTGAATGGGGGGGGGGGCACCGTCAAGGCCTTTTCTGGAATCCAGACCCCGGCCAAGCTGCCTCAAGCCCAGTTCCGTTACGATGGCGATGCGTTCCCGCCAGACGCACTAGTGCTAATGTAGCTCCCAGAGGAAATGACACTACAGAAACACCTCGTGCACCACGACACGTGTGCAGACGTGACACACATACACGTGTGACGCCGAGCGCGGTATAGGTGAAAGCAGGAACTGTTTTGTGTGACTGTTTTACTTCATTAATGAGTGACGTGTAAAACGTCTGCGAGCGTGGGGGGGGAGACGGAAGCGATGGCAGCGAATGGGCCCCAGTAGGGGGTCCCCTATCGAAGGCCAGCCACTCCGCAGCGAGGCCTTAGCAGGGCATAGAGGTATCTGGTGTTTCTCACGCCTATCGTTTTTACCACAGCTGTATTCTACGATGTATAAATGGCACATGTTTTTACAGGGCTACCGTAAGTGTTGTTTATTTCAGCCACGGGGTGACGTGTGTGTCACATGACAAGAGCATGTGAGGGGGGTCGTTGCCGAGGGCCTCAAGCCAAAAGGCCAGCTGGTGCTCATCCCCGTGGCAGATGCTTAAACATCTCAGGAGCACATGTGGAAACAGGGGGATACAAATGTTCGCACATGCACACGCACACATATGCATG
>JAODKN010000079.1:16913587-16924174 GCA_026774425.1 Petrocephalus zakoni
TTATGATTCTTATTGTTGTTGTTTGTCGTCAACAACAACAACAACAATATTATTAACAATAACAACAACAACAACAATTATTATTATTATTAGGTAAGTTGATCACAGTAATTTGGGTCTACCTGTTAGCTCTGCCTTTCGTATAAAATAAGCCTTTCATATCGGACTACATGAATGACTCACTGTTCAGCCTAAGTTACCGTACAGCAGACTCGCTGACAAACGCGGAGTCACGCAGGTACAGCCTGTCGGCTGTAGACCTAAATAGTTGCTACTGATTCGGCGAATAACGATCAAAATCGGTAAATAGTCAGTCATTCCGATGAGGCCGCGCTGACTCAACACACTGCTTTGCTGTGTAAGGGGTGCCGAGGCGAATGATAAAAAATCAGTTGTATGAACCCAAGTTAAATCGATTATGGCCCTGGCCCAAATCATTCATTCATTCAATCTCAGCATTCTTAAAGTGTGCAATATAGCATGAATGTGTCGCCACTGAGCACCTATAAATGTTCCGCCCTCGCTGGTCAGGCGCCGTAGCAGAGAGGGAGCGGTAAGAGGCGCCCGGTTCCGAGGTCCCCGCACGCTCGCCTTCGCTCGCTGTCCTTGTTGCCTCCCGAGATGCTGGCGCGCAGTCGCAGGAGGATCGCCGGGAGCCGGGGCTCACTCTCACATCCGCAGTCTGTCGCTGCCTGGCCGGCGTCCAGCTCTCAGGAGGCAACTTCGGTTTTTTTTTTTTACTTCTGACACATCGCTGACCTCGGTCGGCCACAAAGAGTTATTCAATATGCGATATGCGGTTGTTTGACCCGAAGGCAGCAGATATGTCGAAGTGCTGATATTTATTAGACATGCATCTTTACTTACTGCCCCTCTTTAATTTGTCCCTGTGGTTCGAATGATTCAAGTGGTTCCAGTTAAATATAGCAGCTACTCTGATTTAAATAAGGTATGGAATGGTACAGCTCCTAAGATTTTTTATAGTTGCAGTGATGAAACACTGATAGTTGCGGGTAACCGAAAATCCACATTATAAATATGCTGAACTAAAATATCTGGCCAAAATAAATTTCACGTATGAGTGGCAGCAAATGAAACACGAGGCACAAAAAAGACATAAAATAACTGGAAACCTAGCGTCATATTTCCGTTTATATGGTTTTTATGAAAAACACACATTTATAACGGTTTACCTTTAACACAAATGCACATCAAGTTTATTGCTTTGTTTGACCGGGCGATGTCATGTTTGATATTTGATACTGATTCGTATTTGTAATGTTTAGTCGGATAAAAATAACAGAAGTAATTTTCATAAGGATAATTTATTATCTCAGCCGGTGTGGTGCGGGCTTACTCCTCTCAAATACCTAAACTAGGCCTCGGATTCCTTTTACAGAAATCTTACACGTAGTTTCTTATATGCATGATTTAAATAGAATTGTTCAATTCCCGTTGAGTACCTGTAAACATCACAGAAACAGTCCTAATTATAAAAATCAATACATAATGATAAAATATATAATGCAACTATTAGTAATAGTTTATACATTTCTGGTTCTATTTTTCATATCTCAATGCACGACAATTTAATATGCATAACTGCGTGTTTAAAAACATAAAAACAAGCATATAACCGAAATTAATTATAATAAATATTACTGGCTGGCATATATGAAACGGATTATTTGTGTATATATATGTGTATTATATAGAAATGTGGCCCATGTAACTGCAGACTGCAGTTATGTTAATTGTATGAAATTAAAACACAGTGCATTAAAACTGACTGAAAAAAATATAGTTTTTTAATCACTGGAAATCCGATACGTATTTGTGTGTAGAATAAATTATTGATATCGTCACTAATGAGGCGCCTAAATATCAGCTTTAAAGCATCGAAATCGAAAGTTTTAGTTTTAAAGTTTTATTTTCATTTTGCTGTACAAAACAACGTTATTGTCGAATACAAATATGTAGAGTAACAGTTTAGTGCATGACGGATTTTCGTCTTTAACAAAAGTCCTCGTCGTAAGATATCAAATAGAAACGTAAGATCTGTACAAAGCCACATCTCAGGACATCCATGCCGGTGCATAACTGACACGCGCCGAAGGTTTCATTAAAATTAAGGCAGAGAATCACTCTTAAAATGATAAGACACTTGGATACAATCATTTCCACCGAGAATATTGTACAGGTTTCATTCCTACAATGTACATTTAGCTAGGCTTGTAAATATGATTTGACCCACCATAGTTACAAGACCCCAACATGAATAACAACTGTACATTTGCGGAAGGTAAAAAATAACAGAAAATTAAGTCGTGATTAAAAAAAACATTACATTTGCATAATACATGGCCACAAAACCCACATTCCGAACGAATAATATTTACATGTAAACTGTAGTGCTTTGATTGAACACTTTAATTGACGGGCCCCATAAATTCGCGTCCGCGTGTCCATGACGTCACCGCATGTGCAAACATGTGAAGAGCCTCTTTTTACTTCGGGACCAACCGGCTGCCTGATGTCAATAAACCTCGGCAAATATATATAGCCTATTAAAAACCTGCATTCACATAGGATCGGGAAAATTAAAGTAGCTCGGCAAATCTCAGCAAGCATTCGGAATTTATATGTAGACACACGTACGTTACACGCAAGCCGACGTGATTAATTGAACTCACTCCATTAATTTTCCCCCATTCATTCTATAGTTAAATGCTCAAAATGCAGACAAAATCTGCATTTATTAAATTATCACGAACATCCATATGTCTTGCACTTTTTTCATAAACTGAAACGCACAGTTCAAAACAGCTTTCCTTTGTCATCCGGTACAGTTTAAAACTTTGTTTCTAATTTATAAAACATATTCGTCATACAAATCACCATGCATGACTACTGAAACTGGCCTCCAGCTCCTTAAAACGATTAATAGGTTGTCCTACTTTTATTCAATTTAAAGAATTGGATTTTGTAAGGGCAAAAACGATTTTTATTGCATAGTTCGTTTTCCCTTTATTGCTTTTTTGTATTTATTACACCAGATGCCCCAGACGGCCGCAGTTGAACACTGATTTATTATCATGAAACTGTAGCGGCGTAGTCACCGTAGCGCATTAGCTATATATTGTGATTTATTTCAATTAAGCCAAAATGTATGTATGTCAGCGGACAGGTAATTTAAACAAAGGCAACACGTCTTTTTACATTTCAATCCAACTCAATTGCAACAAAATGCACTTATCTGTTGAGTTCAATTCATCTTGTTTCAATAGACAGGAGTCGAACGTTTGATATTTAATGTTTCCTGCGTGCTCACCGGATTTGTCCCCATTAAAACGCATTATTATTAAGCACATGAATGACTGGCATCGAGCTCTCCTAGCCTGTACCAATCGAATGTCCATCCTGCTGTCACTGGAGGGCGGAAGGGGGCCCCGATTTACCGTCTCCTCCCTAGTTGTGAAACGCGGTGCCGAGCTCCTCCTGGCCGGAGAAGGTCTGGCCGCGCAGGTGTATGTCATACGGGAAGTGGATGTCGCAGGAGCCCCGGAACGAGCCCTGGCCCAGGCCACCTCTGGCGGGCACCGCGCAGTAGCGCATGCCGTAGTGGCAGCTCTTACCATACCCGCCCGGGTCTTCGTGTTTTAGGGAAAAGATCCCGTTGAAGTTGACCGGGGGGCTGTGGGGAGCCTCGAACTGCGGGCTTGCGCATTCGGGGGACGTGCTCTCGTAGAAGGACTCGTAGGCACTGCAGCAAGCGTACGACCTGCCGGAGGTGCCGTGGCCGGCATCGGGGCTGTGGTACGGCGGGTACGGGGCGTCGTACGGGGACCTGCCGCACAGGGACGCCTCCCCGTTGTGGTCCGCGATGAAGCTGCGGGCGTTCAGCTGCAGGCAGCCGGCCACCAAGTTAGTGGTGGGCTGGGACAGGCCTTTGCAGAGCGTTTGCACGAAGGTCAGCAGGTCGGGTCTCCTGCCGGAGCTGAGGATGTCCGAGAGCGCCCAGATGTAGTTCTTGGCGAGGCGCAGCGTCTCGATCTTGGACAGCTTCTGCGTTTTGGAGTAGCAGGGCACCACCTTCCGCAGGCTGTCCAGCGCGTTGTTCAGCCCGTGCATGCGGTTCCTCTCCCTGGCGTTGGCTTCCATGCGCCGCAGCTTGACCCTGTCCACCCGCGCTTTGGACATCTTCTTCTTCCTCGGTCCCCGGCGCCGGGGCTGCCCGTTCTCGTCGTGGCCTTCCTCGCTTTCATCGTCGTCCTTCTCCGAGTCTTCCTCCCGGCTCTTCCTTTCTGCCTCCGGGTTGGAAATCGGCGAGCTTTCAGTCTTCGGAAAGGGCTCCTGCTTCCTGAGCCTGATCTCGGCGACGCAGTCCCTCGGGAAGGCGCCGAACTGGCTTTCCGGCATCATTGCCGGCTCTTGGTAGGGTAAGGTCGGCATTGCCCTGTTAACAGAGAACGGGATAGCGCCAAGTCAGTGCGATCGCGCCGCAGATCCCTGCCCGCTGACAATCAAGGGCAACCTGAATGACTCGATCGCGACAAAAATAACATGCAGTTTGCTTATGCAACAGTTACCAAATATTGTCAGGAAAGAAAACGCCTTATCTCTAAGCAAATGAACCAAAGATAATATATCTGACCCCGGAATCGTCAGGAATTATTTGAAATTGTAGTAATAATGAATTGTGAAACTTAGATCGATGTGACTGACTTGTTTTAGACATCTAACACGTGTAACCCCACCAGCGATAAATGGGCGGATTTCTCTAACGCGGCCAGTACTGTGCCACAAAGCGGTACCCCAAGCACATGATTCCCGATAATGAATTATTCCTACCCAGGTTCCGCGGCGGCATTTAGAGCCGCTGTTGCATCCCCCTTCGAATTCAGCGCCAGCCTGCTCCTCGCTCGGCGCCGGGCATGTCACCGCGATGCTCCGATCTCCTCCTTCGCTGCCGCTCGCTTTCTCTCTTTGGAGAAATGGCACCGATGCCAACCGCCGGAGCTGGTACCCATGCCATCTGCTGCTGACGTCACGTGGCCGCGGTCGCCACGTGGTGCGCTCCCGCGGGAGCGGCGCGCGTCTGGCGCGTGTGGCCGGGCAGCACCGGGAAGCTGCGGTCGGGAAGGTGCGCCCCGCTTCCCGCTTCCCCATTAAAACTTTATACCCCCCCCCCACAAGATTCAGTACTAAATGCACATGTTAGATAACAGAGAGAGGTGGGATATTAGGGTTTAGGAGGTATTTATAATGGCATAGGGGAGAGTTTGAGACTGGGGTGCTGGGGAAGGGGGGCATAACTTAATAATTTAAATATTGTTTACTGGGGGATGAGTGAAGTCAGATTAGCTATTGAGGGGGGCATGTCTCCCCCCGTGGCAGCCACATGCCTGCATGCCCCTGAGCAAGGCCCTTAGCCCCCAGCCCCAGTGGTGCTGCACACTGGCTGTGCTGTGACCCCAAGCCTGCTCTCTCCTGTCTGTGTGTCTCCTGCAGAGCAATATGGGCTAAGCAAAGAGAGAATGCAGGAATTATTCAAGTATCACTGTTATATTCTATACACATGATCTGTTGTAATTACGTTTAGGCCTCAGTGCTTGTATCTTATGGCAGTGACCACTCTGGGTGGCACAGGCCCAGGGTTAGTGTGTAAGCGCCATCAGGTGCACTTGTTATACTTTAGCTTTATTCTGACTACATCGATGACCTCAGCCTTTGGTCGGTGAATTTCATGATATTTCCTTGAGTTTCATGTTGCCTGGAGAATTAAACCAGATCTCTCTGGTGGGTATAGCCAGCTGATAACTTTGGGGTTGACTTATATGTTGGGGGTAATCATATTGCGTACCGAATACAGGTGGATTCTGGGGGTTAAAATGTGGGGCACTCAGATTCGGGCATCTGCACAGGTCTCAGTATATACCAGTTGCATTGTTACCCTGTAATCACCAGATCTGGAACATAATTGCATTGGTCTGGGTAGGGGCCCAGTATGATATGTTAGCACCGGGCCCAGAATCTCTAGCAGCACCCCTGGTTGTAGCCCGTTAACCGTGGCTCCCCCTGCTGGTGGACACATATTCTGCTTGTCCTTGTCATCTCATGACCCTGAGCCATCACCTGGTTCTGATGGGTGTGCCTCCAACATGGTTCCTGATCCGCATCCTGTGAAATAATTCTGTACCGATGCAGTCCAGGTTCTGGAAGACTTCCAAGTGGTTCTCTATATCCATGAAGTCTAAAAATATCACCACAGGTACGGACCTACAACCATTACCTTCTGACGCTGTGTCTCAGGCTATATCTGGCCATTTCTGCATTTGCTCTCTATATTTATCAGAGTTTTTCCAGCTAATTGGAGGCAAAGTCTGGGCACCTAGATGCCCCCACTCAATTAGAGAGGGTGCACACACCACTGTGCCCAAACACACACACACATGCACAAAGTGCCTGCAGGTTTGAGGCCACCCAAGTGTGAAGGACGTCCATGCTCAGTAAGTGCCATGTACCCCCGTCCTGCTTCTGTCTCACCACGCATCCCCTGATTGGTCTCCGTGTTTGTTCCCTCGCCCATCGGAATGCGAGGTGCCCGCTGTCCTTACTGTATACCTCTGTAAATCTCTCCCCCCCCCTCCTCCCCGAGAAAGTGCATGCAGCCCAGGCTGGCTCCTGCTTGGGTAGGATGTGGCCGAGTCCTGCGTTACTGACGGCTCGTTCACATGGAGTGGGGGGGGGACGGGGGGACGGAAGGTATTTTGCAGGCACCCATCTGTGCCGGTGTTTATGAGTATGGGGAAAGAGCAGCTACCCAATGAGGTGCCACACAAACACACACACACACACGCGCACACACGCACAGATGGGTGCATGTACAGAAAAACGTGCATATAGACACTATAAAGTTCAGCACATACTGTGCATGCTTATACATGCTAATTGTGTGAGGACATGCAGATCAGTCAGTTTGTGGAATATAGCACATTTCCCGAGTGTGACAACATACATGTACATAATGTCATACACACACAATACATACATATATTCACACCATTAGGCAGGCACACAGAGACACGCAGGTCCACAAACATGCAAACACAGCATGACGCATGTGTATTAACGCGCTGCTGCACAATACTACTGAAATCGCAGACATGTATCAATGCACACACATACGCCACCATGGTGGATGACCTCCCCGTACCCCCCACCCCCGAAATGCCTCAGCTGGCTCTGTTCTTTCCGGTCTACTGAACACAGCAACATCTGATGAGTCAAACTTCCCATTTCAGACTAATCAGTTGACTGCACTAATTGCAAATGCAAATATGCAAATTCATATTAATTAATTACTACGTTAATTAGTTCCCTGCTCTTTTCAGGCAATAAATCATCGCATGGGAGAGAGCCGAAGAGGGGTCCGCTGCCATTTCGCCCCCCACATAAAAATTTAATCAGCCATCTCTGGAAATACCTTCCATCCAAGTCAGGCGGGGGGGGGCAGCCATAGCCAGTAGCTGCCATACTTGTCTGCCCTGAAGGTAGAAAGAGCTGGAGAAACAACTAAAGAGAGAGAGAAGGAGGGAGAGAGAGAAAGAGAGAGTGCTCTCCCGTCTCTCACACACCTTCCCAGATGAGGGTTCAACCAGTGACTTAATTATCATATCATCAACTTTTAGAGTGATAGATTTGAGGAGTGGAAGCTGTGAAATGCGATTGTGTGTCTGTGTGTGTGGGGGGGGGGGGTACTCATTGATCTTTGGAGTTGCTGTGCCGGGGATTGGGCATCACCGTGGCGAAGGGGGCGGGCTTTGGTCTGACTGGCAGCTAGGATAGAAAATGTGGTGGAGACATCCAGGGGAGAGTCATGCGTGTCATGGTTGGGGGGGAGGAGTCATTGACTACTGCAGGTAGAGGTGCTGTTTCTGAGACTCTGTACCTGAGAATCCAAGGCGGTTGGCGTGGGAGGGGACCATTTACGACACCAGGAACAGATATCCAGTCATACCGTAGGGGGAGGCACTTGGATCTGATCTAAAAGGTCATGCAAAAGCTCTTCCTGTACACCTGTGTCACATGTAATGCTCGTCGTGCAGCTCAACAGGAAGTGGCTACTCTACCGACCAATCAGATTGCGTCCTGTGGTTTCTTTAAGGGGTTGTTATAGGGCATTTGTTACAGGGGGCTGTGCCAGTCTTTGTTTACAAGCTCGCACGGCTCAGTGCATACCGTCCAATCAGCCCGAGACCAACTTAGAGTGTAATACCAAAGAAAGTCAATCCTCGATGCTTTAAAGATCTTTGGCCAGCATTTGCATGTTATTGTTTTTATATAATAGAAAAATATTCCAGGACACAGAAGATGCTGGGGAAAGAGCCTCATAACCAAAGCAAACAAACAGAATAGCCGAGGTGCATATTGACGGTACCCAGGTGTGAAGTCAGGCCTGCTACGAAACAAAGACACATGAATTATTTATATGTTTTTAACGAATATTTTATGTAAATTTGTTCTCAAGTGTGGGAGGCTGTGTACTCTGAGCACAATTGTTTAGGAAAAAATCTTGGCAAATATTTTATTTACTAAGGAGGAGGCATTACAGAGCATTTATTATTTGAATTGTCGGCTTGCCCGCATGATAAAAGCTCTTCATGTCACACATTTATATAGCCGGATATTTTTATCAGTTAGGTATGAAGGTAAAGCAGTGGGACCCTGCTGCGACTCGAGTACAAAGCTCTGCCGTCCTAAGCCTTTAGCGCCAAGCTGCTGGCTGCGTGCTTTTTCCTTTAACTTGTCCTCTCTGCCTCTGCAGTCTCGGCCTACAAAGAATAATTATTGACCCTGAACAGATACACACCAATCTGCCCATGAGGTGCCTTTCAGAAAAGAATTAAGTTGTCTTCAGAAAGTAAAAACAATTTTATAAAAAAACGATTAGTAATCATGCTAAGTCAGTGGCGTGGAAAACCACTTTATAGATAATCTGGGATCACAGCTGGCTGAAAACACCCCAATCCAGCTGTTTATGGAGGCTGGAAAACAAGAAAGACTGGGGGAAACCCTTCAGACCAGGGGTCTCCAACACCGGGCCTGGAGAGCTACTACCCAGGAGGTTTTCTGTCCTACCTGGCTTCTGATGAGCCACAGCTGTTCCTGGGATTTACCTGAGAACAGCTGTGGCTGTGTAGCTCTCCAGGACTGGAGACCCCTGCTTCAGACCATATGGATGGCAGAGGTGAGAAAATCTGCTGCCATAGGGACTGAGACAGGAAGCAGGTAGAGGGCGTGTTTCCGCCCTGATTGGCATTGCATGATGGGATCTGGGAATGCACAAAGGGATGGAAGGACATCTACTATTTCTTATTGAGAATTTGATTTCTAACTACATGGTTTTGGACTTGACTGAATTATTAAAAAAACATGAAACTTTTAAGACATATGGAATGCCGTTTTTCACAATGCATCCAAAACTCAACAAACTTGCATGAAAATTGAACAATTGCATGTAATCTATGTATGCAAACAGGACCTAATCAGCTATTTACATAATGGCAGTGGGGGGGGGGTCGTGTTTACCGTGGCCAACGCGTTTAGCAGCCCCAGAAAAACGTGCAGCGATACAGAAAGCCTGTCACCAGGCCGAGGACATATGTGTCTGTAGTGTGCATGAGTGTCTGTGCAGATTCGGGTACCCGGAATCAGATGGTGTTGTGGTCCGTGTCATAGGCCGGTGACTGAGACTGACACAGCCTGAAATACCATGAGAGGAACATCTGTGCTCCCCGTGAGGGAGCCACGATTCGTTTTATTTTTATATAATACCCTTCTGCACATGCCTCAAAGCATTCGGCAGAAAGGGAAAAAAAAGAAAAACCCTCTATCAGCGACACAGAGTCTGGAACAGTTATATGGGGTGATAATATCACAGATAGACATGAATGCAACTGACAATGCACAGTTTTAAAAAAGGCAGGAGAGCAAAAATGCAAATGTGTGGCAGTAGCTGACCCAGTGGCCTAATGGATAAGGCATCAGCCTCCGGAGCTGGGGATTGTGGGTTCGAGTCCCATCTGGGTCGCTTCGTTATAAGCCCTTTCCCAGAAAAAACAAGGATTATATAGTGCTTGTTGGTTATGGATATAGACTCGCAATTGAGAAGGATTTTGATTCATTCCTGTCAATGAAAATTGAATATGCTCATTTACTGAAGGTAAAAAGAGTATTTGTGTCCCATAATTCCCAGGGAAATAGGGAAAAGCCTTTTTGACACATTTACGGAAAACGGAAAGGGCGAAGGGAAGATATATATTTGTAAATAATTGTTTTAGATGCAGGGTAAATGGGAGATGCGAATACGGGATGAGGAGTGAGTCTCCGGATCATTGACGGTGATATCTGGGGACTGGCAGATATGGTCGGCTGAGCCGGCTGCTGGGGGCGGGGGGGGGGGGGGGGAATGTATATGAGAGGTGAAGGCTGACACATGCATATTTAAAATGGAAACTGTTGCAAGCCCCGGGTCTGGGTAACAGATGGCCCCCGGTGGGAGGCCTTGGGGCCAGAGCCGAGATA
>JAODKN010000079.1:16924184-16935964 GCA_026774425.1 Petrocephalus zakoni
CCCCGCCCCGCGGCGCGCCCGCCCGGCCCCGCCCCCCCCGCCCCCCCCCCCCCCCCCCCCCCCCCCCCCCCCCCCCCCCCCGCAAGGTAGATGACTGGAGAAGGCTGACACATGCATCTTCTCTCTGGATACTGTGGCAAGCCGCGTGTCTGGGTACCAGATGGCCCCGTGTGGGAGGCAGAGGGGCATGAGCCGAGATATATTTTTGAAAACTAGTTAGACGATATAGGCCCAGGCAGAGCGAAACGGAAGGCAGAATAATCCTAGTGAATCAAACTATGGAGTGAGGATCATTGGAGTAAGAAGCAGGGGATAGTAACACATGTTGGTATGTGAGAGACACCTGCAGCAGTTAACACGTGATCGTGACGTGCTTGTCCCTGCAGCACCTTCGGCTACACCATGGCTAAATATGTGCCGCCAGCCCCGTGTCCTACACAGGGTTATGGGTAGCCTATGGCAGGCATTATAAGGCAACATCCTGGACAGGATGCCGGCCATTCAAAGGGCACACCCTCACATGGACTACTGAACAGTCTGGCCCCTCCCAATCTGTTAAAAGCACAAATATGATTGGCTATTTGGTGATTGGTTATTATTCGTTATTGGTTACTTTGTACATATTGTTACATATTGTTCTGGAAGGACAAAGCTGTACATTATCACATTCTGCTGTTTTGTAACATTTTTTTGCAGAAAAAAAGAATTCGCTGATGGTGAAAGTTGAATATGAACCCATGGAAGATGAAGATGACTCAGAGCTGCTGGTGCAAGTCGACCGAGGGCTTTGAAGCTGGGAAGTATTTGAGATTCAGCCAGCCAGGCAGCATAGTTAGGAAATCAGAGGAGGCTAATATGTTCACACATTTTATTCAAGCAAAAACTTCTGCAGCTGAATTCTGGGAAACATTCAAGCAGGCAGACAGCAGTGCATGGCAGAAATTAATCCAGAGTCTATAAATGCATGGATCAGCTTTATTGCGTTGTGCGGAGGTTGCCTTTTTTTGGAAAGGAAGACATTCTCTGAAAATGTTTAACATTTAGCGTTTAACTGATCGATTCATCAACCAGAGAGAATGGATGTGAGGCTGGGGGCTATTATTGCTTCATCAACAGTAACAGGAATATCTAGATTTGTCTTAAAGTCAGAGATGAGTGACTGAAGGGACTGAGAGTCTTCCAACATCCTCTCTGCCATACTGCTCACGGGGGTCCGCTTTGGGGTGCCATAAAGGGGAGGGAAGATTCCAAGGCACCCTTAAGTAACAGGGGCCCTAAAACATTTGGGACATAATTGGATTGGTCTGGGTTGGGGGTCCAATATGCATTTATGGGGCCCAAAACCTGTACCATTCTGTACCGTTCAGGAAAGGGGAGGGTCTGCTCATTCCGAAGAGATTTTTTGGTGTGTAACAGAGAACTTTGTGCTTTTATACGCAGAAGCCCAAGAGCAGAGAGGCAGCAGGTGCTGCATTGCTCTGACACGTGCTGCTTCAGTGTTACAGCATGGTATCGTAGCCAGACTGACGGGCACCATTATTTGACTGTAGGCAGTCCGATATCTACTGGGCAAAAATTTGTTTCCCATTAAAAAATTCATTAAAAACTTTTCTAAGATTTTAAGGCGCACGGATAGTCAGATGATTAGGATCCAGATGACGCCTTGGCATCCTGGGAACGTATCAAGAAGATAAGTATGAATTTGTAATGTCCTCTGCGGACTTGCCAGAAACTGGCGAAATGTGAGGAAACAACATCAGCATAAACAGTGGATGTATCACAAGCCTGGTGGGCTTTGTTTGGGCCCAGTAACTTTCAGCCTTGTGAATTTCACTGTTACTGGTGGGTGTGCCAGACAGTTGCTGTGTGATTCTCAATTTCTGAACTTATGAAAGAGAAATCTCAGAGTGTTGTTTGTCGGGGATAACGTGACTTTCTGGGGGCTGTGCTGGTCTATGAAGCTGATTTGACGTTTTTAGTAAATCCAAATAAACAGGAGCAGAGTCAGGTGATCAGACCCTAATGAAAGGTAATAAGGACCCTAATCCCACACCCCTTTTCCCAAGTCCTGACACCTACCTGACTGGTTTTCCCAGATTCCTTCTTTGTGCTGAATCTGAAAATCGGCTCCTCGGAACACCTTCCCACACCCCTGTGTCAAGTGGTTACTTCGCTATCCTGGCAGAGTGGCATTTTTCCTAAACAATGGTTATAAAACAAACAGTGCACACATTTATAAACTGGTTTTTATAAAAGCATTAGCTAAAAAAGTGCATATAATCATCACAAATGAAGGGCCAAGACTTATTTAAGATTATATCTTTGCCTGTTGACCACCTGCTTGCCAAAGTGGACGCTTAATCTGCCTAGCGACCCAAAGCTACCCAGTTTGCTTTCCGGTCATTCGGAGTTAAACACACAGCAGTCGGACTAATTAAGGCGAAGGCGACACAAGCGCCAACCTCAGGAGCTAATTAACACGTGAGACGTGCCGGCGCTGACGGGGGGTCAGGAGTCGCAGCGTACCGCGGAAGCTGGATTTGGAGGTGAGGAGCACAGCCTCCGGCTCCTGTGTGAACCTTGAAATTATGCTAGTCCTTCCTGCCATGACCACCCCCCCATCCCCGAAGTTGGTAGCCGTCACCACACTGGTGCTTTAAAATGAGGATAGAGGCACGGGGAAGTGGCAAGCCGCCATGGCCATTGTGAAAGTAATTATTCACCTCGCGGTAAAGTATCCCCCGGTCAGTAGTATTCCCAGTGCCGGCCTGGCTGCCTGCCAGCATGGTTTCATTGCCTCTTTTTTTTCATCCGTCTAACAAAGGCTACCAGTACAGTTTCACACCCGGACGTGTCCGACCGAGACGGGCGCGGGAAGTGGCCGCCCCGCCGTCCGCATCGCACGTGCATCAAGCCCCCCCGGCCGGCCGCGGGGCGTTTATGGACAGCCGACGACCGGGCCTCGCCGTCCTCCGAGAAACTTGCAGGGCCTGACTGGAAAGAAGGGGGCGTCGGTCGAGCCCCAGAAGCTCGGGAAAATGTCACATCATTACTGAGTCCCTCTTCAAGGGCCCCCGGCTTTTAATTGGCATAGACCGGCACTCCTTAACTCACCCAGTGTGCCCTGCACATCTCCCCCCTGTGGAGGCAAGTAGGCCTGCTGCAACAAGACTCCCACAGCAAGGGCCCTCCTGCGGCGTTCGCTCTATCACGCTGAATGCGCTTGTGCCTGAGTCCCTGTGCAGTAATACGAGTCTTGGGGGGGGGGGGCTGATAGACTGTACTAATGACCCATGCAGGGATGGCTGGCTTCAGGGGAGACTGGTTTCACACGGTGTAGCCCGCTAGCTGGCTAGCGACAGCTGGAGCGCTTCGCTAACGGTGTCCCTCCTACGGCACCGCGTGAGAAATTTACGGGGCCGTAATTTCGAGGAATGAACGCGGAAGGAGACGCGCACGCGCAGTATCGCACGCTCGCGTTAAGCGGGACATGCCAATACACTGCGCACGTAGCTTCACAAGGAACCTTCTATCTATATATATATATATATATATATATATATATATATTATTATTATCTGGTCCTGGAGGACAATAATATCGCTCGGTATTTAATAGTTTTTATTGTATTTTTTTACAATTGTTACAACTGCCAACAACAATAACAGTGTTATTATTATGATTAATATTGGAATACTATTGATCGCATATTATGTTACAATTACATATTACTGTACGCGCACGTATACAAGCGGTAATAATAATGACATTGATAATAACAATGATTCGTATTCCCAGAAATGACAACTATTTTTCACTCAGTTATTTCTTGTGTTTTTTTTTTCTCGCCCAATCTGATCGCCCCATCTGGTCAGCGCGGTGAAGGCGGCTTGCGTTTGCTCATAGTCTGGCTGCGCTGACCGCGCCGCGCCGCGCCGCGCCGTCCCGCCCACCGGCACCCTGTGCCGGGGCCCGCATGCCGGAGCCAAGCGAGCGCCGTGTTCCGGGACCGACATATGCGGCTCCAATCGCTATGCAGCGCTAATGAGATGCTTTATGAGTTTCTGAGCTGTCGGCTTTCGCATTGATTTAAACCCTTCCGTGACTGATCTTTTGGGTATAAGACACGACTGTAATCACCGCCCGTAAAGTAGTGGTGAAATCACACAAGTATAAAATTTGCCAGTCAGATGAGCCTCTGGGGTAACTTAACACATGTCGACCGGTGTGAAAGAAATATATAATGCAACATTTTTAAAAACACACATAAACATATGTAACATAATTGCTTCAGTCACGTAACCAGTCTACTGTGCGTGGTATAGAGTCTATTTTCATTCTGAAATGATAAAATTTAAACTGATAAACCAGCTGCCTGTTTCATATACGTAAAAATATGGCGATTGATTGAAATGACAATGTAACATTATAATAGACGCTAACGCGTGCACACTGGTATTCTGCCAAAATCATGCTGCTCTGGAATCTTCATATGCCTTCACATTTTACACCCAATTCCAGCTTCTGGTAAAAGTTTAATAGACAAGCACCTGAAAACATAGTAAGTTTCTTCTAAGAATATTGGTCACAACCTGTCAAAATCCGGTATCAGGGGCACAACTGTCGAGAGATATTTTGTTTGATTGTATTCTTTCTTTCTTCCTTTTATATTGTTTCTTCATTTTTCTCTCTTGCCCTTTCATATCCCACAACATCATCGTCGTCATCAACAACAACGGCAATAGTAATAATACTTTTTGTTGGCGGCAGTAACAATGGTATAAAAATGATCTGATACAACTCGAGGACGCCTTACACATTATCTACGCTGATACTAAATCACAAAACTTCAACTTGGCTTTTAGCTTATTCCTGCTCTAGCTTACCTTATTTATTCATATTGCGTATTTCATTTCCATATCGGCTATTAAACCGTGATAGGCAGATCCCATTTTAATAATAAGTTAAAACAGAACAAATGGAGGTTAAACAACAATAAGCTATTTAGGGGAGAATTCGAGTCTGAACTGCGGGCTCTGTTCTCCATTCCCCAGGGTCGCATACGATCTGGGATCTCTGCATGCTGTCTGACTAGAAACTTAAGACAATAATACCGAAACCCAAATGTTCAATCTTTATTTATTTATTTTTTCTTCATTGGGATATTTATCCTGAGATATCCCAAATCCCTTTACGAGATATAGCCACCAATAGAAATAAGGCCCGGTGATTTTAGAGATTAATTTAAATATAGGGATGTCCATGACATAAAAGGATTTGGACATATATGTGGTTTGGGAGGGAAACAGGTGTTCTCTGTACTAGATTAAATAGCAGCATATTCAGTATTTATTCTCAATGGGGTTTTGTCTATACAATCTTATATGCCGTTTGCAGTATTAATGCCGCGGTAGCCTACTATAAGTCTTGCAGAAATGTAAAGATATATGTTATGATGAAAATGAGCTGAAGTAACGAGAAAATGTAACAGCTCTGATTAATTAATGATTTAAAAGTTTCACGGTACAAAACATGAATGATCAAGTCTAGTTATTAAGGTCTGACCAAAGGTTGGCATCGGAAGGCGTTTGTTAAGGTAGCCGAAATATGTCGGCAGGGCAATCAGGGCACTAATGATCATTATCTATATCTATATCGTTTGGAGTTGGTCGTGTCAAATTAAGGAACACAGCACATTTACGCGACATGTACGGACCTTACGTTATTGAAATCGGGATTAATACTATACTGACACCTAGTGGACAAATAAAAAAAATGCAGCGTGGCGTCCGCTGTTATGGAAACAAGAGGGACAACAAGTCCAAGCGCCGAGTTGATCTGCAAATTCTTTGAGTCGTTTAATACTGAAAGGTCCAACAGCAATGCAGAGTACTTTATCTGTTAAATAGTAAAATCAGTTTGCAAACACGGCATTTATTGTGTATCTTTACAGTCCCAAGAATAGAGGCAGCCAACTGCAGATACATTTGCATATTTTGCACCCTTTGTACGTGAAACCAAATTAGCTTTTCTATTTACTAGTATAAAAGGAAGTTCAAACTTGAACGTAGGCGTGAAACGTCAGACTCTATATTTAGAAGTACCCTACATATATACAAGCAACTGATATTATAGTGGATGGTACGACTAGACATGCAGGACTAGACAGACTGAGAGACGGCTGACAGAGATGCCCTTCCAAAGCGCTGTCCGCATTTGGGCAACCTGCTCATGGATCATCTTGGAAGCCGGTGAGGAGCTCCTACGCCTTCCGCAAAGATACGCCGAGAGCCTAGTTACTGTTTATCGCCGTGCCTTCCTACGATAGGCCTATGTTTTATCATCGGTGTCCCCAAGACAGCTCTGCCAACCCGAATGCCATGGTTATCTCCACTCCGCTTTTATTCTGACGCTGTAAGTGCATCTGAACTCTACTGAGAAATAACAATTCAGGGGTGTAAACGTGAGTGTCACGGGACTGAAGCCGCACTTCTGAAATCCAAGTATTTTTCTCTAAATTAGTATAGTTTTGAGAAGTGCATTTAACTCTCGCACAATTTTATTTAATCTTGGGGTTGGGCAGCAGGTCCTTAGTGGTCAGATTCTTGGATCCTTAGAGGTTAGATATCGCTGTGTATTTGACATTAGCAAATACTAACCACCTTGACTGTTTACTCGTACTTGTTTAATCTTACTTGTTTACTCTCAGTAAAACATCAACAACATTCCCCGTAATCGTTTATGAAGAGGAAGCACAGGGCACGCTACACGGGGTGCAGGTCTATCACACACACACACACACACACACACACTCGCGCGCGATCCTTCCGTCTCGCCATCGGGTGTCGATTCGTCGCTGACCTGTAGGGGGCGATGATTGAACACGACCGTATATTTGCGGTTTGTGACACTTACTCATCATGCTTTCTAGCTCACTTAGCAACCCGCTGTTTAATCAGATAACCTCACGTTACTAATGTATCTAATAAGGTTCATGACATGTTATTGTAACACTGAGGGTAACAGTGTATACACAATGAATTGTTCGTTTATGCTGCACAGAGGTTAATTTGGGGTTCGTCGCGGTACGTGCGTTTCAGTTTAACTAATAGGATTCCTCAGCAAAGGGGCAATAGCAGAGCCCTCGGGATTTAGGGTAGCAAGACTCTGGGGACCAGAGTGGCTTTCTTAGCCATCCACCTTCCAGAAGGCTCCCTAATTCTGTGCCAGTACTGGCGGTGAGAAACATGTTGTGGATGTATTAATTGATTTGAATGTTCCCAAACGTAAATGTTAAAGGAAAACTGCATTTATCTATATTTTTTATAGTCAATTTGCAGTTTTAGGTTAGCTGTGATGTGGAGTACATCTACCAATCTGAGATACAGTGTCAATCTGCTTCACAACACACTTCAAATACACGTCTTTGGCTTGCTAGAAGAAGCCAGGGAAATGTGCTGGTCTGGAGCCCTGCTCTGTGTATTTGAGGTGGCGGGGTCGTGTATATGTACACATCCGCAGTGCTGTGGTGAGCAGGCATCCCTTAGAGCTGTAATGTCCCTGTAAGTGTTTCACTGGCCATGTTGCTTGGTGTGAATTCGAGCTGGCAGGCTCTGGGCTGCTGATGGCCAGCATGCTCCAGGAAGCAGTTAGAAGGAAGTGATGACTTTCCGTGGCTTGAATGAGCCACGCACTATCAAAATTTGACTGGTTCCCCTTTTCTCTCTCTCTCTCTCTCTCTCTCTCTCGCACTCTCTCCCTATCTGTCGCTCTCCTTCAGTCTTTTGCTCGTTCCCCTCGGCGACGAGCTGCCTGCCCCGAGTACGGTGAAGCTCGACAAGCCCCGGCACATGGAAAGGGGAGTGCAAGCCGCCGGATCTGTGGAGATGGCCTCCGCGTGCGGCAGGAGGGCCATCCTGGTGGCCTCCAAGGTTCAGTGGAGAAGGATCTGTGACCATTTAGAGCCGAGCGGCCGAGCCGGTGAGCTTTCATAATGCCACACGTATGGCTTTAGCGATGCCGAGCTAACAGCTAAAGGCAACATTGTAACAGCGGTTTGTTTGGGGAGTAGCAAGCCTGTTCCTGACAGTGGGGTCCTGCAGGTTTTTAGGTTGTGTTTTAACTGCTTGGGAGTTAAATCTTTGGATGTTCCTGGTGTATATAATCATTTAAGTAATAGACCATCACCTAACTCAATATCCACATCTACCAGAGCAGCACGTCTCAGCTTATTGCCAATTCAGTCTCGGTCAGAACTGTCCCCCTTTGGCTCAGAGGTTTGGAGAAATCAAAAATGGAAGTAGAGGCAGCTGTTTGTGTGTTTGTGCTGGATTCTGTTGCCTGGTGTTTCCCAGTCTGGTCCTTGGGGGACCCAGAGACAGTTGGCGTTTTTGCTACCGTGAGCTTAGAGGTAGCAGAAATGTGGACCGGCTGTGGGTCCCTGAGGACCGGTTTTGGAACCACTGCTATCAGCCCAGGAGTAATTTGTCACCGCTTGCAATCTCTGGCAGTCTGACCTACAAAGACGTGACATGTAACCAGGTTTGTTTAAATGACATAGGCACTTATCACCATGTTTGTCATGTCCTTCAAGAACCTTTGAGGAAATGACTGGAAAAAGTGGGCCTGAAAGAGGATCTGTTCTCTGTCTAACCTGGGAATGTAGCGTTATGGCTAATTCGGCGTGGGTTTGGGGGTTGACACGCTCTCTCTCCCTGCATACTGAGCAGAGCCGTGGGAACAGGGGTTGGGGATAGATTCTGCCCCTATTTAAACACCGGAGGGGCAGAATCGGGTCGGCCAAACCCAGCGCGGCCCCCGTTCCTGTCCGGGGGCTGTTCCTGCTTGCTGTCATTTCTTCTTAAGTGCACTCGGAGCCGGGAGGCTGGGCCTTTCCCCCGGGGACACCGTGGTGCCTGCTGGGAATTAAGCAGAGGCATTCTTTTTTTTTGTCCAATAGGAGAGCCCCACCAGGCCAGCATTCACCAATGGCTGATCTCGGGATGCCAGTGAGTACGGGGGGGGGGGGCGGGGGGTAAGGTGCCAGGCAGCAGCGGCCTGCAGTCCGCCAGCGCCGTCACACTCGAGTGAGGCCAGCGCGCTCAGACTACGCCTCTGCCGCCGCTCGACCGTGTCTCGCCTTTCTGACCGCGGCAGGTGTTCCCTTGACATGCTGAATGCTCTGACCTCGTGAGGCACGGCCCCCACGGGGCAGGCCTGTTGGCCATTCGGCCTCCCGTTGACCTCGATGACCTTTAAAACCCTGCGGCATTAATGAGCTGCTGCGTGTCTGAGCTGCACCACTGTTCGTTTGTCCCGATTCCACTTGTAGGGCCCCTGTTTGTAACTGGCTGCTCGCGGCAGCCATGCTGGGAAGGGCATTGCGTATAAAGGTCAGTCACGCCGCGGAGGCATGGCGTGACGTTACTTGTGTGTTACATCACTGAACATGTCTTTCCTTGTAGGCAGGACAGCCAGACCAACGTCTCCATGGACCTTGCAGGTAAGATGAGGCACGGGGTGCCTGCCACACAGTGGGGCATGTACAGGGGGCGGGGCCACATGGGTACTGAAAGCTGATTGACCCTCACAGGGCTCCTTCCCCTGTCACTCATTGATTCAACGCATATGATTGGTTAATGATAAGCTTGGCCCCTCTGTATGAATTATGGCCCCACCTAGAATGGCCGCTGCCGTGGCATGTAGGCTTACAAGCCCAGGTCCTCTCCTCTGCTTCCCTTCTTTAGTCTCCCTTGTTTATATTAACCGGCTGCTATTTGCTTTATCCTCCCTCGCATTCTGCGTCGTTTGGTGCGGCAGCGCCATGCCGTCCTTCTGAATGGCTACGGTCGTCGCACCTCACTCAAGGCAGAGGAGATCGAAACCCATGGCTCCCTGCCCACGAGGCCGCAGCTGGCTTTCACTTCCCCTTTCTGTTTCCCTTTCTCCGGCTTTTATTTTTCAGCCTGGATCAGCACAAATGATCATTTAAAAAAAGCCGGGGGGGGGATGAGGGGGGTGGCGGACTCGGATGTCCTGCTCAGGCTTCTGGAGACACCGTAATCGGCGCATTAGCGGGGCGCTGGTGACTTTATCGGGCCTAAATGATTGTTGAGGCCTGATTAAGCAGTCAGTCCGGGAGGGCATTTGGATGAGGTATGGAGCTCTGGATTGTGGCTGCATGTCTCGTGGTGTGAAATTACATCCTGGCTGTTTACATAGGACTTTTTTTTTCCTGACGCTGTAATGTCAGCCCTGCAGCTGGTTATATGATGGAAAATAGTTTAAAGGAGGCAGGGGGGCATAAAGAAATAAAGCGAGGGAGAACACGGATACAGCCTGATAAGGCTGGGCGTGCGACTCGTCGGGCAGAGGCATGTCGAGGCCCCTTGAACACCCCGACCACCAATACGTGCATCCATACCAGTGTTCTTCCCCCAGTAATGGTGTCTTGTGGTCGTCCGCTACTACCCCCTCCAAGCTCACATAGCATCCAAGGTCGACAGACCCAAATATTATGCAAAGTGACGGCGCGTGAAGGGCAGCCGTCAGTGATGTCATCCGCGTGGCTCCAGCGTCCCGTCGCGGCGCTCTGAGGTGCGTGGTGGGGTTGGGGTACGGCGGAGGGAACCTGTCAGAGACCGAGTCGGCATCCCCGCGTGGTACACCCGGCCGGGGCGGTCACGAACCTGAAGCCAGGAGTTTGCGCAGGGCGGAACTGTTAATAATATCTCTTGTCTCCCAGAATCCCTCAGGAGACACGGCAGCACAGAAGATGACCTGGTCCTGGGTGTGGAAGGTAAATCCCACTCGTCTCATACGTCTGACAACAAGGTAAACAGTTTGGGGTTAAGCGTAAGAAGCTGTCGCTAGCTTAGCAAGCGCAGAGAGCCCTTTCTTGGGGTGGCTTGCTTTTTTTAATTGTTTCTTTTGGGTGCATGGTGGGCAGAAGGGGACAGGGACCCCCACAGTCATCATGTCATGGAAGATTCTGCAGCAGCTAAAGACCTCAACTAGAGAGAGGGAGAAAGAGGGAGCTGGCAAACACTTCTGCGACTTTGTGCAAACAACTCGAGGGCGTGTGATGTACGGCAGTACTGTCACCTGCTTCTGGAAGCGCGTGAGCGCCTGTGTGTGTGTGTGTGTGTGTGTGTGTCTCGGACATCTCCGGGATGGAAAAAAAAATACCTTCCACATCCTGAGGGCCGGCCTTAAAAAGAAGAAAAATAAAGGGGACAGAGGAGAAAGGAACAGGAGGTGGTGAGAGAGAAGGAGGGAGCGAGAGAGTAAACATGAGAAGTGGCTTCCTGGGCGATGCGTCAGGCTGGGGCTCTTTGGCCCGTCTGGGAGACGTCGCAGAGGAGGAGAGCTGCTCGTGGTTTGGACCTGTCTCCAGCGGGCCAGGTTTTTTGGGCCACACCGGCTGCCTTCCAGGACTTTTGGGACGTCTTGGTCGGTCCAGTAGTTCTGGCGGGACTGCTCAGGGTTGATTTCTGATGGCTGGACCGACCTCGGTCCCTTGAAGCACCCTCGTCCCTTGTGCCTCTGGTCATCGATCTCCCCCTTCTTTTCCTCTCTCTTTTCCTCCCTCGCTCATTTCCTGCTCCCCTTTTTCGCCTGCCCCCCCCCCCCCCCAACCTGTGACTTCGAGGCCTGAGATCAGGGCAGCGGGGAACATCCCCAAATTTTGTGAACCAGCAAACAAGGTTGCGGGGGGGGGGGGGGGGGGGGGGGGGGGGGGGGGGGGGGGGGGGGGGGGGGGCGGCGGGGGGGGGCGGGGG
>JAODKN010000079.1:16936064-16948516 GCA_026774425.1 Petrocephalus zakoni
CCAAATTTTGTGAACCAGCAAACAAGGTTGCAACCCCCCCCTCACCCCCCCCAAGCGGAACAGCATGACCGGGACGGACCTCCGCGCCAACGGATCATGGCGCCAGCCCAAAGGCACACGCTGAACGGATAGAAGAAACAACAACAGGACAGGACAGATCCGGCCCAGCGAGTCTCAGAGCGTGCGGCAGACAGAACGCCAAGCCCTGAGTGGGGAGATGTAGCCTGCTGTCACTATGTGCTGAGTGACAGAGCTTGGTACCGCTCCGGTCCGGTCCCTGGTTTGGGCCAGTGCTGATAGCCTTCTCTCTTGCTTTCCTGTCTTCCTCCAGCCTCGCTGTACGGTAGACAGACACCCCACAGGACTGCAGAGGAGCGTCACAGGTGAGCGTTTGTCTGTATTTTTAGCACCTGTAGTTAAACCTGCCTAACCCTATGACTTCTTTAACCCACCTGTTAAACCCACCATGTTAAAATGAATAATTTCCTGTTGCCTTTGCGGTGTCTGTTACCGGATATGAGCCGGAGGTCCGTGCTAGGAATGGGACTGTGCCCCCCCCTGTCTCAGCAGTCCTCCGCCACTCGCAAATTTACCTTGCAAATGGCGGCCGTGCTGGCCTGCACACCGCGGTCGACTCCCCTGATCCAGGTGTTTTCATAGAATGCGTGTCTGCCGCGGAAACGATTCCAGGAAGGGAGCACAGCTACCCGGGGCCTCGGGCTGTGGGTACCTCAGATGGGGCAGGAACGCCCCTTACCACCCACGCAAATTTTTATATAGTGTTTTAAAAACAGGCCACAAAACTTCAATTCACTCCTAGGGCTCTCTGTCAAGATTCCCCTCACGCACCTTAAGCACATTATTTATTTATTTATTTATTTATTTTTAATAATACATCATTTATTTTAACCCAATCTACTTTCAGTTCTTTACTCGTTTCCTACTCGACGCACAGTTCAGTCATACTGGGCGATAGCTCACTCATGTTTTTTCTCATTTTCCTAGTTCAGTCCCTTAAAAAATGTTTATTGCCTAATTTTTTTGTTAGTTTTTTTGCTTAGTACTTGTTTTTTGTTCAAAATGATATGTAGTGTGACTCCTTAGCCACTGCGCCACCTCTCCTTATGTCTGTGCCACTGCAGGCACTTGAGTCCTGCCCTCCAACGGGGGCTCAGTATCGCATCTACAGCCTCTGCCCTCTCTGGATGTCGCAGGTTTGACCTTTGGCACCTTTATCAAAAATAACTTTGTAGGTTTAACTACCACAGTATTAATGATAAGTTAAAACCTTGGTGACTCGTTCTTCATTTAAAAAGCGGCATCTTAAATATCCTGTCACCTACTGGTCCCATGTGTGCACTGCAGCGTGATGGACGTGCTGAATCTCTGGCATGATGATCCCGAGGAGCTGCTGCTGGACCTCGGCTTTGGCTCCGACGAGCCCGACATCACCGTCAAGATCCCATCGCGATTCATCAACAACCCATCCCAGGCCCGGGGGATCAACATCCAGGTGTTCCTGGAGGCCCAGAAGAACCGAATCGACGTCGAGAATCCCGACATCAGCAGTGAGTGAGCTTGTCTGTCAAATGCACGCCAGCGTCTGAGGTCACGTGCGCCGCACTCTGCTTGCATGCACACACGCCCTCAACACGCACCACGAGCCTGCAGGGTGAGGGAGATAAGAGCGCTGTTGGTTTTGAGGAGCATGCTGACTAGGCAGATGCTTTCCTCTCGGAAGCCAATCTGAATTTCATGTGCTGATATGCCAGATTCTAGCATTATAAGAAGTCCTGTCCTGATAGTGCAGCAGCAAACCAGCCAGCCATGACACACAGCTCCTCGGATTTCCTGATAATTCATTTTGGATATCAGGAGCCTGGCTACAAGTGCTCATTCAAAGCGAGCAGACCAAATTTAACCAGGCATCAGTTTAAACCCACTTCAGTGAACAACTCTTACTGTTACTCCCCTCCAATTCGAACACTGCTGCCCAGCCAGCGTATCCAGACGCCCTTCCCAAGATGGCCACCTGGGAACACCACTGTTGTACAACAGCATGTTGCTACGGATCAGCTGCATTGCATTGTGGGTATAGTCCCTTACTGCAAGCTATAAAGCTGATGTAGACACGGAGATGCAGTTCACAGAAATGTCCGAGCGAAGGCTGCGGGTGCGTGGTGGGGCTCAGGCCAAGAGGTAAGGCCCGGGCGCCGGGTCTGTTAGAGCTCGGGTTCGGGGGATTCTAGAAAGCCCCGCGCCGGCAAGTAAACACATTTTTCAGGTCCCTGTCTAAGATTCCTGTCCTGTGTTTCATCTCTCCTGTGTGGCTGCCGTCCAGCGCCATCATGACAGCGAATAATCCCCTGACAGGAAACATCTAGAACTCAGATATTACGTGACACTATGAAGCTGCCTCATGCCGCTCACACCAACCCCCCCCCTTCCCCACCACCTCGTGCTTCTCACTATCTGAAGCACTTGAATGATAACTTGGCCGATGATAAAGCATACAGAAAAAATCCACCTGTGTTATATATACCACTCATCCGGGACAGACTCTGTGAGCTTGGAGCCGGTCCCCGGAAGCACAGGGCATGAAGCAGGGAGCGTCCTGGATGGACAGCAGGAAGATAAAATGTGCAATAACATGATATTAAATATCATACCTATAATATGCACAATATGGCTGCAGCGATGGCTGCCACCTCTCGTCGCAGACGATCGCTCTGCGCCCCCATGCAAAGCAGCCTCTTATTTACAGACAGTGCCCCTTTTATATAAAGCTGCAGTCGCGCCCCACACAGAAACGCAACGCACTATCAGTGCCGCAGATAAGGCCACAAAGCTCCCTTTACGAGGCTCCGGTCATGCGGCGGGCCCGTTAGGGCGGAGCTCCACTGGCCCCTGATGGCCCGGTCCCTCTCCCTGCCCACCTTCTTCCTCCTCACAGACCGCTTCAGGCAGCTGGAGGTGCTGCACCAGGTGACCACGGCCTTCTCTTCTCTGGTCGGCAGCCAAGCCGTGGCCGAGCGACCGGTCGCCGGGCAGACAAGGCCCGAGGCCAGCGAAAAGCGGAAGAGGCTCGCCATGCTGCTCCGTCGTGCCTCCCGGAAGACCATCAACCAGTCCGCCGCAGAGAACATTTCGCACCAAGATCCCAGCCCGGAGCCTCGCCTCGAGTCTCACTCGGAGCCCCGGCCCACCCTCAAACGCTCACGACAGCTCCTTCGGTCCTCCGAGGCCAGTGCGCTCTCCCCCCTGGCTGAGGAGCAGGGGCCCTTGCCCGACCCTTCTCCGGCCACGCTGGACCCCACTACCTCGCTCCAGGAGGCCCCCTTGAGGACCAGGTTGGGCAGAGATGCCATCCCTACAGCCTCCACTGTCCTTACCAGGAAGAAGAGTCCCACAGATGGCCAAGAACCCGAATCCTTCGAACTGGAAGAGGTAAACACCTTACCGACATCTAACCAATCATACTAGGAAGGCTCTTATCTATTTATTTTGCCTAGCATTCCTCTGCGTTCAGTTACCTGTCAATTGTCCCTTGCTCTGTGTTCAGTGTTCAGTTATTCTAGAAACACTTCCCGAGCATTCTCCCGAGCGTTCTGCTGAGCGTTCTGCTGAGCGTTCTGCTGAGCATTCTGCTGCGCGTTCTGCTGAGCATTCTGAAGTGTTCATTTCTTCCTGGAGATACCCCTTGCTGAGCATTCTGAAGTGTTCATTTCTTTCCGGAGAAACCCCTTGCTGAGCATTCTGCTGGATCACTTCCACAGATACAGAGCTTTGACGACACCAGTGTCGCAGTGACCGTCAGCGGGCTTGCATACGGCACAGGTACGGGCAGGATATCTCACCTCTACTGTTAAATTTCTCTAACCCAAACCTTTTTCCTTGGAGGGACAGTTTACTTTAAAGGAGTTTCTTGTGACACAGCACATGGAGAACACAGGAAAGGCAGGTGAGGTTAACCACTTGGGCAGTTGGTAGGTGCTCAGCAAGTCAGAGGCTGTACGTCCTTTGAGTCCTTTGCACACATGTATCTATCCGTTGTGTATATTATAACTGCTGTCCCAGTGTGCTGACAGCATCGCCCCCGTCTGGCAGCACGCTCAACGTCTTGCCTTTGGCCGTCCTGCAGAGCTGGGTGTGGTGAGGACAAACAGCTGCCAGTCTGACAGCAGCGGATTCCTGGAGGAGCCCGTCATACCACCCCGGTGCCAGCGGGGGGCGGCGGCAGCGCCTGAGCTTGTCAAGGTAAAGAGATGTGGCTCTCAAACTTCCCTCCCTAAAGAAAGTGACTGTTTCAGTTAATCAGTTCATATGAGCTTCACTGGCAGGACCAAAGTAAAGAATCAGATCAAAAATAGAAATCAGCGAAAAAAATGAACACAAGAGCATACAAATCCCCCCCAAATCCTTTTCTTGGGCTGAAACAGTTGTCCATAAGGGTGATTTTGTTGTCTGTAATGTTATGTTCTTTTAATTCAAATTATAGTATTTGTTCTCCTGCCTGCAAGTATGTATGTATGTATGCTGGTGTAACGTTTGCTGTAGGCAGACAGGATCTTGTGTATATAGCCAGTTTAACCACAATCTCCACCACAATCTGGAGTTACGATCTATCAGCCTTTGCAGAGGCTGGTGAATGTGAGGTGTTTACCTTCATCCCGCTGGTGCGAAGGACCACTGAGTCGGGTTTCATTGTGTTCTGTAGACCCTGCAGGCAAATGCAGGGAACGACACGAAGAGCCAAGGCCCACAGGAAGGCTGCCAGGACCCCTCGTCTCCAGCTCCCCCATTGAGGGCCAACTTGGATGGCGACCGCTCCACCGAGGGCTTGGAGACATCTGCAGGTCCTGGGGCATCCTGGACTGATGGCCGTGCTGAGTTAGAATTGAGCCGAGAGGAGGAGGATCATGAGGCGGAGGCCCCCACCTTGACAGTCGATTACATCATCACGTCGTCAACCAATGAGGGGAATATGGGCGGTGCCTTGGAGGATGGGGGTGTGGCCATCTCCAGTAAAAACAGCTGCAGGGGAGAGGGGTCAAACTTTGGAGAAAATGTGGCCACCCTGCTAAGAGATACTTCAGACAGTGACGAGCTGACATATGTATCCTCTGTGGAAGACATGTCCACCCTGGATCAGGGGGCGGAGCCTGCGGGACTCCGGAGCTTTATGGAGTACGCGGGGAGTGAGGAGCCAAGCTCTGGGGGAGTTCAAGGACTGGCAGAGACCCCCCCAGCCAGCAGCCTGCCTGGGTCACGGCAGGAGCAAAGCGACCCCACTCTCATGGAGGATGCCGGGTCTGGAGGAGGGAGACCGTCCTGCTGGATCTCGGTGCAGATGCCCTCTGGTCTAAGCTCTGTGTCCCAGACCATCAGTGGCAGGGCCACACCCCCCACCCCGACACCTGGTTCGGTGCATGAAAGGGCCTGGGGTGACCAGGAGCTTCCCCTGGACATTCCCCAGGACCCCCCCTCGGACCTCCCCCTGGACCTTCCCACCGACTTCCCTTCCTCAAGCCCGCAGCAGGACACCCAGACCAGTGAAGGGGGCTTCCACACCCGGTCAACATCTCTAGACACGGGGCTGGCGTATGAAGAAGATGACGACGAGGAAGAGATGGAGACCGGGCGCTGGAAGGTGAAAACAGGAGTCTGCTGCTGCCGCTGCCACCACAGATGCAGCTGCTGCCCCCCGCAGGCGCTGCACCATCACTGCAGCCGCCAACACCCAGACACATCGACCCGGGAGATGCAGCGAGTCTCCAGCATGTCCTCCACATTCCCTGTGAGTGAGGCACACACACACAGGCAGGGCATCACTGGGTACCCCTGGGCTCATGCTAACAGCCAAATGCTAACTTGCCCTAAGATATCAGCAGTACTGCAGCTATAGTACAATTAGGTAATTCAGATGGACCTTGTAAGACTCAAAGTCATTCGCGAATCTGACGATAATGCCAGCCACGCTAGTCCCTCAGGCCATCCTCCCTACATTGGGGTCACAGAGATCCACAGCCTTTCCAGACACAATAATAATAGTAATCGTGATAATAATCATGATAATAATCATGATAATAATGGAGTATGGCGGGGGTGCTGACGCACTGTGGTGTGCCCCCCCCCCCCACCCTGCAGTACTCCATGGACGAGCTGGACGAGATGATGCGAAGCTCGCGCACCTTCCGCCTCGTGCTGGCGGACATCGAGCGGCGGCTGGGCCAGGAGCAGGCCTCGCTGTGCAGTGACCTCTCGGAGGAGGACAGGTACCCGGCTGCTGAAATGACAGGGGTCATGCTGCTGCCTGTAGGGGGCGTATGGTGACTCGAAAGCACCCTTGGTATCTCATAACGACATCATCATCATATGAAATTAATGAGCACAAAGAGGCAGACTGTGCTTGGGAAATTACTCCCTACAGTAATCCATTACAGATATAGCTGGAAAGTTCAGATGCAGAAATTACAAATCCAGCCCAAGCTATTATTTCAACCCACCTCTTGAGTATATTCTTACTGCACCGGAAGGTTACACTTCTGTCTGTAATGGATTACTCTGGTGAGTAACTTTGCCAGCACTGTAGGCAGGAGCGGAGAGGGCCTACTCTCCTGGGGGTTTGTGCGGGCATGCCGGTGTCACATGGATGTCCCTCCCCAGGGAAGACATCAGGGCCATCCAGGAGCTGAGGGCAGCCGTCAGGAAGGAGGCAATGGAGCTTGAGGTTCAGCTGGCTGAGCTGGCCCACCACTATGACCAGGGCTTCAAAACGGTACCCGCCCCCTTTGGCACACCGCAGCCTACCGATGATCCCGATTCCCCCTGGTGCCATGCTTGCTTTCCCGTTTGTTACTATTATAAAACAGATCTTTTTTTTAATGCTGTTAATGTTTTTTATAATGAATTCTGCTCAGCACATAGTCGAACTGAAGTAGCTTTAGGACGCTCTGTCACCTCCTGCTGTTATAACCCCACCTTCACTTTCTGTGACTCCCCGCAGAAGATGCACCAGCTCCTGGATGAGCAGTCGTACTTGTGTGCCCAGCTGAGACTCCGCCCCCCTGAAGTTCAGCTCTGGAGCCCAGCCCCCATGGCTAGCCCCACCCCCAGACTGAGCCCCGCCTCCAGACTGAGCACTGCTCTCAGTGTCAGGACCAGAACGGTAGCCACGCAGTGCTCTCTGCTCCCCTGGCCTCCTCTCGTGGGTGTGTCCACCCAGGACGGCATCCAGGTCCTGCAGCACACCACTGACACTCCCCAGCCCGGATCGGACCAGATCTTAGGAGGGAAGCAGAACAAACTGGACTTTGTTGCATTTCTCCAAAGTGTAAGCGGAAGTGCTAACCTCCATCCCAGCAAGATCTTAATGTCTTAGTGTCAGGCATCATTCTTGGAGCAGTTCTTGGGAATAGGAGCCCCCAACTGTGATTCAATTGCTCTGCAGGCCTTAGGATTCAAGTAGATGACTATCCGGACACAGGGCAGACACTGCCCCCGAAATCAGGTCATGTGCCTTACAGGAAGCCTTTAGGCTCGAAGTGGGGTCATATATACACTTTTTAAGTATGACGGCATCAGGAGCATATAGAGAGGCAGGGCCACTGACCCAATCTGAAAGCTGATTGGCCCCTAGAGTGCCCCCTCTCCTGCCACGCACTGATTCAAAACATATAATTGGCTAATGTTAAAGTTGGCTCTCTGTCTGAATAATGACCCCTCTTATTGTCCCCCTCCCCAGCTTAAAAATCCATTGAATTGCCCCTGTACACAGCATGTCATCCACTTACAAATGGATCTGTGCCTTAGAATGCAGCCGTGCTGGCCATACACCTGATTCTAATATGCTAAACTTTATGTCTTTGTCTTTCAGCTAAAAGAACCACTCAGACGCTCAGTCACTAGGGACACTCTGAAATGAATCGGGCGGCTCTGTTATGAACAAAACCACTCCTGAAGGAGCTACTGCAAGCTCCTGCTCGAGCTCCCGGCTATGGTTGGATGGCCCAGAGGCCGCCGCCCTGCCGGCTTCTCACAGGGAGGGGCTTCAGCTGCTTACCTGTGTCCCGGGGTGCGGCCAGCTTCGGATGGGAGTTCAGCTGAGAAGAGTGATGACTTCTCCCTTTCTGTTTATTTTGTCATGACTGTTGTTCAGCAGATGCTTTTATCCAAGGCAACACACAGAACTTTACATCCACCCATCCAGCCACCCATCCATCCATCCATCCATCCATCCATTCATCCATCCATCCAGCCTTATCCAGAACAGGATTGTGGGCATGCAGAACTACTTGTATATATATAAAACTGAATGCTGACTGAAGCTGTTCATCTTAAGGACACTGTTCAACTAGATCTAAACAATGGCTATATTTAAATCTAAGTAATATCTAAATAATAATTATATTTTAAAGTCAGAACTCATCTGAAATGACTTGTTGCACACATGCTCCCAATGCAGTTAAGTATTCCTGGATTTGGTGCAGGCAGAGGAACAGTTTCATGAAGGTTAGGAATGTACTGTGCTCTTTGAATTTCTAAGAACTTTTGCTCCTTGCCTACAGCGCCATCTGCTGCTGGTAACAGAAAACTACATGCGTGACACTGAGATGAGACAATGGTTGTTTTGTGCGTTTGAGGACTGAGAGGATCCATAGAAGCATTGTAGACTTTCAGTGCGGCACTCACAGAGTTGTGCTGTTTAGCTTGTGGTCACTGGGTCAAATAAAGAGACATTGGGAATTAAATTGTTTTGACCTTTAATAGATCTTCACTCGGCCCATATGGAACATTTCAAGAGTACAACAGAACATCACCTGCAGCCACTCGGACTGGATCTTTTCGTTCATCTTGTCTGTAACCTGGAGCGACGTGACCGACAGCACAGTCCAGGTTTGGTCGGGGGACACTGAGTCATCATCATTCCCATCAGGCCCAGTCCAGCCCTAAGCCAATACTGATCAACCCTGTTGTCATTCGGCACCTTGCTTCCCATTCTGACTGTCTAGCTAATTGGGGGCGCCCCCTGGTGGCCACTGAACCCAAAGCAGCTGATTCCTGTTGCTGTTTGTGTACTGAAAGAGGTACAGATCTGGAGCTTCTGACGGAGAGGCCACACAGAATGGAGCAGCTCTCGCTGTGACTGCTAGTTCTCCTCACCGTCGTACGATCAGAGCACTCACCTAACGAATGGCGAATGCGGTGTGTTCAACACTCAGGCCCACACATGCAGGAGTCGTACAGCTGAGGCCAGGGGGTACTGGGCCCCCTCTGGGGATCTGTGTTATGCTGGAGGTGGGGGTCGTTTCCACCCCCATGGAAATACATGCTAATACCGGTAAAGCACTCGAACAATAAAAACGTTTCTCATGATAAATATTGGAGGGAAATGATCTCTCCAAAACCTCTCAGCGGGCCTGACGGGCACTGACCGGGGTTTATTTTTCTTTATCTCGCTGCAAATCCCTCGTCGCCTTTCATATTGAGGTTTTAGAGGTTTACGTCGGTATTGTGCTGCAGTTTCCCTCCCCTCTTGAATCTAAATGCTGAAATAAGCCTGTCAGTTGAAGTAGTTCAGAGGACCCATTGAAACATTCGCACAGAGAGCGAGATGTGTTGTCGTGACAACCGCCTCCGGCAGCATGTCCGGTCTAACCACACTCGCCACACTTCTCCTCCCGGGGACGTGTCAGTCTTTACACTCCAGGCCCCGGCTCCTTCGCTCCTCTCGGCCAGTTGGGGTCTGTCACCTGCCCACAGATCACAGCCTTGGGTGACGATGGCACATTTGAGCTGTGACGCTCAACCTGGCGATCACTGTCGTGAAAAAACTGCATAAATTAGATGAGGTCCAACTCCAGGGCCGGTGGAGTGATCTTGTTGTCAGGCCCCTGAGCAAGTCCCCTGACTCCCATTTGCTCCAGGGATTTCTCAAAAAAAAGAAAAAAAAACAATGTATATCTCTTTGGAAAAAAACATCAGCTAAATAAATAAAACGTACAAAATAAAAAAAAAATTAATTTGCATAAAAGTAAGATTATAGTGCATGTAGTTATAGTATTCAAGTAAATGACTATTTACCATATTTAACTATGAGAATTTTAATGTTACATTCGGTACATTAGATTTCACTTCTCAGTTTACCTGCTACCCGCTGGGTCCGCCACCTCCAGGTGATCTCACTGGGTAACCAGTCATACCTGCACTTAATTGACCAGTCAATTAAGCTCATTTTCTGCGAGGCCTTCTTTCTTGGTCTCAGCGTTTGTTTTTCAGCTTTACTGTTCTGGTCCCCTGCTGGTTTTCGGTCTAGTGGCCTGGCTCCTGTTTGCTGATTGTGCCGATTTATGACCTCATCTTTGGCTCCTCCTTTTTCCAAATTGGCCGCCTCATATGTGCATCTTTGTGGTTGGCTGCCCCCCTGCTGTCAGTGGCCAGCCTATCAGAGAGGAAACAGCCTGAGTTTGTGTGCAGGCAGTTTGGGGGCCTGTTTCCCTGGCGAAGACCGTGGTCCCTACGTGCTTCAAGAGATCCACCATCGTCCCAGTGCCCAAGACCAACAAGCCCTCATGCCCGAATGACTACCGGCCGGATGCACTGACATCGGTGGTTATGAAGGTGTTTGAAGGTCTGATAAAGAACAACATCTCCTCTTCCATCCCCGACTACATTGATCCGCTCCAGTAGGCCTACCGCCCTAACAGATCCACAGAGGATGCCATCTCCCATGTTTTGCACACCACTCTCAGCCATGTGGACAAGAAGCAGGGCAACTATGTAAGATTGCTGTTCCTTGACTACAGCTCAGCGTTCAACACCATAATGTCTCACAGACTATTCACAAAGCTGAGGGATCTAGGTGTCAACAAACGTTTGTGTGCCTGGGTGCTGGACTTCCTCACAGGCAGATCTCAGGCGGTGAGGGTGGGCAGGTGCGTCTCCAGGAGCATCACTATCTATCTCACGAGCTCCACAGGGGTGTGTTCTTTCTCCACTGTTGTACTCACTCTACACTTCAGACTGTGTGGCCAAACATGACTCCAACACCATTGTTAAGTTTGCTGACGACACGGTGGTGTTGGGCTTAATTTCCAACAATGATGAGTCGGCCTACATAGATGAAGTGGAGAACCTGGCACTATGGTGTCAGGAAAACTGCCTCCAGCTGAACGTCAGCAAAACTAAGGAGCTGGTGGTGGACTTCAGAAGGAGAGAACAAGATCACAAACCCCTCACAATCAGAGGAGCTCCAGTGGAGAGGGTGAGCAGCTTTAAATACCTGGGCATCCACATCTCGGAAGACCTGTCATGGACTAAGCATATCTGTGCTCAGACATAAAGGGTGAAGCAGCGTCTGTACCACCTGAGGCAGCTGAGGAAGTTTGGAGTTTCTCCGACTCTCCTTAAGGCTTTCTACTCAGGCGCTGTTGCGAGCATCCTGACACAGAACATCTCATCCTGGTTTGGGAATACAGTAGCTGTGTACAGGACCGGAAGGCCCTCCAGAGAGTGATCCGGGCAGCGGAACGCTGCTGCAGGTCAGCTCTCCCCTCCATGCAGGACATTTACATCAAGCGATGTAAGACCAGGACAGCTAGGATTACTTTCTCTCACCCCAGTAACAGATTGTTTAAACTTCTGCATTCAGGCCGAAGGTTCCGGGTCACTTGTGACAGGAATTGAAATCTTCACTGCAAGCATCTTTTTTACCAGGAATCAAAGCTGGTATGAAAGGAGGTTTTAAGTTATTTCCAGCATGCACATCCCATACACTGAAGATTTGCGCATCCAAGCAATTACATACTACCGATACTATTTCTCACAATACTCTTCTGAATAGATTATCATCCATTGGCATCAGTCAAACTCCCCTTGCTTGGTTCACTTCATATCTCTCTGGCCGCACACAGTTTATCCATCTCAAATCACACTCCTTACATTTATTCCCCATTTCAGCTGGTGTTCCCCAGGGTTCAGTATTGGGGCCTCTTTTATTCATTACTTACATACTACCACTCGGCCACATATTTCAGAAACTTAATATTCATTTTCACTGTTACGCTGATGACACCCAACTCTATATCTCCTCTAAACCTAGCTGCTTCTTTCCAACATCTTCCCTCTCAGACTGTTTAATGGAGATTAAATCATGGTTCTCCTCTGACTTTATTAAACTCAATAGCAATAAAACTGAAGCTCTACCCGATGGTACAACTTCCACTCTATCCAAATCCCATAGTTTCTCCATCAATATTGATAATTCCGCTATACACCCCTCCACCCAGGTTAAGAGTCTGGGTGTGATCCTAGATAGTACTCCTTCATTTCAGTCACACATTAATCATATCACCCGGTCCGCATACTTCCATTTGTGCAACATAAACCGACTCCGTCCCTTCCTCACTCCCCATGCTGCTGCCATCCTTGTTCATAGCCTCGTCACATCTAGG
>JAODKN010000079.1:16957439-16973951 GCA_026774425.1 Petrocephalus zakoni
TGTGTTACACTGTTGCACCTGTATTATTCTGTTCCCTGCTTTGTAGTGGGATACACTGTTGCACCTGTATTATACTGGTCCCTGCTTTGTGGTGTGTTACACTGTTGCACCTGTATTATTCTGTTCCCTGCTATATAGTATGTTACACTGCGTGTGTCACACATGCACCATCTTGCATACCTAATCAGGATCTTACCCAATGATGTAGCTTGACCCCCATGAAAGATAAAAACGGATAAAAATGAATACATAGAGTCAGAGTTTGTTTTCTACCTAAATCTGTAGATGGAGGGGGGGGGCACTTCCAATGCAAACATTTCTGACCAAGGGACATTCTTCATTGTCAATTGCAGCTCCTGTGGCTTTGTGGGATAGCATAGCACTCAGTGGCTAGACGCTTCTGAATTTCACAAAATGCAGTCATCCGGGTGCTGGTCACCTACTGTCTCATCCATACTGATGATTTCAGCATACTGCTCACTTCGCATACTACATAGCAATCAAGTATGCATGTTCTCTGCTTCTTCTATTGGTCTTTCATATCTGGGGTTTTGCCCCGCATTCCCTATATCCCCCATCACTGCTTTGTGCTGTGTGGTTCATTGCCTGCTTGTTTTGTGCGAAATGCAGCTCTGTGACACCACGGAGAAGCTTCTCATCACACTGCACTCCTGCGTGAGGTGAAGTGCCAATACGAGGGACTGAATATAAAACATCACTTTTGGAGCAGGTCTCTGTATCCAAAGCAGCCCACATACTGTCTAGCTCTACACATACAATACAGATTTTACTTCCTGAACAAGGACTCAAAGAGAACAGGGCATTTTTGTTTTGTTTTGTTTTGTTTTTTTAATGGAATCCCGCTTTATAAAGAAGTTATAATTACTCTATTAATTAGCAAAAAATGACAGGTAAAACACGTTACACACATTGACCCACCTGTGAATGTAATTTCTGACATTCAGTGTTCTACAGCAGGGGCCCCTCCTGAGACTGACAGCCTATTGGAACCTTTTCTTTAACCACTCTGCCACCTGCTGGCCTGTGAAGGTATGAAAGGTCTGGTAGATGGCCAGATGGCGTGTGAGGAGTAATGGAAAGCGTACCGTTTTGGACTGGCTCTTTCTTCTCCGGGCCGTTGGTGCCACCAGACTGGTCCGGATCAGATTTTAAGGGGGGGTCCTTCCCCCCTTCTGGGTCCCTATCCCCTGTGGGCTTTTCCTCCTTTCCCTCCTCCTGTGGCTGCTGTTCTTCTGAGCCGCTCTGGCCCAGCTCGCCTTGTGCAGTTTCCGAAGCCTCACTCCCGTTTCCCTCCTTGACTTCCTGCGCTGCTCTCTCCTCAGCTTCTCTCCTGGCTTTCTCCTCCAGGTCTGTGGGGACAGATCTGATTCAGACAGAACCAATTCTAGGATTGGGGTGGGGTGGGGCATAAGAGCAGCCATAATTCATACAGAGGGGGGTCAACCTTATCATTAGCAAATCATATGTTTGAATCGGTGAGTGACACGGGAGGGGACCAATTGGCTTTCAGCCCTTTATATGCCCTTGGATTCAGATCCTGTCACGTAGACAGAGAGATTTCAATCTCCAGAGCTTCAGTCAGGGATGGGGGAGAATCTGGTCACAGAGGGCAGACAATCAGCTGATGGTAAGATGATTTCAGGTAATAAATGAAATAAGTGTGCCGTTGCAGGGCCAGGCCGTGCGCCATACCCTTGGCCGCCTGTGCCTTCCACTTCTCCCGGTTCTGATGGACCTCGTCGTTCCAGGTGGCCTTGAAGTTCTTGAAGTCGACACTGAGCAGGGAGCAGCTGAGCGCGGAGGTGCCCTCTGAGCTCTTAACCGTCTGTGTGATGTTATTCAGACTGGAGGGACATGATTACATGGGTGAGGACAGGTAGAGGCTCGTTCGGGGGGTGTGAGAGTAAAATGCACCGTATTTAAATGGCTGTATTTCCCAGATAAACTAGACAGGAATGCAGAAGGGTCTAGGATGGAGAAGGGATTGGGCCCAAAACACCTTTGTCTTATCCCCCCAAACAGTGGGGGGATAAGAACCCATAAAAACAAAACATAAATGAAGGAGATTTGAACCATCTGAATATAGAAAGACAAAGGAGGAATAGATAACCCTAACTATAAAACACAAGTGGGACTGGACCCCACAGCACAGTGGGAATTAGGGTTGGATTGGAGCCACAATGGATTGGGACCCATCTAAGGACACACAGGCAATCAAAGCTGTGGGAGCCAGTAGGAGAGATAGTGAATTTATCTGTATGTCTGCAGAGAACATGTGCCGAGCGGGACGCGAACCAACAAACCCTAAAATAGACCGTGTTTACACAAGGAAGCTGCCTGCTGGGAAAAAGGCACACTCTGTCGAGACAGACGCAAACACACACTTGGACAATATAAACATGTGAGCAGAGGACTGAGGGAGAGGACGGCAGCCACAGTGTGCTTGCGATGCTCTTCTCAAGCTCAGCTCGACTGCAAAGTCGCAAAATCTCCGTACCACTGAAGGAGAAAGGGATGGATCTGTGTGGGCCCGGGAGGGGTGGTTTAGGCCCCGTAATCTCCATCTGGAATGTAGTGCGTGTGTATCAGCAGTGTGCTCATACAGAGTAAGAGGGTGGAGTGTGGGCTTGTGTGTGTGTGTGTGTGTGTGTGTGTTTGTTTACCTATTAAAGGTATCCGTGTGGCTGACCCTGAAACGATGGCGCCTGCATGTGTGCCTAAGATCCAAGACAGCGTTGTGTCGGTGGTTGAGTTTCGGTGTGCACATGTTGTTTGGAAGAACGAGGGCAATGACCTTGTCCTGTTTACATTCCCGTTACTAACAGCCCCTGATCAGCTTTAATTTTTAATTAAAATGAAAAATGTCCCATTGTTCGGATCGACCCTGTAGCCGTTTGGGCCGCGACCTCAGTAACTTGTCCCTTCAGGCCCATGGCTGCTATGACAACAGATTCTAGTTCCTTATCTCTGCGGAACAACACCACGGATCCGTATGGGCGTCACGTCGTCGGGAACATTCCCGGAAACGTTTCGCGGGGGGAATTTTAAATCGCTCGCTCTGCGCGGCACTTCGTTTAGCTCGATTCCGCGGTTATGTGGCGGTGAGATGAAAAGAGGGAAGAAAGAATTATAAAAATGGGGAGGGAGGGGAAATCAGGCGAAGATGACGACATTACTGGCTAACGTGACCCAGCAGTGTGAGCTTCTGTAGCTTCTCAAGAGAGGAAGGCAAATAGGAGCTAAGGAAGTGGGGGGAGGGGGCTTGAATACAGGGATTCAGATCAAATGAAGGAAGGACAGCTCTATCATCTTTGCCTCCATTACTTTATATTAGGTATGAGTAGCGACACTTTGTTACAGGAAGTGTAAAGTCATGTGACAGGAAGTCCTCACCTGGAGCGCCGGAAGCCTGTGAGGCCAGAGCGGGAGGCCTCGTCGATGAGCGGCGTCACAATCTTCTCAGTCATGTCGGTCAGCACGGTGAACGTGGGCTCCACGATGAAATCGATGAACCCTGGAGCCGACAGACGAGCCAGGTGACACTCAGGACTCTCTAACTCCTGCCCTGGCACAGCTCTGGAGCTGTGGTTTGTATTCCGGCGGAAATGTGCGGCTGTCATTTTAACCTTTTTAGATGCAATGTGCAAATGAGCTAATCAACACTTCAGTGATTACCCTTCTTAAATGGCAACCCGTTTAAAAACAAGGCGAGACGGACACAAAATCACAGGGTATTTCTCAATAGCAAGAACACAAAGATCGTACTTGTGGTCTTGGCGAGACCGGGCTTGCTAACTTGCTTCCCAAGAAATTTGGGGCGCAATGAATCATGGGATTGGTCTTGTTTGGCAGGGATGCAACCGACGTAAGAACGACTAGAATGAGATCTGGGGAGGTTTATCCTCTGTACTTCTCTTCTTGAGTACTGAAACTGGTCTTTGGCAACGGAAGATGAGGTAAGGTGGGAACACAAGTACGGTCAAGTAGGCATATTTAGAAACACACATACTCTCCTCATCGTTTATCAGGCATCCCTTGAAGACCGGCAAAAAAACCACAAATTAACCAACTTTAAAGGGTATAGCTGCACTGCCGTGTGATAGATACAGTAGCTACCCCAAAAATGAAGCACAAGTGCTGTTACGTATTTACCGAAATTGCAGGAATAATTAATAATTAATAATTGTTTAAGACCTTGGCTGGTTTGCAAGTACAAACTGTGAGCCCTTGGGAACAAAAAAGGGCTTAAAAAAAAACCACCTCACTCTGAAGGCAGCCAGTTGGCATGTGCTGGATGAATGTTTGACCAGAGGGCTAAAGATGCTTCTTATTGGTTGAGCTCACATAGCTGGTCAACTTGCGCTCATCCAGCAGAAAGAAGGGGTGTGAAACCAATAACCTGGTCACCACGGCCGGCTTTGCTTAGTGCTGATGGCTAAGGTTGGATCTCAGTTCTGTGGTCTGTCATACAGCAGAAAGTAAATAACCCGTTTATTGGTCGACTTGGGGGTCATACAGTAGAAACAGAAGGACAGAACTGACCGATCTGAGACTGGGCTACCATGGTCGATTTGCGGTCGCATAGCGGAGAGAACGGTAGCCCCAGCTCAGCTTCTTTGTCACCCTGAAGAGAGAGTGAGAGAGTGAGAGAGAGAGAGAGAGAGAGAGAGAGAGAGACCCCAGCATTATTCTTGAACTGGACACAGTAATCTTCCCCGCAAAGCCTGAACGAACCTCAGACACACGAGCACACACAAAGCATGGAAATGCGTAGTCCTGAGGCACCACATTCTATGACAAAATGAATAAATGACATAAATGATATACAGGGAAATCAGAAAAGATAGACTAACTTTAATAATTACACAACAGAACAGAGAAATACAGGCACGAGTAACATGAGTGTGTCCAGTATAACAGTGCTGTGTTAGGCACTCTCCTGTCACCCCCCTCATGACAGCGGCGTGCGGCCCGCGTGTGTGCCAGTGAGCGTGAGCACCCCCCGGAGGCCGTGGCCCGCAGCCTCTGCCTGATCTGAATTTATGAATCACTCTGCTCGTTGGTGTGATGACCGGCAGCCACGACTCGCGCCGTTGCTGGCTGCCCACGGTGGGCACGGTGAGTAAAACAAGGGCCCCGCCTGTATACATGCTTATCATCCCCCCTGGGAAAAGTTGCTCATGGTACGACCTTAATTAGAGTAAATCTACACATGATTTAAATAAACAAAATATATAAAAAAAAACCCAAAATGTATTAATCCCTCATGGGACCTCTGTTACAGTCACTTAGTGCAGATTACACAAAGCCGGCCGGGTGGGAGAGGTACGGCAGTGAGTGGCGGGTGGGGAGACTGACCGCCGTGCAGAAGAATTGGGTCATTTAGCTGGAATGAGATTAGACTTACAGGGAAAATGGAGACTGTGCCTTCAAATGTATTACAAACACTATCCCGGCCTGTCTTCAGGGGATGACTTTGTAGAAATGCATGAATGACTACCTACAGCGACCATCAATTACTTGATGTTAAGTCACGGCCATGGTCCAATCTCCCACCAATAAGGAACTTTTGAATAGGTGAGTGACGGGGGACAGGGGCCAATCAGCTTTCAGCTGGAGCCAGTAGATTATTTAAACCTGGTGCAATGAGCACACGATTAACATGGGGGGCTTTGATCATTGCCGGAGGGTCAGGCCTCACCTGCCTGAAGAACTCCTCCAGGAGGGAGGTGGTCCAGCGGTGATGTAGGTCCCACTTCTTGGCGGGATGGCTGATGTCTGCTGTATGCAGCAGGAGCGATAAGGCTTTGGGCTTGTCGATCCTGCAGACGCACATGATGTTTCTTGAGACAGACTTGCTAATGCCCCCCCTCATTTTGGTGTATATGTCTGGTTTCTTGCCCACCAATAGGAGGAGGCCCCCTCCCCTTACTGCCTCCTAAAGTCCACCCCTTTTAGCCATTCAGTAACATGTGCCAGTTAACTGTCTCTGGCCAGTCAAGCAGTTCTGGCCTAGACTGATGTAAGGGGGCCATTCATGGTAAGACCTTCAATTAAAATTTCCCATTGTACACACTGTATATAAAAAGTGCTGAAAAAGTGCTTGTAAATTCAAAACATATAAATTTACAGACAGCAATGCACTATTAAGCCCCCTGAACTGCAATATAAATCTATATTCTCATTAGGTTGCACCAGAAAGCCCCAAATAAATCTCAATATAGGCCAGTGTGGCTCACCCTTCAGGCTGCTGTAGGAAGTTCTTCATGGCTTTAATCTGTTGGAAGTGACAAGACATGTCTGTGGCCAAGACCATCTCCACTACCAGGGCTCTCAGCTCCCTGCGGATGCAGTACAGAAAGCAGTCAGCTTCAGGAAGCCGCTCCATCACCAGAATCATCGAGGTTTGTAAGGAGGTCTACACCTGCTTTATGTTCTAGACTTCGATCTGTAAGGAGGTCTACACCTGCTGTGCACTTGGTTCTGTAAGAAAGTCTGGATGCACAGGTCCACCGCACATCTCAGCTTCTCACCTCCAGTCGTCTTTCGACAAGTTGTACAAGATGTTCATCTCATCGTCGTCCTGTAGGAGGCGGTAAGCAGCGCTGACGTGGTGGTTCTCCAGCACAGCCCTGTCATTGTACAAGATGGCTGTGTCTGACCTGAGGTGGGGAGATAGCGGCATTTTTTTGGAGAGGATTAGAATCAGGGAGGAGAACATGTGAGTAATCCTTACTCCATGGTGACTCTGTACTGGATAAGGAGTGAAGACGTGTCTAAACGGGCCAATGGACCGTCACCTGGTCTGTATGTGGAAGTTGTTGGTGGTGCCCGTGTGCTCGTAGTCGTGAACGGCGGCCGCAAAGATCATAGCGAAGATCTCCAGCTCAGTCATCCAGTGCTGAATGGATGGGGAGCACAAGAAAGGAACAAAATGCAGGAAACAGACTTAAAGAAGGAGTCTGCCAAAATTTCCATTTAAATTCTGTTACAGATACTGCACACTAAAATATACTGTGTACAAGCAAACTCCAGTTTCTTGTTATATCATTTCGAGAGCATTTAAAGGATTGACACATTGACACTTTTTATAAAGAATTGTCACGTTGTATCAGCGTGGTGATCCTTGTTATCCGCACCCTTAAAGGCTGACAGTCAGACTAAGCGGATGGATGAGTAAGCTGTCTGGATTGGCTGGTCTGAGCGTCTTTGATCTGCTGATTGGCTGCTTCCACATCCGTGAGCTTTTTCCCTCTTTCTTTCTCATCCTCCTTTTTCGCGTCCTCTGAAGCAGCTCCCGTTTGTTATCCAGCCTCTTTTAATGTGAGTCACAGCCAATGCCGCATGCAGTGGGGATGCACACACATCCACGTCTGTATTCCTATCTTAATGAGGACCGTCCATTTTCCCCAACTCTATGGGGAAAAACCCTAATTCCAATCATGACACGCTTAAGCCCACCCTCCAAAAACTATTTTTTAGATTTTTGATTGTATTCACAGCTTTTGACAAAATCAAGTGTTCCCACGTGGGGACCAGATATACAGTAGGTATACCCCACAAGGTTAAAACCAACAGATTTTTATCACATTGCGGGGACGGGATAATTACATGACCACAGGCACACAGACATGCAAATCTTCGTTAGAGTGACATTAGATACTGCCACTAATCTTTATGTATGGGCAACAGTAGCTGCTTTGGGGTTTGAGCGCCTGGAGGTCGGCCAGGATGATTTTGTTGGAGTGCCTAGTTTCAGCTTCCTGGTCCATCAAACAGGAACCTGGCTTCATTCTACTTACTGTTTGGTTCATATCAGCTGAAGCCACTACAAACAGAGCACCGTGACTCCCCCCCTCCCACAAAACCCATTTTAACCTCAAACACACTGGATTACCGCGGCAATATTCTCATCCCATCATTCTCCTTCTTCCACCAGGCACACACATTTATTCAAACCCACTCATTTTCCGAATCCTATTTCACGTCTGCAATGCTATTTGTCACTTCTAATTACTGTGGTGCGCGCTATAATTATGGTGCGTGACATTGTATTTGCAATGGTCTTATTCAGGCAGAAAACTAATTCCAGCTTTGTGAGTCAGGCAGACAACGTATTTGTAATACTGTAATCTGGGCTGGTAATATTGTAATTCTAACATTGTATTTCAGGTAGGGAGCGTTTGTAATTCGAAACTGTATTTCATTGCAACACCAGGGGCATTATCTCCAGGACATTTCCCTGGTGTTTTTCGGCATGTAAGGGGAATGTGACAGACCTACCAGTGGGAGATTACTTGACTCTGTCAAACGTGACACTTTTGAAGGTTTAATTAACAGAAAGCATCCCTCCCGCTCACCCGCCGAATCCACTGCAAAGCACTGATTAAGAGTCCTGAGTTGACTCATCATTGCTTTGCCATCGTTCGAGTTATTTACACGCTGCATGAATAGTCAGCCTCCGAGGTTCAATGTGGAGGAATTTAATGAGCGCTAAACTAATAGGTTTTGTTTTAATAGGCCTGTCTGTTTTTTTTCCGATATGTTTGATGGCATTAAATAAATGCAGATCACGGAAATTCATCAAGGCCATTTATATTTAATTTAACCACGGGGCATTTCTCCGTAAATGAAGTTGATTTATGGCAGTGAGGTGAAGTCCTTCGAGTCCAAATACACGCAGCGCTGCGCATCCTTCTAAGTCACGTCGCTCACGTTTACAATTTTAAAATGAATGTTAAATGCTTAGTTTCTGATAGAGTTTCTGATAGTTGAAAGCAAAAATGTGGTGACTGGAACGTGAGAACTCTGGGAAAAATCCAATTCTCCCAAATCTCAGTGTTGCCTGATTAATGAGCCAATAATGAATGTCTGGCGAAGATTACAGAATAGAGAAGGAGAGAAATTAGGAGAGGTATCTTCGAGGAAAGCGAAGTTGTCGCCAAAGAAAGACTGCATGATGACTCAATCTTCACCGTCCATTCATCTTGGTGTCTCTGTGAGATCGTCTTCATCGTCAGCAAGAGAGGCGATCAATGACTTTCAAGGTCATGAAAGTACTACGAACTGGTCACCGCTAACTATGAACAGGTCTTCTATGGGGCGTTATTTTACCTCTGGGCTGCTGGGTAAGTTGTATAGACAGTCTGGTAGTGCATTTCCAAGAGGGACCCAGAAATCTTGCTTTGGAGTGGGTTTTATCTACTGTATCAGCCCTTCATCCCATTTGTTACTTACTGAAATAGTAAGTAAGCTAAATGCTAACTTAAACCAAATAAATAAATAAAACATAAGAAAGTTCAAACTACAGTGCATCTTCAGAAATTCTTCACGTAAACTGGGCTTCATTTTCTGCACTTTCTGATTTGCCCACTTTTGGACAACATCTGCCCCAGTTCAGCTCAACGGTCCCCCTGTAGGACAGTGCAAAAACCCCACGAGGGGGTCACTGGACTGACAGAGCTCTTGAGACCCAAGTTTTGCTGGTTCAGTGTCTGCAGTGTTTTGCCCTGATCGGTAACCAAGATGTTTGACATATGAGAGAAGTGGTGGCATTTATGGAGGGATCCTGAGGGTGTCACAGCCTGCTGGGGGCTGCTGTCAAACCCAAAGTATTTATTAGCTTGGGCCTGGAGGATATTGATTTTAGAGGTTGCAGGGTTTTAAGCTCTAGTTTTTTAAGGCCCAAACAAGGTATTCCTACATGGCCCTCACCACCATCCCAGTCTTCAGGAGGAGGTAGTGGACCGTCTGTGTGACGTCTGCGGCGTGCATCAGGTTGTGGTAGGGGTTCTTGTGTTTGCTGTAGCCCACCTCTAGGGATTCAACAAAGGACACCAACGCGGAGATGGGGATCTAAAAAGACAAAGGACAAATGGCAGGGTTAAGCAGAACCAATATGCTAGTCTCTGCCCAGATTAGGCACTTTAGGCAATGGAAGAACACAACGAGAAAATAAAAGTGGGCCAAGAAAAGTCGTTTTGTGTACATGCTAATAAACGCAGCAGGCTAATGAATGTGGCGTGCTAATAAACACAGCATGCTAATGAACGCAGCCTGCTATTAAACACAGCATGCTAATAATCGCAGCATGCTAATAAATGAAGCATGTTAATGAACATCGCTTTGGTTTTTCAGTTGCATACCTTGAAGCGGTTGATCAGGTCGTATCTGGTGAGGAGCTCGTAAAATATGAATTTCAGGGCATGTTCTGCACTGGCTTCGTTTAGGACGAAGACGTCGAACGACCACAGGTCCACGTTCTGAGGGTAGGAGGGAAATGTTTTTAAGGAGTACGCACAGGTTCTCCTTCATTAGCATAAAAACACAATAAAAACAAGTGAGAGGCAGATGGAGCTGTGAGAGCTGGGAGCTCAGGCAGCGATAAAGCCCACTTTGTTCAAGCGAGAGTTAACAGCATAATAAATGCTTCAATAACGTGAATAGGCAGAGGCTGCAACTCTGGCTGATTTACTGCACTGTTCCTCTCCATCTCTAAGGGCAAAACCGATATATATTTTCTCCTGATAACTTCGCTTGGCACGTATGAACATATTATTAACGACACATTAAAGATTTAAACTTTTAAACTGGATGCCAATACCCTCTGTCTGTCTGTACTGTTGTCCGGCATGATGGCTGTCTCTGCATGGTTCCACTGATGTTGGAGGGGTGGGCATCTCACACAACAATCAGGAGGTGACCAATCAGTAAATATCAGCTCCATTCAATTATTATTAAAACATCTCCTGTTTTTGATACTCATAATTAAACCGAAATCAGTTCTTCCAAAGATACTTGAATCATTTATTATAGGAACAAGAGCATGTCTGATTAAACCGTCCTCCGGATTTGATATTTAATTTGATAATTCATTCTTTTTTCCTGCTAATCTGGGGGGTAATACCCGATTTTGTGAAAAATGCGAGCATTGCTAGTTCTGTCGGATACACGCCTTTCAGCCACTCGGACTGTTCCGGCTTTACATAAACCTCCATAAATATTATTTATGTTGTGCATCGGATACACTGTGATTATGTGAATATTGTAAGATTTGACTGATTTGCCATTCTATGTGTTTACGTTGGAGCAGATAGCATGAGGACGGATTAGCAGGACACCTAGATGACAGCTGCTTACACAGATTTACCAATGATTCTTATCTATGTCTGTCTGAATGTGAGTGTGAATGTGTAAGTGTGAATGTGTAAGTGTGAAGTACGCGGGGAAATTATGCTCTCACTCCAATTCACAAAAGCGAAAAGAAAAACAAAAACAGCATAGTGGGTAACATATAAAATATACATATCTACTATCGATAAAAATATGAAATAGTACAATAATATACATAAAGTGGTTACTAATCTAACAGTTTATACACATACACTGGTCACAGAAAGTCTGGGATACCTGCATTGCTTTGTTCCTTTGTTTTTAAAATATATATCACTTTAGAATCAACCAGTAGTTTTAAGTACACCATTCAATTCAAATAGTAATAAATTGAAACCCAAATTATAGTTCTAAAAGCGCTGTTCTAAGTTAAAAAGTACATTGACAGGCATTCTCATTGGGTGCCTTTTAATTAGTAACACCTCTGCGATTACCTAGAACACCCAGTATTCATGTTTAGTGTTCCCCTGTTAGGCAATGGCTACAATTTCAATCAATAGCGAAATGGAAAGAACAAAACAGAATGAGTCAGTCAAAAAAGAATATGGCAATAATGAAGATCATGGAAGATACGTGCAGATATGCTTGTCAATGGACTTTCCTTGTGAAACCAAAACATTAGCAACTTATTTATGGGATTAAGCAAGTGCCCCAAGATCATAAATATGCAGAAAAATATGATATACATATGGCTATTAGGACAGAATGTGCAGTGTAAGGCGTGTTTGCAGATGTAGCTTTTCACCCAGTGACTCAGCCCCTCTGACTGCGACATTACAACCCTGTTCATCCCAAGTGACAGTTGCCGTGTGTCACTACCTTGAGAGCAGCGATCACGCTAGGTGGGTAGCTTAATCCAACCATGTTTGAGGTCCGGCGGTACATCCTGTTAAGGGAAGATAACATGCCACTGTTAGGGGTTTATGAAAATCTTGGTGGAGCTAGCCAATCAGATTGTGGAGTGATGCTGTCAATGCTGGTCCATGCTGGTCAAACGCCGCAATGCCCATCACATCATCTGGTCAACCTCAAAGCTTTCTGCAGATGTTCCAAGACGTCGTTTTGCTCATAATGGCAAAGGCAGGGGAGTGAGATTCATATCTGTATACATTCCTCTCTTGCCATTGTTTAAGAGGTATCACACAAAGGATTAATGTGTCGGGCCTAATTATTATACCCTTTACTCGGGTGGCCGATAGTTTTGTTCTCATCCTTTTGCTTAAAAAAATCCAGTTAATTATCCCTCTCAGAGGTTCACTTCTGTGGATTCGAAGCTCTGAGTCACATGACCTGCTGCATAAACCAGGACAGCAAGAGTATGGAAATAAGGGTGTATACAGGCGCAGGGCCAAAGCTGAAAGCTTATTGGTCCCTGGAGTGCCCCCTCCCCTGTCACTCACCACATTGGTTAAAAAATCATTGGTTCCCCCCTTTGTATGAGTTATGTATGAGAACATTGTACGTGTTAAATAGACTCATACCAACAAACAGCTTCACAAAAAAAAATGACTCCACCAGCCAAGTTTCAAGCAGAGCAGTTGTGAAAATCAATAAACTCCACATAAGGTACAGTACGCACACATAATAAGGGGTAATAAGGGGTCTTAAAAATATATTAATGAAAGACGGTGCTCTTATTAACCTGACATAATTTCTTTTAGTCCCCATTGAGAAATCAAATGACTTTCTCTCAAATCGTCCAAATTATGCACAAACCACATGTAGGATGGTTGGGCTTCCATATTCAGCAATAAACAATACACTGAAATTTGTGCTTTGCTATAGCATCATTAGTTGGTTGTTGGTTGGTGAATTACAATGGCCACATGACCTGCTACCAGTTGCCATGGTTAACACTAAATACAGTTCTGTTTTCTGACATATAACTCAGATTTCTAACCTGTAACCGTCAGACTTCAGACGTGATTTTCACTACAGGTGTGTAATAAAAGTGTTTCTGTCACTTTTCCAAAAGCCCCTCCCCCATAACAATAGCGATAGAGATTGCGTTAGACAACCAGAAAAGAGATCCTTCTTAACCTTTATGTGCACCAGATGAAGAGAAGAACTGCATCCGTGCTCTTTTCAGAACACGACTGAAGTCCCAAGCGATTCAGGCCAGATCATCATACCAGAAAGACTATGTTTGATTGGTGGGGGAAGTGGCCGGGAGGGCAGGGTTTTTAACCAAGAATAGCCACAGTCAATAAAGAATGGGGGAATAAAGAATGAAATTAGCCAAAGAAAGAAATAGTAACATTTAACAGGTGTGGGAGGAGCTTATAGGTAGGACTTTACCTTCCAAAGAATGGTATTGGGTATTGGAACTCTTGGTGGGCAGCCATTAGTAAACTACACTGTCACTGAGCATCTTTTTGCATTTTACACAGCGACAGCACTCGTGTTTGGCATTCGCTCCAAACAGTTACCTCTCCACGAATATCCCAGCCTGCACAGCATGTACAATGCTGCGGAAACGGGGCTTCTCCTCTGTCCGCCGTAGCATTAGGCCCATCTGCCGCGTGAAGGTGGATGCCAGCCAGTCCCGTACCTCCGACGGCACTGAATCCGACTGGATGTCGCTGAGCTCGTCTTCTGTGTCCACCAACCTCCTGTAGGGGGCGAGATAGAGACGACCCACAACCAATTAGGAAGATCTGCTACTAGCCAAACCAAATATATGGTGATACCGTATATTATCATAATATAACGTGGAAAAGTACAAGGGGATATATGTTTATTTGCATGTTCTGTTAATATTTTTGTTTCTTGTGGATTATAGGATTTTTAAAAACTTTTTCACAAGTACAATTGCAGTTCTTTTTGCATATTTCAAAAAATTATATTTTGCTCCCCTTTATACAAACATACGTAGAGTTGAGAGTGAAGTATGGAGTCCCAGTGCAGGGTCCTGCCATTAATCTGGTGTTCCTGGAGCATTTTGGAGGACTGGGCCCAGCAAACACGTAGTTTCCCTCAGAGGTCCTACTTGGTTACCACTTGCTTTTTTCATACGTTTAGACTCTGATGCGTTCATCTCTACTTTTTGACATGCCTTGCCCAGAGTCTCATAAAGCAGCTGAAATGATACCCTGTTGGGGAATACTAAACCTTCAATCACGCGGTGCCCGGCGCCACCATGGCATTATGGGTAGCCACAGGCTTCCTATTTTATATCCCTTCTCAGACCATACTTGAGAAATATCAAAATATCCTTTTTTAATGCTGCCTAATATTTTGAGGAATGGCCCATCTAGGTTTTAACCACTAATGGAAAAATATGGTAAGGTTTCAATTGTCTGAAATGTAAAACAAACGCATTAAAAATAACGGACTCGCTTTCATCCTGACATTTATTCATCTCGATGTTCTATTGTGGAAAACAGATATGTCTAGTTTGCTGAAGAGCGGACATGTGTCCTTGAATACCAATGAGTTGTTTTTTTGTTTCGTTTTTTTAACGACGATTCGGCTGTAAACCCAGCCTCGTCCACAGCGCGGATGTTAATTTCGCCGATAATGCGAGGATGGGAGTTTGTTTTCTTGATCACTCTGTAGTGTGTCGTTAAAAGCTTGTTACAAGCTGGAGCTGTAGCATTTTGAGCAGTCAAGCTTTATCTTTTGGGGCAGGAAGGTTCCTTTTGCATGTGTATCCAGCAGTATCAGACTGAAAATATTTTTGAGACGTTAGAGGATTTTCTGTTTGGTTTGTGAACATAATTCCGGGTATAGCTTTGATTTGGAAAGATGTCTTCCCATAATCTGTCGATTTAAAATCCTTTAATCAACTTCTTTTTTTCAACATTTAACATTTACTGTTATATCCCTGTCAAGTGCTACTCTTATGGTCAGAATATGAATGAGATTTCCATGGATTTCTATGGATTTCATGTCCTGATTTTCCAGCTAATGATGGACCAGTTGCTTCTGTTCTGAATCTGGGAAAAGGGGCAGACGTAGAGAGCCACCCTATGAATGCCCCTTGTCACCAAGGGGCTCTGAAATCGCCACTTCTCACAGAGCCATGAGACCTCAGTTTCAGGGTTGCCATCTCTCACACATCTGCCGTAATAATCATGCTTTCAGACTATCACGCTCGCACAAGAAATCTTACGGCAAATCTTCATTATTCCGATATAAACATAAAATTAGCTACATTAAAAGTGCTGGGGTAGATCATAAATCCTACAGACTATTTGCAAGGTAATAAAACAGCTATATACATGTAAATGTGTGTGCATGCTTGTGCAGACTTTGGCAACCCTGCAGTTCGTTAGCACTGTTAGCAGTTTGGGCTAACTGTCAGATTGCGCTTCCTGTTCTCTGCCGATGCTGAACACACCCAGCAGAGAAAAGGGGAAAGGGGGGGCACTGAGGAAATATCTTAGTGTTTCCCAGTTTTAAAGGTGTTCATGAAAATATGACAGTCAGCCAGCAGTCGCCTTTCTGACCGACACGCTAACTAGCTAGCGATCCTGTTAGCAGCCTCTAAAATGCCACAGCACACCACAGCCTCTTCAGATAGAACACTGACAGCTTTAGCTGCAAATTTAAAAAAAAAAAAGTACTTTGCATGGGGGAGAACATGAGCAGATGCTTGTTAATCTTAATTTTACGCTAAACACGTGTTTTTAATAAAGTGGCTGGAGTAAAGAACAAAAGGCCAGATTCCATTTCAGTCACTGGTAAACAAACAACAGTTAACAGTTGTTTTTGGTTGGTGTGTTTCCAGTTAAACACTCTTACCTACATCCATTCCTAGTTCAGCCCACTTCCCTATATGCCAGGGTTTTCCTAGATAAACCCCCTTCCGCGTCTCCTCTTCCTAACAGCCAATACCATTTAATCTAATTTGTAGGGATTTAGTCCCAGTACTGTACCGTAAAACCTAAACTCTAACACTAATCCTTTCTGATGGAGAGCTAAGGTACATCTAGGGAATGTAAACCGCCAATTTTTCTTTGTGGTGGTCAGTGCATACCGTGTCTCCTCGATGTACACAGACTCCAGTACAGAGGCTGCATACTCCAGGTTCTTCTTCAGGTCCACTACAGAGGCCTCTCCTCGCTCTAGCTGCTTCACCAAGCATCTTAGCCTGTAGGGAGTGGGAGAGGGAGAGATGGGAGAGAATGTAAGTGTCACATGGGAGAGACTGTCATGGATGGGAGATGAATGTAAGTGTCACATGGGAGAGACTGTCATCATCATACGGGAGAGACTGTCATCATCATACGGGAGAGACTGTAAGTGTCACATGGGAGAGACTGTCATCATCATACGGGAGAGACTGTCATCATCATACGGGAGAGACTGTAAGTG